>JARHVA010001642.1:917500-1285000 GCA_037957365.1 Torreya grandis
ATATTTATTCTTGTATCTATTATGATATTACTCCAACAATGGTTGATTGTTAATTTTGGTATTCTAGTACTATTCTACGATTTACTTATAAAAGCAAAACAATAATATTTATAGTGATCATTAGCTAAATGAATCATAGGATTAAACTGATGATTAAAATATAGTTTATTTATTGATGTATTCAATTAGAGATCATTTGATGGATATAGTAAAGATAATTTGTTAATGGGTTTTTTTTTTTTTTAAATAGTTAACCTAATTCTAGTTTAACCTTGAGGGGTTATTATAGGATGTCCTTGATGAAGAAGACTATTGAGTGGCTAGATTATCAGAGTTGGAGATTCTAGATGAGAAAAGGATAACTACCCTAAATCACTTCAAGTCTTATCATAATCAGCTACACCAGGGCTATAACAAGCAAATTATCTCTTGAGAGTTTAGGCTTGGTGATCTTGTTCTCAAATAAAATCAAAATAATAAAATGTTGAATGGGAAAATAAAGATAGTTTTGAACCAAATTAGTTAATCCTCTTTTTTGTTATGGTTAGATATGGTTCTAGCATATATAGATTGGTTACTCTAGAAGGTGATGAATTAGATGATCCAATGAATATTATGAATCTTAAGCATTTTCATGCCTAAGTTGACACACTCTTGTCTATATATATTCTTATTTGGGTGCATATATATTCCATTTTATCTTCCATATTCATTTTAGCTCTTGATTGGGGGCATCCTTTTCTTATTCCTCACTTCTCTTTCCTATTACCACACTTATCTAATTATGATTATGCAAGTATAATAGGTAAATCAAAGAACACTCAGAAAGAGTAGAGTATAATTGAAGAATAGTGTTGTGTCATAATCTCTTGGTAGAATAAATGTCATAATATTGGAATATCATGATGTTCTAGCTTGTATAAATTTTATTATTCATTTGAGTTCCTATCAATTTTTGAATGCATTCCCTCATTCACCCCCATTACATCTAGATTCATTTTTGAAAAAGAGGAAGTTGTATCCTATGTTAATTTAGTGCTGAGTTGTACTCCATCAATTTCTTATGTATGGACAACCCCTTTACATTCCATACTCATTTTTGTGTTCAAACACCCATGATCCTCATTTCCTTTGATAGGTGTTCTAGAGTTGTATGTTCCCATTTCTTATATACTCTCTCATTAGCATACTCTTGTTTATATCCTATTCTAAAAATCCCTATACAGTTAAAATGTTCCAAAAATCCCTAAACATTTCAAATATTCTAAAAATCCCTAAAAATCTAAATATTCCCTTATGTAGGAAACCCTAAAATGATTTACATCCCAAAGTTTCCCCATCTATTCCCACTATAATGTTACATACTTGATTGTTTGTCATCCTCTTATTCTACTTGGATTTCTAGTTTCTTGTAGTCAGGTGGCACATACTTAAATACCTCATTAATGATTTTCATTTCCTTATGGGTATGACATTTCAAAAAGTGGGACCAACTTCCTATGTACTCATCATTTTATGAGTTATCAATCTTATGATCTCACTATTTTTTGGGTTCATATTCCATGCTCTCACAATTTTTTAATTTATCAATTTCATGGTCTTACCATTTTATGAGTTAATATTCCACACTCTTGATATTTTACATGTTTAACCATTTTATCTTAATTATTAATTTTCTTGTCCCTGGTCATACTTATCATATTTTTATTTTCAATTTATTTTTTAACTACAATGGCTTGAGGTCTAATTAAACTATGTAGGCAACACCCAATTCTTTGAGGTTAGCTCAACCATCCCTTGTCCCATGATCTCAACATTTTGTGAGTATATCCCTTGCCATTTTGGAAAGCATATTCCTTGTATGCTCTTATCATTTTGTGAGTCCCCATTCCTATTTTTCTTCTATAATATACCTTATTAATTTGTCATCAATTTTATTCAACCCTAAATCCTTAGGAGAACTAAATATGACCTGAAGTCCATAGGACTATGTAGGTAATGTCCACTTTCATGGGGCATTTGGAGTTAACTTAGCCACCTCTTCTTTGTTTTACTATTCCCCCTTCCCTAGTCATGATTTTTTTATCATACCCTTGGTCGTAAAGTATAATGTCTTATTGTCACACACTCCTTTATAAATTGAATTTTTATTTATTTTTGTTTATTTTTTTCTACATTGATTATTTTTTTACTTATTGGTATGTTATTTGTTACTTGAGTGCCTTAATTTAATACATTATGTTTTTCACTTAAGTCTAGATTATTCATATCATGATTTTGAGTTGTGAATATTTGTATCTGAATTAGAATTGATTTAATTATGTTATACATTTAAATCTTGATTTTCCATATCTTATTTTAAGTTGTATACATTTTCATTTTGAATTCAAAATTTTACACATTTTAACAAATAAATGATATCATAATTCTTCCTAGATTATGATACATATTATCATGTGCAATATAAAAAATCAAGTTTTAAAATGGTTTAAATGACAATGCCATCAATAAAATACATCTCTATCTATTTGATCCAATCATTAAAGCTAACAAACATTTGGTCATTTCATCAATACTAATATAAAGAACATCTATAAATCATAGTTATATCTAACATGACTAATCTAAGTACAAAATACATAAGCAAGTAAAATAATCATCAAATAAGATAACATTTAATATAATGTCTCGTATATCAAAGTGTCAAATGTCCACATAAATCAAAAAATGGGGCATAAACATCAAAAGAGAGTACAAGTACATCTCAAATCATTTTATTACATCATATAAATTAATACATCTTATGGATTAAAATGTGAAGATATACAACTCAACTCTTGTTGTGGCTGACTCTAGTATCTCTATCCTATGTATTTTAATGTTGAGAGCCATTTCTCATACTATATTATGGTGGGTTTAACTATGTAAGAGGAACCATGGCTAAGGATTGAGGTGGTGGCTAAGCTATTGATCTCACTAATGTAGAAGTCTTATGCAATCACTATGAGTTCAAAGTTAATCTTTATGCACTATACTTATAAAACATAGGCCTCCTAGTTGTCACTAGTCTCACTACCTCCTATAGGATCCTATAGTAGCTTGACTCATCCTTATCCTAACGTATATTCCTATAGATCGATAACAAACCTATCTCTACCACAACCTATTAGGCCTCATCAAGCTCTATCTATAATTTGGCCATTCGTACCTACATTGTATCCCTCTTAGCTTGTATTACGTCTTGTTAAGCTATCATAGTGTATCTCTAAGAAATAACCTAGACCTATCCTTATACTATAACATCATGCTCAAATATAGAAAAATCCTTCTTTGAGGTAAGTTGTACTTGTATCTCATGCATCCAACTCAAATTTGCTATCATTCTAAATATCTTTATCTGATCCACACTAATATAAGTGTGAGTTATAGATAACTATTAGGATCGACAATCTAATTGGGTCTATACAACTGTGAGCCAAGTCTCTTTGGAATTGATCTCCTTTCTAAATATGTTAATAAGTTCTTGATTCTTACTAAATACTATGGGTCTAGGTAGGCCAACCTATCCCACATCCCCACCACTTGTGTACCCTGATCATCCCCTATCACATCTACCTCTACCATATCCTCATTTGTGCCTATCTCCACCTCTTCTTCCACATACTCTATCTCCACATCATCTCCTTCTTCTACCTCATAAATCTCCTCTATCTCTTCTCCCTCGTCCTCTCCCTCCTCCTCCTCTACCCAATGTCCACTACCTTATCTATAAGAATAGGTTGCATAATATATACTATAACCTATATTTTTTAAATTCATAACCATTTCCCTCAACTCCACCCAATGGAGTAATCAATATCAATGGTTGATGATCAACCCACCATGTTGCATATGACTCTATCACCCCTACATCTAATGTCCCACCTATATACACCCAAGGTACCTATGGTGCAAACCCAAAACTCACTCTAACCTTATACTGAATATGGGTTGGTCCCCATCATCCTCTCTCTCTCACTTCATGATCAAACTAGTGAGCTCTTATAGGCACATCTTATTATAAACCAAACTGGCACTATACCCCATCTAGACTATATCACTTAATGGTATAATCTTACCAACCCAAAATGTAACATATATTAGTCATATAAATCATATACTCTACATCATTTATCTACTAAAACTTAATATGTATGGTCTCCATGTTAAATAAACATCAGTCATCTCATCTATGGCTTGTTTATAGTATATGTCTCCCCTTTATTCCTCGTGCAACCCAACCCCACCTGATACCATCCATATGCCATAGGATACTCTATCCCCCTCTACTAACATATTCCCATAGGTCACTAAATAGATATGTGCTCATATTCCTAGACCTACAGTAGTGTTGTTGGGTCGATGTTGTGTCCTTAGTGAAACACAATTAAAATCATGATATAATTAGGATAGGATGGTTGGCCTCTAGGTAAAAACCATAGTATTTTATAGCATATCTATAACAACTCCTAATCCCATGTGAAATAATTGACCATAATGTTTTTAAGAATAGCCATAAGAACTATCACTACTCTATCAAAAATTTAGGTATTGGCACATCCATCTCCATAGTTCTATCTTGAGATATGTCCATCACAAGCTTAACTCATCAATATCAACATATCCACCCTGAACCATCTTTACTTCAAAAGGTCTTATCAAATCCTCTAGATCTACATGTCTATCCCTTAGGGAAAGCCAATATAATAGATGGCCTTTGATCAGTACTCACAAAATATGCCAAACATCATATAAGATAACAATCTCATCCCTTGTTGATATCTAAAAGGTAGATGTATCTAATCTCCACCACTCCATTAAGTCATTAAGAAAATCTAGATTCCCTTTGATAGTAAGCATATTTGATACATGAAAAAGGAAAACCATATCAATATTGTCATGTAAGTCATTTGTGCATAATGATGGCTATCTAAGAACATGTGAGTGTCACTCATGAGCTATCAAAACCTCCACTCACTCATATAATCTATTCAAAGTCACTACAATCAATCATAGGTCACTAATTTGAATCACATTTCTACATCACCTATATTTCTCTAATAGACTCATGTCATCTAGTCTTATTCAACTTTGATGATCATATTTGTCTAACTCTCTATTAAATTTTTATCCCTCTGTGCAATTAGGATGTTTCATCATTTTTAGGTGAATTCACCATTTAGTAGGCATATTTCACCATTTATATGATAAATTCACTATTTAAAAAGTTCTAAACCATTTTACCAATTTCATGACAATTTTGATGATACTCTCAACCATTTTGTTATTCTTTGTTTAATTTTTCCATTTAGATGGCATCAAAATTATTCTAACATATTCATTGTTTTAATGACTAATTCATCATTTAGATGGACCAATTCATCATTTTTAGTAGAATAATTCATAATTTTCATGAAATTACTCTATACCATTTATTTTTTTATGATTTTGCCATTTTTGAGGCCCAAATCACTTATAAGACTAACTAATTCACTAATTTCATGACCAATCACCATTTTTTTCAACAAATTCACCATTTACGTGGATGAATTCACTGATTTGAAAATGGAAAATTTGTCAAAATTCCTAATTATACATGTAATAAATGTTATTAAATGTGAAATTCATGAATAAAAATGGTACTAACTAGTGGTCACATGCCTCATGGTCATCTATGCTCTTACATGTAGTCTGGGAGTGCCCTCACTCATGGTTTGTAAGATATTTTCTCTAGGTCACTCTAGTGCAAAATATTAGAGATAAATTTTGAAATGAGAGGGTGAAAATGAACCAAATTTCCACCCTAGGGTGAATTTATATCGTTTTATTTCAAAATAAATTCCCTTCATGAGTTATTTTTCTTCTCTAAAGGCTTAATTTTTAGCCCTAATATCCATTTTTCATCTTATTTTCACCTATCTCTTTCATTTTTCTCCCCTTTTATCATTTATATGCTATTGTTTCATCATTTTGAGGGTTCACTCTACCAAACGTTTATCAAATATACCCTTGAGGGGGCATCCAAGGCTTACCAAGCACTACTTTGGGACACATTTGTACCCATTTGCTAGTACTTTTAGTAAATTCATCAAAACTAAAATCTATTGTTTCTCTTCTACAATCATTTGAATGACCTTTTTATTCTTTGAAAAACCATCACTTCATCTACATCTCATAATGCCTTCTAAACAATGTAAAATGTAGACACTCTAATTTTATCACTTCCATGTCAAGTTATAAATGGAATTATTCCAAATGATTGCACACAATCTAGTCTAAAATCTTTTATTCATATAATGTACATGTTCAAATTCACCTTGGGGAATCTCTATGTGGGATAATTCATCATATTATATCTATTAAATTATCACTCTAGTCAATTTATCTATTTAATTATCATTATAGTCAATTTATCTATTCACTTATCATTTTATTCAATTACCATTCTGATTAGTTTATTTGGTCAATTATGTTATTCTAATAAATTCACTAATTCCCCTTTGTTAATCAATTAATACAATTAATTCCTTCTTCTACAAATCATTCTTATAAATTATATTTTTATTTCAAATAGAATTATAATTTCCTTTCATTTAATTAATTATTCTTTTCCTCCAAAGAGGCATCTTCATTCAATAAAGGATCTTGAGATTCTTTGGAATATGTTTATGTGAGCTACACCAATTTGATAAAGTTAATTAATATATAAGATTATTCTCCACCATTCATATTAGATACAATATGAAGGGCCCTTAATGGATCTTGTGGGATATTTTAGGAGCCTTCTCAACCCTTCATCTTGTAAATAATATGAAGGGACCACATAGGTGATCCACATGTACTTTGTTAGGAATTATTCTCCTCCCTTCATATGAGAAACAAGATGAAGGGTATAAAGGGTCTCTCACAAAGATATTAGAAGGATGATCATCCACCAATAATCTTGGAAACAATATGAAGGTATTATATACATTATCATTTGATATGTTCAAAGATCATCCTCCACCCTTCATCTCAATTAAGATTAATGGCTCACATTAGTGATCCATGTGCATTGTTAAGGACTCTTTTACAATTATTCATCTTGATTTCAAGATGAAGGTTCCTCACTTATCCTAGATCATTATAAATAGACCTCATTGCATTGAAATTATCATGCTCAATATATACAATAAAGTGCTGATAATTTCTCAAGTCCCTTTATGCATCATATTTTGAATTCATCATCAAATTATAATAATTAATATCTTCAATGGAGATGTCTCTACATAATTGGCATTGACAAAGATCATTTGACACTACTTTCGAGTTAAATCCTATGAAAAGATGTTTACAATGGAGGTTTACATGATTTTTTATTTGTCTTATGCATTATTATCCAATATTTGTATGCTCATGAGGTCTTAGGCTCAAGTATTTTTCATTTTTTTTTTAAATTGAATAAAACTAGCTTGATGAAAATATAGCTTGTGAATATTCCTAATGACACACCAAGATTCTTCTAAGGCAAAAGATAAAGGTAAATATAAATAAAAGGGAAAGTATTTGGTAGTAGTTGCATCTATAAATTCTTCATGGCTTATCAACTCGAGTGCTTTGCACCACATGGGTTCTTCACAGGTCAATTTTTTTTCCTTAAAGCCTTGTAGCATGTCTTATATCACATTGGTTGATGACACTTCATCAATAATTGTAGGGAGAGGGTTTGTTGAATTTAATGGAGGAACATTAAATAATTTCCTAAGTGTTCCATCACTCTCAACTAATCTCCTATCAGTGTATTAGATCACCCACATCAATCAAGGAATTATAGTCAAATTTTATCTAAATTTCATAGTCATCAAAGAGTTATACAATGATTCTATAGTGGCAGGGGGAAGGGAAGACCACCAATATTAATTATATACCCCTATTTCACTGATATGCAATGAAGTTTTAATAATTTATCAAGTCTGTTTGTGCATTATCTTTTAAATTTGTCATCAAATTCTACTGATCCATATCTTAAATAGAGATGTCTTTACGTTATTGGCATTGATAAAGATAATTTGATGCTATATTTGAGCTTAATCCTATGAAAATATGGTTATAATGGAGGTTTTCATGCTTTTTATTTGAATCTTATGCATTATTATCCAATATTTGTATGCTCATGAGGTCTTAGGCTCAAGCATTTTTCATTTGTTTCATTTTTTTAATTGAATTAAAATAGCTTGATGAAAATATAGCTTGTGAAGATTCCTAATGACACACCAAGTTTATTATAAGGCAAAAGATAAAGGTAAAGAGAAACAAAAGGGAAAGGATTTGTTAGTATTTACATATATAACTTCTTCATGGGTTATCAACTTTGGTTTTTTGCACCATAAGGGTTATTCACACATTGAGTTTTTTTCCTTAGAGCCTTGTATCATGTCTTTTATCATATTGGGTGATGACACTCTAGCAATAGTTATAGGGAGAGGGTATGTTGAAGTGAATGGAGTAACATTCAATAATGTTCTAAGTGTTCCATAACTCTCAACTAATCTCTTTCCAATGTATTAGATCACTCACATCAATCATGTAATGATATTTGAATTTTATCTAGATTTCATAGTCATGAGAGAGTTACACAGTGATTCTATAGTGGTAGGGGGAAGGGAAGACCACCAAGATTAATTATATACCCTATTTCAGTGATATACAATGAAGTTATAACAATTTCTCAAGTATCTTTATGCATCATCTTTTGAATTCATCATTAAATTTTACTAATTTATATCTTCAATGGAGATGTCTCTATGTAATTGGCATTGACAAAGATCATTTGATGTTACATTCAAGCTAAATCCTATGAAAAGATGTTTATAATGGAGGTTTTCTTAATTTTTGATTTGAATCTTATGCATTATTATCTAATCTTTGTATGCTAATGAGGTCTTTGGCTCAATCATTTTTATTTTTTTAATTAAATAAAACTAGCTTGATGAAAATATAGCTTATGAAGATTCCTAATGACACACCAAGATTCTTCGAAGGAAAAATGTAAAGGTAAAAAGAAGAAAAATGGAAATGATTTGGTAGTATTTATATTTCTAAATTTTTCATGGGTTATCAACTTGGGTGCTTTGCACCATATGGGTTCTTCACAAGTTGTTTCCTTAGTCTCTTGTATCATATCTTCTATCACATTGGGTGATGACAATCTAGCAATAGTTGTAGGGAGAGGGTATATTGAAGTGAATGGAGGAATATTTAATAATTTTATAAGTGTTCCATCAGTCTCAACTAATCCCTTGTTAGTGTATTAGATCACTCACATCAATAAAGGATTGATAGTTAAATTTTATCTAGATTACATAGTCATCAGAGAGTTACACAATGATTCTATAGCAATAGGGGGAAGGGTAGACCACCAACCTCAATTATATACCCCTATTTCACAATTTTCACTTGAAATTTACCCTATTTAATTTTTTACTCCCTTAGATGTAGTTATTAAATTATGGCATGAATGGTTTATCCACCATAAGTACTGCTACCTAGAACAACTCAATTAGCATGACATGGTCACATGTTTGCCTATAATTTGTTTCTATAAAGGTATTTTTGAGGGTTTCACCTTTGGCAAGTATCCTAAAGATAAATTTGATAAGGGAAAATTATAGAGGGTTAAACAAGCATTGGATTTGATACATAGTGATGTATTGGGGCCTTCCCCAGTCCATATTTCACTAGGGTTAATTATATTCTCACCTTCATCGATGATTTATTGAGATATACATGGGTTTACTTCCTTCAACAAAAGTCTAAAGTTTTTGATGATTTTTGAGACTTCAAGGCACTTGTTTAAAAAATAATCAAAGAAATATATCAAGATTATTTATATAATAATGGGATGAGTATGTCACTAATAGGTTTAAGTATTTTTGTATAGTGGAGGGTATTGATATATAGTGCATAATTATGTAAAATCCTTAATATAATCATGTTTTAAAATCCAAGAACTAGTCTTAAAAATAGATGGAGAATTTCATGATTAACTCCAAATCATTGAAACCTTAGTATTGGGTAGAAGTAATCAATTATGAGTTTTTAAATTAAAAATTGGGTTCCCCACAAAGCCTTAAAAGGAATAAATCCTTTCAAATCTTATCACAGTTAGAAACCCATAGTTGAGAATTTCCTTAAAATCTCTAACTATGGCACGCATACCTAAGAATAAATGCAAAGCTATGAAACCTCATAGTAAGCCTTACATATTTATAAGATACTCAAATGGTGTTAAGGGATATTAGCTTCTTCATCTGACCACACATGAGCTATTAACTGAGATAAGTGTTTCCTTTTAGGAGAGTCATATAGACTCAACAATTGACAATTCTCCTAGTTCATTGGACTCATTTAGATTTAATGATTATTTTGATTATTCAAATCAACCTAAGCACATTCCATCGGTTGAGGATACTTCTTCTAATAATGAAAATGAGATTAATGATGAGGACTCATCTCCATCCATATCTTGACACACTTCATAGGATGATGATTCTCTACCTGACTCTCTTATTTCTAGTCCTCTTTAGGCTAGACAGACACTTTAGAGTGAAGGTATATGGGTTGGGAATATTTCAAATGATAATTGGACATATTCATAGTTTTATAGTGATCTGAATGCTTTATCTTTTAAGGATGCATCAAGTATGTCTGAATGGGATTCTATCAGGCATGAGGAGTACAATTTATTAATCATTAATCACACTTGTGACTTGACACTTATTCCTAAGGGAATAAATATGGTTTGATGTAGATGGATATATTGGACTAAATATACATTATATGGATCTATTAAAAATTTTAAGGTGTGATTGGTTGTAAAAGGTTTCTCATAGGTATATGACATCAACTACATTGAAACCTTTGTACTAGTCACCAAAATGAACTTTTCTAGACTCACACTTTTTATTACCATAGCCAATCATTAGGATTTTCATCATATGGATATGAAGAGTGTTTTTCATTATGGTGATGTTAAGGAGGAGATTTACATGGATTATCCACCAAGATTTGTCGAGGATTCTTCCTATTGAAATTTTTTCCTTTAGGCCAAAGGTCAACCCCCTTAATTCAAAACTTGACTCATTACATCAATTTTATTCTCCAAATATGTTAAAATATGTCTTGGTATCATATCTTGGTGTCATGTTTTGGTATTATTTCAAATCAATGTATAAACAGAGTCTTACTAGGATGTTAAGGCCCATGGTATGTCTCTAGTTCAATCAGTGTGATGCCTCAATCTTTTATAATGTATTTTACAATGTAGTTTAGTAGAGTTTAAGTTATTTTTGGATAAGTTAAGTTTATTGTTAAAATTTTATAAAATGATGATCTATGGTGAAAACATTAGCATGGTGACTTTAAAAGATGACATGGTGTTCATAGTAAGTGATGAATCTAAAGACAAGGTTGGTAAGATAGTAATAATTGGCATCTCAAGCCTTATAATGGTTTAAGGTATGCTTGGAGAGATTAAGGTTTCATATTTTTTTGTTTTATTATTTTTTACATGTTATAGATTGAGTCCCTTTCTGATATATCAAGGGTGGAGATTCAAAATCATGTGTAGAGGTCAAATAACTCATTTGACACTTATTGAGGATTTTTTATAATTAATATGGTACATAAACTTAGTTAATTTTTTTTTAATATCCATTTCATAATGTACATAAACTTTTATATCTTTATATTCTTTTATCTAACTCCCAAATAGAGCATCATGTGATAAATGGAAAGCATAAGCAAGAAAAGGAGCCTCTTTACACGTTACAAGGCCTTGGTACAATTCAAAAGATAATTAATTTTAAATATTATACACATAGTAATAATATCCTCCTCCAACCTCTTACATCCTTATCAAACTCAAAATCATGCTCAGATAGTGTTTGTAGGACAAAGAAGGTAGAAAAGCTACTCAAAGTCTCCCTAAGGTCATGGGTAGAGTGAGAAAGTCTAGTTTATAATGATTGATTCAAAAAAGATAAGGATATTTTAAAAAATTGATCCTATGAGTAAGAATTTCCCCTTTTTCCCTTAAAATTTCATGCATGAGTTTAGGTTTTAAGTCTCCTAGATTTATGTCCAATTGCTAAAAAGTTAACAAGCCTTAAACCCTATAAAAACTCCACCACCTCAGTTTGATCCTCTTAACAACACCTTTGATATAAATGTATGGATTCGGAGTTTTGGGTGATATTTATATTATTTCAAATAATCCATTCAACACCAAAATTGATGCTTGTAATCATGAACCAGATCCATAGTGTCAAGAAAATCTCATTAACAAGCTATTTTGGGCATGGTAGTCAGAGTTTGTGAAGATTGTGAGATGTTTATAACATAAAAGTGAATTAAATAAAGTGTAAGTTATGTATATAAATTTTAAAAATTAAAAAAACCTCCCCCACACCATATCCAATCAATATTCAAATGCATGAATGAATGAAGTGTGCAGTCACAACTTTGTCAACTTTGAGAAGTGCAAGTTATGAGTTAGTTTGATAATTTTAAGAGTTTTAGGGATTTTAGGAAATTTAAATCATATTATAATAATTTATACTAATATATCATATCCAATTCCATTTTTTCCTATACTTTTTTTCATATCTTAAGGATATTTCTAGAATTGGTTCAAGTACGTAGACCTAATTAAAAGAGGGATAGCCTGGAAAAGGCAAGCACATTTGAAGTTTGGTAAGTAGTTATTCTATAATATAGTTTGATACACAATTTATGAATTATATAATAAACTCATAGAAACATCCAATTAATTTTTTAACTCTCCATGGTCATCTTGGATAAGCAGTTGTAGGTAACAGGCCATGAAGGCCATTAAGGAAGAGTACTTGAACTAGGTTTCAAGTGTGAAAATACAAGTGTCAAACCCACATTCATAAACTAAGCATATAATAAAATCTTTAGTTTATTATCCTAATGTATCTAATTTCTAATATACTCCAATAATATAGAGAGTAAGAACGTCAAAATAAGATAGTGATGTATACACCTCAAGTAGACTATGTCAGTCTTGTAAGTTTGAAATGAGAGATTCTTAACAATTTATATATATTTCCTCATTTTTTAAATTCATAAAATAGGTAAAAAAAATCTCCAAATTTCCTCAAAATATATTTCAAGTTCATAATATCATGGGATTTCAAATACATAGTGGGTTTAAAGTAGGTTTTAAGCCTAAAATTCAAGTATACATGCCTACGCATAGACAATAAAGAGAGATGACTACCTTTGTATAATAAAATTGAGGTTTTTAGGTTAATAATAAATTTTTGATACCTTATAGATATGTTTTAAGTGTTTATCTACCTTGTGATAAGAAGAAACCACTCAAGAAGAGCCATTTTAAGGCTCTAACAAGATGATAATCCTAACAAAGAGATTAAGATCGTGTTTCAGGTATAAGTATGATGAGTAATTAAATTTTTGAGTTAAATAAGAATATTAGGGGATTTTTATAAGTTTTTTTGACAATTAATAAGTTTTAATTAGTGGTATTACTCCTTTTGGTGAGAAGGAAACACCAAAAGAAGGCCACTAGGGTTAGAATTGCCATGTTGCTCACAAACTCTAGGTAGGGAAAAATCAAGTTTTATGACTATCTAAGGGGTAAAATCCTTTGAATAACTATAATTATACATTTAATTTCATGTATCACACCTCAAATATGTATTTCTAATCACAAAAAATCATTTAGAGGACTTATTTTGCCCAAACATGCATCTCGAGTAGTGATATATATGTCATCAAGCATATGATGGGCTCTTTCCCCACATGAGAAGTATAATGATAATATGTGTGGGTAATAATGGTGTTATTATATGTTATTAATTTATATTCAATCTAATTTCTTGGAATTTTTTGATGAATCAATCCCTTTTACTTTATAAATCATTGTCAAGAAGATGAAGAGGTCAAATCTATCGTTAAGAAGCCTAATGGAGGTCAATGACTAAGAAATGCCCTCTAAGAGAATAAAATTGACTTTATTGGCCTTTAATACACTTTTATTAAGTTTTCACACTTATTTATCACCTATTGGAGTAATATCCTTGGTACGTGTGCAGGAGAAGGACAAGAAAATGGCCTAAAATTGAACTTTTCAAGCCTAATTTCATACTTTTGGTTGTGTTTGAAATTCTTAACTATTTGGTGAGACTAAGGTTGGAAAATTTTTACATGACATTATACCATTATAAAAATATGACTTTATTATGAAATAATAGATTTCAAGTCACTAAAAAATCCTAATTGAAGACTCCTCCTTGCTAGCTGAGAGAGAATGATGTTTGCAAACCTTTTTAACATCATCTAATAGCATAGCGATCTTCAATCACCTTGTATACATATGATATAATTTAATGTGACCCTTAAATTCATATAAAATCCTATTTCAATTCTATAGGTAGTGTTTAAGGTTTTATGCATAGTCATCTTATTGGCTTCATAGGTTGAAAGATTATAAAGATAGACATAGTGTTGTAACATCTTTCTCAAGACTATCTCAAAGTATCTTCACTCTATAATACCTTGAACTTATAGTGATGAAATATTAATCTTGATACACGTATGCTATGCATCTTTTCAAACCTCAATCTTACCTCTAATAATACTAGGGATAAGTCTAAAAAAATTATTCATCTAAGTACCATCATAGAGACCTTATAAGCAGTTGAACATGTTCTTGAATATACTAAAAATGTCTAATAACACTTTTAACATTATATTTTAATATGTCTAAGCATGAATTAGGTATCTAAATGATCAATAGGATTTGAGTCCAATAGAGAGCATAAACTACATAGAAAATAATTGAAAGCCATGATGAGATATGGAGGTAGTGCAATCATGCAATGAGAATCAAGGTCAAGAGATCAGTTTGTAACTACCCTCAAGAAATGAATTGTAACTCATAATTCAATAACTATGCCACACTTTCATGAATACTATTGTCACACCAAGACAACGCATAGAGAAAAGGAGTTATGAGACCATTTTATGACTTTTATTAATATTATAATTGATAAATGATAGTTATCCCATTACTCTCTCTCACACACACATTTCTTATATTTAATTGGCCTAAAATGTCTTTTGAAAAGGATCCTCAATTTTAGTATGGTGAATCCCTACTCAAGTTAACATTTGTTATTACCTTTTAGGATGAATAATAAGTTAGTTTTATCCCTATTCAAGCTTGATTTTAGTGTATTATTATGATTGTGCATGATTGATAGTTTTAGTGTCCTAAATCCCTCTCTCATTTTTTCTCACCCTTACCTTTTCACAATTAGGTTGACTCTTTGCATGTCACATGAAATGTTTTAGTTGGTTTTGTAAGTAATTAGATGCGTAAATCTACCATTAGTGTTGATTTAATTCCCCTATTGGGTGTCCATCCTAACTAATTCATCTATTAAGACCTCCATGTTGAAAAAATAATGTAAGGAGAGCCTCAAGTTGGAGTTATGTGATTAATCAGTCTTTCTTCACTTGACAAGTGCATAGGCAAATGGAGGTCAAGATTTTGGTACATCACCCCTTTTACTTTCATGTTTCTCTCTCTCCCTTTTCCTTATCATTTGATTAGGTTATTGTTAGGTTTAGGTGTTATATCAAGGAAGTCAACCCTCTCTAGAAGTTATCTCTAGTCATAGTTCACCCATAGCCTTAGAGAGATCCCATTGCATTAATTGGGTGAAGAGGTCCTAAAACAAGACTCTTTAAGGGTGCAACTCAAAGTGACCATAGTTTTTGGCACTCTTGATGAGACAAGTATAAAAATTAATTAATTTAATGAAAAAAATTTGGTGTGTTATTAAATATTTCATCATTTGGAGGCATTCCTATCAAACATCAATGGCAATTCCAAGCTTCTAGCAGCTGGTTCAAGTAGCCCAAATACCTATTTCAAGAAATTGTTAATAGTTTCTCTATCTTTTTTTCTCCTCGTGAAGTTTTGTGGATATATATGGATGGATTTTATATTTTAAACCTAATAATTAGTAGTATAATGATCCATAAGAACCTTATGTTTATCCATATCAATCCTGAAATGCCTCTATTCTCACCTCATATGGCCCTAATTATTATTATGAGCAGCATTACTATCAAGAACACTATCCTTATTTCCCTCCCCAACCACCTAATCAAACTAGTCCTTATAATAAACTATTGGTAATAAATAACCTTGATCATAACCTTAAGAAGTAGATGGCTTCCATTTTAGGGCAACAAGTCTAATTCCACCAGCCTAGCTAACCTTTTCAAGCTACCCTTAATTCTTCCAATTAGTGGCATGAAATAAATGGCTTAATTTAAACCATTGGTAGTGGCATATTGGTTTTAAAGGAGAAACAATCTCAAAGAAATAAATCATATGAGATTATTTCTACCCCATGTCAACCTTCTTGGATCACTTATCCCATTCTAAATCAAAACCAAGTAGAGAGGAAGGTTGTAGAGGCTAAACCATGAAAAATCCCAAGCTTCCAAAGTTCCTCACCTCTTCCTCAAGCTCAAATTATTCATTAATTTCAAGGTATTTAAAGGGATAAATACATTTTGAGAACCAAGATAAGGAATTTTCCAAGTCTCCCAAGTCATCCACCCACCCCTCAAGTTGTATTTTTTCACAAAGATTAAGCCATTTCAAAATATGACAAGTCAATTACTAAATTGAAAGAGAAGAATGAATCATCCCTAACATAAGTTTATTTCCCTCCTTTAAAATAATTATTTAATTAAAATACTACTTTAAAATATCAAATTATTATTAATGCCTCTTCAACCCCAAAACCAACTTAATAATCACCCATAATTCCCTATGTTCCTATTCCACCAATTGGACATTCTTACACTCCCACCATCTCTCTTTTGAAGGACCCGTTATATAGAAAGAAAGTAAAGAGAATCTAGGTGAGGAGGAGAACTTCTAAAGAGAGGATGGTGAAGTAATGACAACATGGTAACCTTCTTGGGCCAAATTCTCTCATTAAAAAATGCCAAATATTTATGCCAATGAAATGGAAGAATCAAAATTAAAACAAGAGGAGAAAGAACATCTTGATGAAGAGAGGTCAAATCTCTCTAATAAATAATGTAATCAAGGGCATGATCAAGAGTTATATTGGTAAAATGAGCAACAATTTGGCATAGAATAAGATCATGTTTTAGTCCATACCAAAAAAATCAAGTTAGAATTGAAAGTGAGCCTCAAGAAGGCTATGTAGAAGATGATGCTTCAAGTGAGTGTGATGAATAAATCATCATTAGTATTACTTAGTATACCATTGGATTATACTTAGGGAAAAAGGAAGAAAATTATGTTGTATTTATGTTTTCACAAGATCTTATTACATAAAAATATGTCATGCCACCTAACCATATAGATTTTCAAGATGAGCATGAAAATAATCTTGATTAAGTTTTAGTCCCTGAGGAGTATCCAAGTGAAGAAAATAAACATGAAGTTATAGTTGAAAATGAGTTTTGAGAAAGCCATTATGAATATGTTGAGGTAATGATAGTTGTAGAGGTGTTTTTTGATATCCCTCAATGGGTCTCAAGTGGCCAAGAAGATGTAAATATTGGTCTTGAACTTATATCATTTATAATAATTAACTTGCTTCTTGTTGTAAAGAAGAACTTGATGAGACGGTAGTAGTGTTTTCATAAGATGACATCCCCAAGCTTGAGTCAAGTTAGAAAACAAATGAATTTTATATATTTGAGGTATAAAAAGACATGTAAACATTGGTTGAGGTGGCATAAAAACATGAGAAAGATCTTCATGAAGATGTAGTGGTCCCTAGTGAACTTCAAGAAGCTCAAAGTGGGGATCAAGAAAGTTTTGATCATTTGTGGTAATAGTACCTCATTGTTTGAAATGAGTTTGAGATCCTTATCAAAACATTATCCCCTATAGGGTAGAATATAGATGCCAATAAATTTGTTATCCCTTTAAGTAGACATGAATAAAACCTCAATGAAGACATTGTTAAGGTGGTTGATCATTTTGGAGAGCATACTCATGAAGGTGTTAATAAAATCATGCCTCAAGAATACCATGATGAGGCTTGGGGGAATATTTTTTAGCTCCTTGAAGAGCTTTAAGATCTTGTAATAGTCATTAATCAAATAATACATTCCTTAATATGTCATAAAAACCCAAGAATATTATCCCAAGGGATCATTATAAGTTGAGTTTGTAGTTATCTTCATAAATTAGAAGGTGATCACTTTTGAAAGCTTTCTTAATATTGAAGAGTATCATGAGGTAAGCATAAATTCACAAGAATAATGTGTCTACATTGGAGATATGTTTGTTTTATCTAATCCAATGGATGTTTTGGGCCTAGTGTCTAGTCAAGGAGATCATGAACATGCCAACCTCCAAGGTAATAAGGCACACCTCTCACCTCATAAACAAGCCTTCACTAGAATCCATTCATCAAGTTCAATTTTGCTTAGAGGGAATCAAGAAGTTTTGAAAAACTTTACTTTTGATACAAGAGGAATATACCATAAGGTCATTTTTATATAGTAGGTTTGTTTTTTGTTTTCCATAAGTGCCTTTTGGCATGGGTGTATGTTGTTTTTATGCTTAGTTGTGTGTTGTGAAGGTGTTATCACTTGTTTCATCTTGTTCAGGAACTTGTAGTTATTTTTAAGGTTTAATTCAGGTTTGTGTTGAGTTAAGGTGACCTCTTAGCCTAATGTACTGATAAGTATACTATTCTAATTGATTATAAAGCTAACCAATGCCTCTAAGTCACCAAAAAAGTTTGGCATTTTTTCTTATAGGCCAAAGGTCAACCCCCTTAGTTCAAAACTTGACTCATTACATTAGTTTTCTTCTCTACAAATGTTAAAAGAGGTCTTGGTATCATATATTGGTGTCATGGTTTGGTGTTGAATGTCAAATAAAGGTCTAAATAGAGTCTTACTAGGATTTTAAGGCACATGGTATGTGTCTAGTTCAATCAATATGATGCATTCATCTTTTATAAGGTCTTTTGCAATGTCATTTAGTAGATTTTAAGATATTTTTGGAGAAGTTAAGGTTATTATGAGAAGTTCATAAAATGATGATCCTCTTAACATCACCTTTGATATTAATGGATGTGTTGTCACTTAGATTTTCGCTCTTTGAGGAGATGTCTAAGTTCTCCTCATCCAAGTGGCACAATTGAAACACCTCTAGGCTTGTGGGTAGCCTAATGATGAGGTAAATATATAGATAGGGATATCTCGCTTGATGTACCACTTTGGATTAAAACTACACCTAAACTTTGTGGGGGAGGGAAGGGAGAGAGAAAATTGAAAGCAAACTATCCTAAGGGAGGTTATACACTAAATTGATTAATGACTACCAACCAGCTACATGCCACACATGAAATCAAGAGACTAACCAAACATACACTTCTTTAAACTACATCTTCTCACATCAATATTACATTATGAGGCTATGGATGAATGTTTAGGATAGGAGGACTAGATAAGAGGCCTTGGATGGCACTAGTGAATAGACTAACTCACTTAACCTTGACACTTCATAAAAAACTTCACATGCCTTGTAAGAAGAAACTTTCTAAGTACAAATAGGATGAAAGAATGAAACAACATGCTAAGGAAACAAGAGTTATCACTTAAGAAAATCAATAATATAAGTATAACACACTATGAATAGTCATGAAGATGTAAAAATAATTAGTATTATTAATCAAATGGTCTGCAAATAATCATGGCTTCACCATGCTTAGGTGGAGCATAAGTTACAATAGCCAAAATGGATAGCTCTTATATAACTTGAGAGAGAGAAAAGAAGAGAAAATTTCAAGGGTCATAAGGACACTTGTCAAGATAATAAAATCAATTGCTTGTGCATGAGAAGAGGGTGCAGGATGATCCATGTAAGGTTAAGAAGCACAAGTGTCCATCCAAGTCATAAAACTCATGAAAAGTGGCATGAAACTCCTCATTATGGCTTTAAAAACTACCTTCATGATTTATACCTATTTGAACATCCAAAAACTAATTAGGGATAGTCCGATTATTAGAATGAATGGGAAGGCTTTTAGACATGCCTCTCCCTGCATTGGTTGTATGCTTGGTCATCTAGAATGATTTGGGAATGAGCCATCATCATCTATAGTCCAAAAAACTCTTCATTCATGCACCTTGTAGATATCCTCCAAAATGGCATCAATTTTCCATGAAAATATGTGGGAGGTAGTTAATGACATGTCTCAAGACCATTTATGGCCTTAGAAGCATTAGGCATATCTTAAAAAGGCTTACACTTGAAGTTTTCACCCTTCTCACCATTATGTTCACTATTCTAGTTTTGATTGGCTAAGATTAGATCTCTAGTTGAGGAAATTATTATTTTTTATGATTAATTAAATGAACATGGGGGGTTATCCCAATTCCTAATATTCCCCCCAAAGTTGATTTTGAATGTTCCTAGAACCTAAAAAACACACAAAATAGTCAAAAGTACCTTGTTTTTACCTTGTATGTATAATTATGTACAACTAAAAAGGGTGGGGAGGAGCTTTATAGATTCCTCTTCAAGTTCAAATAATCATCCTAGTCAAAATATTCCATTAGGTTAGCTTTCCAACTCCATCTTCTCAAACTAGTCGTTAACAAGGGTTTTGGAGGGTTTAGACTTGTTTCACCTTCTTAAGGTTCATTCATAAATATGGGATGTTAAATATACCAAAAAATTCCATTATAAAATATTTAAATAATTTTATCAACTTCCCCTAACTCCTTAAATCCCCATGCATAACCTCCAAAAATATGTGAACATCCAAAACCAGCTTATCGAGCTCTTCCTTTTATTTCATATAGGTTTGAGTTAGTCATGAGCCAAAAAATGACCTATTTTGTGACACCTATACATATTAATATATTTTACACATCCAAATTAATCCTAAAAACGTGATTTAATAGGTTATAACGTTCATCTCAATGTGGAAGTGAAGTTGGACCCCCAATTGGGCACTAGGCTTAACCATGCCTCATAGACCTAAATGCAACCTTTAACATCCATACCATATTGTTGTAATTATCTTAATTACATAAGTTTATAAATTTATATTATGAACTAAAAAACATGCTTCAACAAGGTTAAAATATCACCTAATGCTAAAAATGCTTTTGACCTTTCATTTGGGCACTAGGCCAAAATCTGCCAAGTAGGCTTGACTACAACTCTAGCCACCTATACCACTTTTTTGCATTTTAATTTTTTTTATTGGGTTATAATATTTTTATAGATTATTTATAACATTCAAAATCTTCCTTAAATGTCTAAACATCCCCTGGTTCATCCATTCCACCATTCTTTCCAAGATTGTAGGCTTCATGCATAAACGGAGTTCCCTCTATTTGAGATAAAATAGAGCACACTTCCCTATTTCCCCAAAAAAAATTGACTATTTTAAAATATTACCAAAGTATTGAACATGCTATATAAAATATTTTATCCTTTATAACATCATTTTACCCTTTATTTCCTTAACAACACAAAAGAGACCCCTATTGAGATAGACTATGTACAGGGTTTCCCATAATGGACTGTATGCTACTTGTTTTGGAGGATATATTAATTTTTTACATGCCACTTTTGTATTAAATTATATTAAATATCATTATATATGTTTTTTATATTCTCACAAACCATTTATCAACCATGCTAACACCTTGAACTGTGTTCTTACTCAAATAGGCCTGACTAAGAAGTTGACCCTATTTGTGCATTTCTCTTGCCTGTAGGTGCATTTGACACATATATATCTGATTAAACTGATATAAGGTATCAATTAAATTTTTTAATTATACCAAAATCTTTTAATTTACCTATACCATGCATTTCCAACTTCAAGAGTGTCAACCTTTACTCACTATCTTACCACCAATATAATTGACTGTGTTCTTTATCTTAGAGTGATGCCTATAGGTGACCTTATATGGTTTGACTTTAGATAAATTGATTAAATAACTTAATAGAGTCATAAATGATCATTTTACACCTTTTTTAATCTATTTATTTCATCTCCATGCTATAAACACCTCAAGAAACCCAGTTTACTTGCTTCCTACCCTCACAATCAACTATAATTGACTATGAGAGGTCTTGTAGGTGTTTCCCATATCTTCTAAGATTTGAATTAAATTATCACAAACATCCTTGAATATATATAAACCATTTTATACCTACACTTACCTCTCATTATTATTATGAATTCTATTACCAAATTTATCAAGCTTATCCTCTATGGTGACCCTACAGCCAGCCTGTAGGTGCATATTTGTGGTGCAAAGAGCCCTATAGGTGTGCTTTAGGGATAAAAACTTACATAAAAACTCCTATTTATTTTATTTTAGGTCAAAAATGGTATTTTAAACTATTATTAACAATAAAAATAATGGAAACAAGATCCAATCTTGGGTTAGGTTTTGAAGGAGGCAATGTGGCTATAGGTGGTGATTTGCCCTTGCAAGCCAATTCAATTTGAAGTTTGATAATATTCTGATACATAAGGATTTATTATACATTGAGAATAATCAAATATTTTTTAAACTTATTAATCATTTCATTATACCTCATACTTGGTAATGTAAACACTTCTCAAGTTTGAGTCTTAGGCTGGTTGTAGATGCTCATTAAGCCTATGTACGAACTATTTCTAACTTGGTGAATGCAAAATACCATTTTATGATATTCCTTGATTATTTACATGGAAATTATGTGTATATTATCATAATTATTCCATATCACCATATATTATTCATTGAAAATCATTTCATTGACTTGGGTGATCAACTTGGCTCACACAGTTGTAGACAACACTGAATGATTTCAATGTTTAGAAGGCAACTTGAGACCTCTCAAAAACCAACATATCTAACTCAAAAACCTCCCTTATTTTTAAATATTATATAAATATATGTAATATTGAAAAAAATGTATTTTTAATTCCTAAAACTCAATGCAATCATGTATAAGGACACCTAAAAAAAGGCCTTGACCTTTATTTTGACAGTTTTGGGAATTTGTCTTGAAGTGTCACTAGTTTGCTTGAAAGGTATCCTTGAGGTTAAAATATCATACAATATTATCAACACTTATAAATTTTATTAAATAATTTTAAAACCTTAAAACCTCATAGAATGTTCAAATCATACATTTCATGCTTCCCCAAGAAGTGACAAATCATATAACTATTGTAGATGACCATTTTGTGCATTTACTTGCTCTCTTGGATCTTAAAGTGGATCTTGGAGTTGGATTTTTAATTTAAGATGAATAAAATGCATATATTTTAAATAATACATCACTTCAATTCATTTTGGAACCATATCATAGAAGAAGCCTCCAGTAATTGGAAAACATGACTATAATTCTACTCCACTTCTCCTTGCAAACTGAGTTAGTTGGCTCATCAAATCAACTCAAAATGTGAAAAAAATCATGGATAACATGAGATAAAGGATTAAATAGAATTTATAACTAATATTAGCAACTATATTGTATGAACTTTCCCAAACAAGAGAAAAACCTGGAGGGTACACAGATTAGTAAGCAGAAAAACAAAGTCAACTTCATGAGGATGGTTCGTAAAACACATTCCACCATTATTTAAACTATTTATATGGAAATGAATATATATAAGTTTAATTTCACATCCCTAAGGTGTTTGATCTGAAACTTCCCCTGATGGTTGTACTAATACAAACTTAAAGACTAGTTTTATATGTCTAAAAGGGTGAAAAAGGAATAAAATAGTTTTGGGCCTAAAATGGCACTTCTAGAGAATTTAAAACATGGAACTAAGATTTAGGAAGATAAAGAGACATTATATGATCTTTCCCATGTGGCACACTTCCCCATGGGTCATACAAGTGCCAAACTCTCCTTTTGTCTCAAGAAAACTACCCTTTCTTATGAAAAAACTACCACTTTTTAGTTATGATAATTGATTAAGACCTATTAGGACACATGGGATGTGACATAATCTTTTAGAATATTCATCTTTACCAAGGAGGTCATACATCCTATCAAATGCTCTATTTATGACCCCAAAATGACTCAAAATGATAAATAGACTAAAAGACAAATTGACCAAGGAGAATATGATATTTAATAACATCAAAAGACATATATACATCCTATTACATAATGTTATAAGCCAAAAAACATCTAAAACTCAATTTTTTACCTATAAGATCCCTAATTTGACTTGCAAGGTCAAATTTGGTCAACAAGGTGCATGAGGAGGTTTTCATGATATTTATAAGAGGTCTAATAATCCATGAAACACCAAAAATGATGCATTAAATCATGAAATAAATCCATAGTGGCAAGAAAATCCCATTGACATGTTGTTTTGGGCATGACAGTTAGAGTTTGTAAAGATTATGAGATATTTATAGCATAAAAGTGAGTGAAATAAAGTTTAAGTTATGTATATAACTTTAAAAAATTAAAATAACTTCCCCTACACCATATCCAATAAATATTCATATGCATAAATGAATGAAATATGCAGTCACAAGTTTGCTAACATTAAGAAGTGCAAGTTATTAGTCAGTTTGATACTTTTGATATTTTTAGGGCTTGGAGGAATGGTAAATAATATGATAATAATTTATACCGATATCTCATATCCCATTCCATATTTCTATATACTTGATTTCATCTCTTAAGGTTTGTTCTAGATTTAGTTCAAGTACACAAGCCTAATTGAAAGAAGGGTAGTCCAAAAAAGGCAAGCACATTTGATGTTCAATGAATAATCCTTATAAAATAGGGTTTGAGACACAATATATAAATTTTATTAGACACTCATAGAAACATGAAATGAACTGGCTAACTCTTCATGTTCATCTTAGATAAGTGATTATAGGTAACAGGTCATGAAGGCCATTAAGGAAAAATGCTTGAACTAGGTTTCAAGTGTGAATACACAAGTACCAAACACACATTAATAAATGAGGTCTCTAATAAAATATTTATTTTATATTCTTAATTTGTATAATTTTAAATATACTACAATATATATATATATATATATATATATATATATATATATATATATATATATATATATATATATATATATATATATATATATATATATATAATGTTAAAAGAATACAGTGATGTATACACCTCAATTGGACTGTGTTATTCCTGTAAGTTTGAAATGAGATATTTTTGACAATTTATGTAAGTTTCCTCATTTTTTAAAGTCGTAAAATAGGGTTTAAAAACTCCAAATTTCCTCATAATATCCTTCAAGGTCATAATATTAGTGGAGTTCAACTCTATAGTGGGTTTGCAACAGGTTTTAAGCCTAAAATTCAAGTATACATGCCTACACATAAAGAATAGAGAGAGATGATTGCCTTTATGTATTTAACTTGAGGTTTTTACATGAATAATAAATTTGAGAGACCCTTTAGATATTTTTTACGTATTTATTTCCGTTTTGAGAAGAATAAACCACTCAAGAAGAGCCATTTTAGGCTCTAGCAAGATGATAGGCCTAAAGGAGAAATCAAGATCATGTTGATGGTATAAGTATGATGAGTGATGATAGTTTGAGTTTAAAGATAATATTATATTATTTTTATGAGTGTTTTTTACCATAAATAATGTTTTATTAGTTATTTAACTCCTTTTTATGAGAAGGAAATACCAAAATAAGGTGACTAGATTCAAAATTGCTAAGCTACTCACAAAACCTATGTAGGGACAAATCAATTTTTAGGACTATCTAATGGGTAAAATCATTTTTATAACTATATTAATACATTTTAATTCATGTATCAAACATAAAATAGTCATTTCCAATCATAAACAAGCATGTATATGACTTATTTTTCCTAAACATGCATCTCGAGTAGTGATATACATGTTTGTAAGCTTGTGAAGGGCTAGTTTTCTTACATGAGAAGTATGATGAGAATATGCATGGGTAATAATTATGTTAGGATATGTTATTAATTTCTATTCACTCTAATTTATTGTCATTTTTTGACCAATAAATTCCTTATATTTTATGAATCATTGTTAAGAAGATGAAGAGGTCAAATCTACCTTTAAGAAGCCTAATGGAGGTTGATGACTATGAAATTCCCTCTAAGTGACTAAAATGGACTTTAATTTCCTTTAATACACTTTTATTATGTATTAAAACTTCATTATTACCTCTTTTATTAATATCCTTGGCACATGTGGATGAGAAGGACAAAAAAATGGCTAAAATTACACTTTTTAGGCCAAATTTCATACTTTTGGTTGTGTTTGAACTTATTAACTATTAGGAGAGAATATCCACATTTGAATATAATTTCCATGATATTATACCATTAATACAATATTTATACATCATGAAATAATATATTTCATGTCACTAAACAAGCCTAGGTGAAGATTGTTCCTTGCTAGCTAAGAGAGAATGATGTTTGAAGACCTTCTCAAGGTCATCTAATGCCATGAGGATATTAAATCACCTTGTAGACATCTGATATAATTTCATATGAATCTTTAATTCATATCCAATCCTATTTAAAGTCTATATTAATTGTTGAAGGTTGTATACATAGGCATATTATTAGATTCATAGGTTGATAGATCATAAAGGTAGACACAGTCCTCTAACATCTTTCTCAAGATTATCTCTAAGTAATTTCATTATATACTACCTTGTACTTGAAGTGATGAAATATCTATCCTAATAAACCTATGTTATGAATCTTGGGAAACCTTAGTATTACCTCTAAGAATCTTAGGGAAAAGTCTAAAAATTGTCTTTAGCCAAGCACCATCATAAAGACCTTGTAAGCAGTTGAACATGTTCTTGAATATACTAAAAAGGTCTAATAACACCTACAACATCAGATATAAATATTTCCAATCATGAGTTAGGTATCATAATTATCAATATGATTTGAATCCAATGGAGAGCATGAGCTATGTACCAAAAAATTGAAATCCATGATGAGACATGGAGGCAGTGCAATCACACAATGAGAATCAAGGTCAAGAAATTAGTTTGTAACTACCCTCAAGAAATGAATTGTAATTATTCATTCATTAACTATGTTACCCTTTAATAAATACTATTGTCACACCAATCCAACATAAAGAAAAGGAGTTATGAGACCATTTTCTTATTTTCATGAATATTGTAACTAATGTATGATAGTTATCATGGGCTTTACCATGTCCTCTTCCTCTCTCTCTCATTTATTATATATATTTTTCCTATAATTTCTTGTAAAAAATATCCTCAATCTATGTATGATGAAGCCTTACTCAAGTTAACACTTGTTCTTGCATTTTGGGATGAATAAATAGTTAGTTTTATCCTTCTTTAAGCTTTATTTCAATTTATGCTTTTGATTTTTCATGATTTATAGTGGTAGTGTCTTAACTCCCTCTCTTTTATCCTCTCTCCCTTACCTTTTTTAAATTATTTTAATTCTTTTCATGTCACATGAAGTGTTATAGTTGGTTGTGTACGGAATTAGAGGTGGAAATCTATCATTAGTGTTGATTGTGTTCACCTCTTGGTTATCCCTCCTAATTCATGCATCTCCCAAGACATCCATGTTGAAACACTGATGTAAGGAGAACCTCAATTTAGATTTTTGTGGTTAAATTGGTCTTTCTTCACTTTATAAATGCATAGGCAAGTGGAGGTCAATATTTTGGTACATCACCCCTTTTACTTTCATGTTTCTCTCTCTCTATTTTCCTTATCAGTTGAGTAGGTTATTGTTAGTTTTAGCTATTGTATCAAGGGAGATGTCCCTCTCTATATGTTCTCTCTATTCATTTGTCACATACATCCTTAGAGATATTTCATTACATCAATTGGGTGAAGAGTCCCTAAAACAAGCCTCTTCAAAGGTGGAACTCAAAGTGACGATAGTTTATGACACACCCAATAGGACAAGTACAATAAGTAATTCAAATATTTGATAATTTTTGGTGTTATCTTCAATACATCATCCTTTTAAATAATTACTATCAAATATCAATGGTGACTCCAAGATTCTAACAGCTGGTTCAAGTAGCCCATGTACCTATTCCAAGGAATTGTTGATAGGTTCTCTTGTTTTTGTTTGCATCATGAAGTTTTATGGTTGGAGATGGAGGGATTTTCAATTTTACACTTCATTTTCATTAGTATAATGATTAATACCCCCTATTTTAATCCATATCATTCATATAATAACTCTATTTTCACCCCATATGGCCCTAGTTATTAGTATGATCACCCTTGCTATCAAGAACACTACCCTTCTTTCCCTCCCTAAGCACCTAATAAAAATAATCATTGTAATGAACTCTTGTACATAAATAACCTTTATAAAAATCTTAATAATAATATGGCTACCATTTAATGGTAATCCAATTCCACCATTGTATCCAACATTTTCAAGATACCACTAATTCCTCCAATGAGTGGAATGAAATAAAATGCTTAATTCAAATCATTGGTAGTGGGTTATTGGATTTGAAGGATAAATAAGATCAAAATAATTAGTCTTATGAGTCACATTCTTCCCCATGTCATCCTTATTGGACCACTCCTCCCATGCCAAATCAAAACCAAGAAGAAAGGAAGGTTGTATAGGCTAAACCAAGAAAATTTTGAAGCTTTCAAATATCTTCACCTCTTACTCAAGCTCAAATTGTCCATGAATGTCAAGGTATGCAAAGGGTGAAATAGATTTTGAGCACCAATACAAGGAATTTTACAAGTTTCCCAAATCCTCCACCCACCCCTGAAGTTGTAGTTGTTCATGAAGATCAAATCATATCAAAATATGAGAAGTTGATTGTTGAATGGAAAGAGAAGAATGATCCCTAAAATAGGTTTATTTCCCTCCTTTCAAATAATTCTTGAATGAAAATACTAATTTAAAATATATAAGTCTTATTAATGCCTCTTAAACCTCAAAACCAACTCAATATTAGCTCATAATTCTTTATGTTCCTACTTCACCATTGGACACTCTTACTATCTCCCTTTTTTAAAGAGGACCAATTTTTTAGAAGGCAAGTGAACAGAATTAAGCTAAAGATAACTTATCAAAAGAGGATGATGAAGGCATGGCCACATGTAAGCCTTCTTGGACCATATACCCTTGTTAAAAAATGGTAAATATTTATGCCAATGAAATAGAAGAATCAAACTTAAAACAAGAGGAGAAAGGACATCTTGATGAAGAGAGGTCAACTCTCTCTAATCAAGAATGCAATTAGGGATATGATCAAGATTTGTGTTGGTCAAATGAGATTAAATTTAGTATAGAAGAATATAATGTTGTAGTCCATACCAAGAAAAATTAAGTTACATCTACAAGTGAGACTTAATAAGTCTATGAAAAAGAGGATGTTTCAAGTGAGTGTGATGACAAAGTCATCATTGGAATTCCTCATTATACCATTGGGTTAGACTTAGGGAAAATGGAAGAAAACTAGGTTGCAGTTGTGTTTTCACAAGAGTTTGATGCATAAGAAGATATCATGCCAAATCCGTATGGAGTTTAAAGATGAGAATGAAAAGAAACTTGATGAATATGTAGTCCCTAAGGAGTATCCAAGTGAAGAAAATAAACATGAAGCTATAGCTACAAATGAGCTTCAATAAATCCATTATGAAGATGTTCAAGTAATGATAGTTATAGATGTGAAGTTAGATAGCCCTAAAGGGGTCTCAAGTGGCTAAGAAGAGGTAAATGTTGGTTTTTAACTTCCTTATTTAATTGATAATAATGAATCCACTTGTTGATGTAAAGAATAACTTGATGAAATGGTAGTAGTGTTTTCACAAGATGGCAACCCTAAACTTGAGTCTAGGACACAAATGAAGTTGCTACAATTGAGGTACAAAATGACATGATGGCATTGGTTGAGGTGGTAGTGAAACATGAGAAATATATTCATGAATATGTATTGGTCCCTAATGAACTTCAAGAAGCTCAAAGTGGGGATCAAGAAAGCTCTGATCATTTGTGGCAATAGTACCTCACTATTTATAATGATTTTGAGATCCTTATCAAAACATCAGCCCCTATAGGCAAGAATAGATATGTCATTAAATTTTTTATACCTTTAATTAGAAATGAATAAAACCTCAATGATGACATAGATAAGGTTTTTGATCATTTTGGATAGCATATTCATGAAGGTGGTGATCAAAGCATGCCTCAAGAATACCAAGATGAGGCTTATAGGTGGATTTTGGAACTCCTTTAAAAAATTTAATAGATTTTAGTAATTTTTAAGAAAGATGGCATTACTTAAGATGTCATATAAAACTAATAACACTATCATAAGGAACCATTAGAAGCTGAGGTTGTAGTTGTTTTCACAAATTAAGAGGTGATCACTTTTCAAAGCTTTCTCAATAGTGAAGAATAGTGTGAGGTAAGCATAAAGACACAAGAAGAATATGTCTAAAATGGAGATATGTTTGCTCCAATTGATCTAATGTATGTTTTGGGCCTGATTTCTAGTCAAGGAGATCATGAACATGCAAACCTCCTCGGTAATAAGGCATAGCTCTCACCTCACAAGCAAGATTTCACTAGACTCTATTCATCAAGTTTAAATTTTCTCTGAGGGAATAAATAAGTTCCTAAAACTTTCCCTTTGATCCAGGAGGAAGATACCTTAAGATCAATTTTATATAGTAGGTTTTTGTTTTGTTTTTCCTAAGTGCCTTTTGTCATGGGTGTGTGTTGTTTTTTTGCTTAATTGTATGTTATGAAGGTGTTATCAAGTATTTCATATTTTTTAAGAACTTGCAATCAGTTCCCAAGGACCAAGTTAGGTTTTTGTTGAGTTGAGGTGACCCCATATCCAAATAGACTAATAAGTCTATGGGTCTAATTGATTAGCAGGCTAACCAACCCCTATGAGTCACCAAAAATATTGACATTTTTTCCTTTAGTCCAAAGGTCAAAACCCCTAGCTAAAAACATAATTCATTTCATTAGTTGTCTTATTTTTAGAGGTTAAAATATCTCTTGGTATCATATATTTTTGTCATGGTGTGTTTTTGTATGTCAAATCAAGGTCTAAACAGAGTCTTACTAGGATGCCAAGGCCCATGGTATGTTTGTAGTTCAATCAGCGTGATTCTTTGATATTTATAATCTATTTTATAAAATTTTAAGGTATTTTTGGATAATTTGAGGTTATTTTTCAAATTTCATAAAATGATGATCTATTGTGAAAACATTGGCAAGGTGATTTCCAAGATGACATTGTGTTCATAGTCATTGATGAATCTGAATTCAAGGTTTAAAAGATAATAACAATTGGCATCTCAAGTATTATCATGGTTTAAATTTTGTTTGGATAGATTAAGGTTTCATCTTTTTTTTTCTATTATTTATTACATGTTAGAAAGTGATTCCCTTTCTAATATATCAAGGGTGGAGAGTCCAAATCATGTGTAGAGGTCAAATAAGTCATTTAACACTTATTGAGGAAACTTTGTACTTCATTCAGTTCATACACTCAAAAAATATGTTGGTTATATCCATTTTATAGTGTACACTCACTTTGACATCTTTTTAGTATTTTGTCTAACTCCCAAATAGAGCATCATGTGACAAATGGTAGGCATAAGTAGGAAAAAGGAACCTTTTTACATGTTACAAAACCTTGGTATAAGTCATAAGAGACTTCATTTGACATATTATATGTAGATTAATAATATAATCATTGATAAAAACCATGTTTAGATAGTATTTTTAGGATAGAGAAGGTTAAAAACCTACTTAAATTTTCCCTCAGGTCATTGTTAGAGCAAAAAAGGGTAGTTTATAATTCTTGGTTCATAAATGAGAAGGAGATTTGAACCAATTTATCCTATGGGTAGGTAGGTCCCATTAAATCCTTAAAATTTCATGCATTATTTCAATTTTTAAGGCCCCTATATTTATTAATAATCACTAACAAGTTAAGAATCCTTAAACCCTAGCAAAACCCCACCACCTCAGTTTGATCCTCTTAACAACACCTTTGATCTCTATGGATGCATTAGGAGGTTTGGGTCATATTTATAAGAGGTATAATAATACATAAAACATCAAAAATAATTCATTAAATTATTAAATAGATCCATAGTGGTAATAAAATCCCATTAACCTATTGTTTTGGGCATGACAGTCAGAGTTTGTGAAGATTGTGAGATATTTCTAGCATAAAAGTGAGTGCAATCAAGTCTAAGTGATGTATATAAATTTAAATATGTTAAATAACCTCCCTTATACCACATACATGTTGGAATAATAATTAATAATATGGGGAGTGAAGCAATCTTTAAAACATTCATTCAATTCCACTTAACATTCATGAGTCATTCATACAAACATGTAGATCAATCAAAGCATAAGTAACTATCCACATAAACATGAAAAATAAGGACACATAATATATATTGGAAACCCTAAAGGGGAATAAAACCCACTGATATATTCAAATAGACTATATTCATATAGGATAAAAACCAAATTTATTGAAGCATCAACTCCACATAGAGCACCAACCCCAGCTAGTCATGCACCCACTTGACTAGGCTTTAGAAAGTACCCACTTATAAGGAGGCACCAAACCCCAAGATGACTCATCACTAACTCATAAAATTTATTTATTTGATCACCTTTAGAACACTATGTTTCTCAGCCAAAAAATGATGACCACCTCTTCAGCTCTTCACACTTTTATCCCTCTTAAATTACCTTCTAGGCCTCTTCATTCAACTAGGTCTCTTCAAGACTAATTAGGTCATATGACCTTTATATTCATAATTATACCTCCTATTAGATACTCGTGACATTCCTTATAATTTATTTTTATCTTATATAATACCTTATTTCATTTAAATATCTTTTATCTCATTCACTCTTCTATATAATTAACTAACTAGCCAATTAAGCCTAAAAGGCCTTGTTATTATACAAGCCTCTTACTCATACACCTATTGGTTGGACACACACACTTGAAAACTTATATTTGAAAAATAATAGGCCTTAAGATATGTTACAATTAATAATAAATCATTTCATTAGGTTGACCATTACTCAAATGGACCAAATCCTTCTTTAGGTCTCATAGAGACCTAATTCTATTAGACCTACTTTAGGACATGTTACCTCATGAAATCTTGTAAAAATATACACCTATATACATAGAAAAAAAATTCAATACACCTTTAAAATATGGATTATCCAAAATCCTCTGATAACCATGACACCTTTTAGGTCCAACCACCACTTGAAACTCTCCATTAACATTGTTCACATTAGACCTTTAAACACATAGAAAATTCTATCTTGAACAATTAAAGATAACACATCATTTATACACACAACCATGATAATAAATCACTTATATATAACCTAAATTACCTAATTTATATCACCATATGCATTAGACACTTCCACTTAGAAGATAAGGCTTCAATAACACCTTTACAACTCACTCACTTAGAACTACCAGATTACCTCAATCAAAACATAGGCATGGTGACTTAGACCTCCAACACATATAAAGACAATTTAAATGACTTATAACACATGTATATTATCCTATGAGATCATCATACCATTTATAGATAGAAATATCATATAGTCAAATAGCAAATATTGGTCTTGTAGACCAATCTCATGACCTTATATCTAATTGTCTTTTCTAAACCAGATAGGTCAACTTGTGAGCATATTTTTCACCACGCACATGAAATAAAAATATTATTATAAAAATTAAAATATATTATATGTCCTGAACAACATCTTCATTTATTTTTTTCATCATTCTCTGATGGTAACACATTCTAATTCATCTTCTCATTATTGCCTAGGTTTTTCACTATTTTCTCCATTTGTCTTGTTAGTGACTGGTTAACTTGGATGATAAATTTAGAAAAATTAAGGAATATAACCTATATATAAACCTTCATGGACATTATACATGATTTTCTACCTTCTTCTTCCATCCACTTTATTACTATGTTAAATGTAACTTTTGACTTTTACATCAACTTCTTCAAAAACAATCCTGTAATTGAACATTTTTTATCTACTCTCTCTAACCAATACCACTTGGATGTACCGAGGATATTATAATAAAATATTCAATATATTATGTAATAAATTCAATCTATCTTGAGAAATTTGAGAAATATCTTTAATATCAAGTCTTTATTAGGGTTCTAAGAAGGTTTATACTAGTTTCCACTCTTAATAATCATTCATAAAGTATAGCCCCTCAATATAAAAACTAATGCTTATAATTTTGATCTAGGAACCTTACCCATATAAAATTAATATATTAGGTTCCCATGAAATTTTTTTATGAGCTAATAAGCACAATAAAATCCTTCTCAAGTTGAGAACACTTCATTTTGTGCACTCGAGAGACCTAAAAACCTCTTTTCATGCTTTGTCCTTCAAACTATGACCTCAAACTACATAAAAAATATTGAAACAACATATATCACCTCTAAAAATTCTTACATGATCTCAAACACCTTTAATATTGATCATGACCCTTCATTAGACCACACTCTATCTTTTATCTCTAGTCCTTGACTTGTAAATCACATTAGGCCTTAAAACTAACCTACATGCCTCTTTATATGCACTCTCCACCTCAATCACATACTAAAAAAACATATCACATGATTAAACACTACCATACATCCTTCACATCCTTGAAAATATATCATGATACCTTATTAGTTCAGCCAGGGTCTAGGAGTGGTCTAAGTGTAGACTTGGCCTGAAGGTACTACCCCTGTAGGCTCACCCTAAGACTCTCATGAATGATCCAATGCCTCACATACATGATCAAACAACCTAATACAACCACATATTCCTATGTTCACTCATCTCACCAAGACACCATGCTCATACCTTATCCCAAGGTCTCTTCATGCCATGACTAGGCTCAAGCTACTTAAGCATTTGACCTCAAAGAAATATACTAATGAATTAGTTGCCTTAAAATTATCTTTCATGAAAACATCATTTAGTTATAACACTCCATTAATTACTCTTGTCACATCAACATACTATCAACTAGGCACACTATCTCAATGACATCAACCTCATGCAAGATGCACCTTTGACATCAATGACAATACTCAACAATTTCCCACTTTGTCATTGATGGAAACCACTCTCAGAAACTTATCTCAATAATAAAATTCTCTTGATTTGACATAAATGACAAAGTTATGTTTTAAACTTCTTGGATCACACTCCTTGTAACCAAAAAACTCAACACATAAGACTATGAGTTTATGAGTCATAATATGAACATGGTCCTCTAATCTTTATGCATACCTTCTATGAACTACTCACCTAATCTTGGAGCTTAATGAACCACTTTATTAACTCCCCCTAAGTACTTGGTTTACTCAATTACTGTAATGGGAAGGAATTATACCCAACTCATATCTTAGGTGTTTAAATTTTGCCTTTGGAAGTGGTTTAATCAAAATGTCTACAATCTGATCTTGTGTAGAAACATATTGACGTTTGAAACTTGTTTCACTTACCTACTCTCTTAAAAAGTTATACCTAATGGGAATGTTTTTAGTGCTTGATTTAATAATAGGGTTATTTGATATGTTTATAGAACTTGTATTATCATAATAGATAGGGCTAGGACCATCATACTCCACCTTGTAGTATTTTGAGGTTTGTCTAATCCAAAGAACTTATGTGCAACATGAAGCTACTAAAATATACTTAGCTTCACAAGTGGATAACTACTGATGGTTTCTTTTTTATTATCCATGAAAATAGGAACCCATTTAAGAATAAATCTCCTCCACTAATACTCTTCCTATCATCTAGACTTCATGCCTAGTCTACATCTATATAGGTAGTCAAATTAAACTCCTTGCTCATTGGATACCACAACCCAAAATCCATAGTACCCTTGAGATACTTGAGTAATATGTTTACAACATGAAAATGATTTTCCTTTTGATATACTTGAAACCTTCCCAAAAGACATATTTCTTGCATGATGTTATGTTTAGAATTAGTGGTGTATAACAAACTTCTAATCATTAAACTATATGATGTCTTATTGACCTTTGGAGACTCATCTTCCTTGCTCAACTTACACCCTATGATCATAAGTATACTAACTATATTTCAATATTTCATCTCAAACTTCTTCAACATCTCTCTTATGTATCTCACTTTTGAAATGAATATATCCTTTTCAAATTGAGTGATTTGAAACCCAAGAAAGATTGATAGTTCTCCAAGCATGGACATCTCAAACTCTTTCTTCATCACCTCTACAAAGGCCTTGGTCATGTTCTCATTATTTCTACCAAATATGATGCCATCCATATATACAAATAATATCAATTGATGTTCATATTTTATTTTTATGTATAGATTACTATTTATAACTCCTATTTTTAATCTTTGATCTAGCAGATACTTGTCTAACCTGGCATACCAAGCATTAGGAGCTTCTTTTAGACCATAAAGAGCCTTTTTCAATCTATAAACATATTCTTTTTTAATTGATAGTGATAACTCCTCATGTTCCGCTATGTATACATCATCTTCTAAATTCCCATTCAAAAACGAAGATTTGACATCCATCTAGTATACCTTGAACCCTTTTAATCCTGCATATGCTAGAAACAATCTAATGGAATCCAATCTTGATAATAGTGCAAACGTCTCCTCAAATTCTACTCCTTCAACTTGTGCATATCCCTTTCATACCAATCTATACTTATTTCTAGTGACTTATCCATCTTCATTCAACTTGTTTCTAAACAACCATTTTTTTCTAATGGCATTCTTGCGTTTAGGCCTAGGAACTAGTTCCCAAGTCCCATACTTCTCTATTTGGTCTAACTCCTCATTCATAGAACCTATAAAAAATTTGTCTTTACTTGATTTTATAAGGTTATTAGGTTCAATATTAGACAATATATCAACATTCTCTTGATTTAGATTACTTACCAGTCTTATCCTTATTTGCATACCTACATCCTTGTTGCCAATGATTTGAGATTTAGGATGATCTCTTTGAATATATCTTAAGGGGACTTTTGAGTCTTTTTTATCCTCAAATTATTTTTCTTCCTCATCAAAATCTATAGTTTCTTCTTCATTATTGAAGTCCAAATTATCTAATGTATCCTTTGATTATGAATGTGATTTCTTTGTTTCATCAATCTTCACATTGGTGCTTTCCACTATCTTATGTAACCTCTTGTTATAACATCTATAGGCTAAGCTCATTGATGAATATCCTAAGAATATACCTTCATCAGATCTATATTAAAACTTTAATAATTCTTCATCATCTCTTTTGATTAAACATTTACTCCCAAACACTCTAAAGCATTCTATATTAGTAGGTCTACTTTTCCATAGTTCATAAGGAGTCTTATTATCATTAGTCTTTATCTATCATTTATTTTAAATTTAGATTGTAGTTATCACTACCTCTCTCCAATATCCATCAAATAATCTAGACTCATTTAGAATAGTTATTACCATCTCTTGAACTATTCTATTATTTCTTTACACTACCCCATTCTACTGAGGTGTCCTAGTTATTGATAACTATCTCCTTATTACATGAACCTCATAAAAGTAATCAAACTCATTAGACCAAAACTCTCCTCCTCTATCAGATCTTAGGCACTTGATCTTCCCATTCTTTTAATTTTAAACAAGAGCTTTGAATGATTTAAACTTGTCAAGATCTTCTAAATTTTCCTTTAATAATGTTATCCAAGTCATTATTGTGTAGTCATTTATGATTAACATGAAGTAACTATCTCCTTAAATGCTTTGCATTCTTATAGGCCCATAAAAATTAGTGTGTATTAACTCCAAGGGTCTTTTAGTAGATTACTCCTTGGACTTGAACCTTATTTTATTATTGTTACCATGTTCACATGCTTTGCAAAGTATGTTTTTAGGTTTGGTGATCTTAAGCATGTTCTTCATAGACTTGTTAGTGTTTATCTTGACTAGATTATCAAAGTTTAGTTGACCTAACCTTCTATGTCATATCCAACTCTCATCCATATTGCTCATAAATCATCTCTCTTTCTTGATCTCATTCAAGACATATAGATTGGTTTCAGTCCTCTTAGCATTGGTAATTAGCCTTCCTAATTTGTCTCTCATTATCTCACACCCTTGGTTATGAAAGGTTATTGTGTGTCATTTGTTGTAAATTTAAATTACACTAAGTATTTTATGTTTCAAACCTTCCACATACAACACATTTATGTCTTATTCCTCCCATTATCCCAACTCATGATATCCTTACCAACTATATTAGTAGTTATATTGTCTCCAAATCTCACTATTCCTATAAAATTCTTATTCAATAAGATGAACTTGTTTTTGTCTCTTGTCATGTGGTTTGAGAAACCACTATCTAAATACCATTTCATACCTTCATCTTGAATGTGAAAGGTAGTCTGAGCTAGCATAGATTCCTCTTTAGTCTTATGTTCCTCCTTAGCAAATAATCCATCTTGACTCTTAGTTTTAATAAATCAATCCTAACTTTCTTTGGCTTACAAACTAATGTTTAACCCTTCTCATGCACTCTAGAAGCTCCATGTACATTGTTAATTCACTTATTTAATCACTCCTCCCATTTTCCCATGATAACTCATCCCTTCAGACCATTCTACAATCACTTTTTCTATGACCAAGATATGACAAGCAAAATAATAACCATTGAAATAATTAGAATACCTCATTACATTAGGCTACTTGATTGGTCTCTTCATGTTGACTTTCATTTTGGTGTTCTTAATTTATTCTAGATTCTCATGATCTTTCTCAAACTTACTTATCTTGTCTATAAGTTTCTCATGCTCAACCTTAAAATAATCTATCTCTATCTTAAACTAACCATAGTCAACTTATTTTTATTTTATCTTTGTATTGACACCTTCTAACTGATTCCTAAGATCCTTGATGATCATCTCATCCCTTTTGGCTTCTTGAACCCAGTCACTTTTCAAGGTATAATTCTATTCCTTAAGATCCTTGACCATATATCTAAACTAATTCTTACTCTTATTTTGATGGTTTAATTCATCTAAGGAACTTATTAACTCAGCTTCAAGGTCTACTTTATCATCTCTTTCTTTATCATATATGTTGTCTTCTTGATCACTAGACATCTTGTGCTTCTTAGGATCACCTTCAAGATATTAGGACTTATTTAAAGGAAAAATATATGATACCAATTATTATAAATATAATGAATAAGATGGGGGTGAATTAGTCTTCAAAACATTCATGAGCCATTCATATAAACATGTAGATCAATCAAAGCATAACCAACTATCCACATAAGCATGAAATAAAAGGACAAATCATATGTATGGGAAAACCTCCCACTAATATCTATAAATTCAAAACATCCATATAATAAAAAAAACAAATTTAGTGAAGTACCAACTCCACATGGAGCACCAACCCCAACTAGTCAAGCACCCACTTGAGTAGGCTTTAGTAAGTACACACTTGCAAGGAGGCACCAACCCTCAAGATAAATTAACACAAAATAAACCACATAATTTATTTTATCACCTTAAAAAATAATGTTTCTAAACAAAAAAATAATGACCACCTCTTCAACTCTTCACACTCTTATCCCTCTCAAACTACCTTTTAGGCCTCTTCACTCAACTAGGTCTTTTTAAGACTGATTAGGTCATATTACCTTGATATTCATACTTATAACTCTTATTATATAATAATTTAATTATATATAATTTATTTTTATGGTCTATAATACCTTATTCCACTTAAATATCTTTTATCTCATTCACTCTTCTATATAATTAACTAACTGGTCAATTAGGCCTAAAAGGCCTTGTTCTTATACAAGCCTCTTACTCATACACCTCTTGGCTAAAAAAAACACTTTTACACTTATATTTTCCACAAAATATGCCTTGGTAAATGTTAAAATTAATAATAAATCATTAAATTAGGTCATCCATTACTCAAATGGACCAAATCCTTCTTTAGGTCTCATGGAGACCTAATTCCGTTAGGCCTACTTTAGGAAATGTTACCTTATGAGCCCTTGGAAAAATATAAACCTCTATACATAGGAAAAAAATTCCATAAAATATTCAATTATGCCTTATGAAACATAATCCAGGCACTATGACACCTTTTAGGTCCAACCACCACTTGAAACACTCTATTAGCACTATTCACATTAGGCCTTTGAATATACAAAAAAGTTTGTCTTGAACAACTGAAGATAACACTTAATTTATCCACACAAACATGATAATAAATAACTTGAATTACCTAAAAAATATCACCATATTAATTATACACTTCCACTCAGGAGATAAGGCTTCAAGAACACCTCTACAACTCACTCACTCAGAATTGCTAAATTACCTCAAAACATAGTCATGGTGAATTAGACCTCCAACACCATTAAAGACAATTTAAATGACTTATAATGATTTTATATGATAATATTAAATAATAATACCATTATTAAATATAAATATCATATATTTAAATATAAAATATTGGTCTTGCAGATCAATCTCATGACCTTAAATCTCACTATCTTATCTGAACTAAACATGTCAACTTGTGAGAAACTTTTTCACCACACACATGAATTCCAAATATTATTACAAACATTAAAATATATTAAATTTAATTAAATAAATATTCATGAACTTGGTTTCATAGTTATATCATGATAACACATTCCAATTCGTCTTCTCATTGTTGCCTGAGTTTTTCACTATTTGCACCATTTAGCCTGTTAGCAACTGGGTAACTTGGATGATCAGTTTAGCATACTTCATGACTATGACCTATCCATAAACCTTTATTGACATGATAAATTAGTCTCTACCTTATTCCTCCATCCATTTTATTATTATTTTCAATGCAACTTTTGACTTCTTTAATAACTTCTTCAGAAATGAGCCTGTAACTCAACATTTTCTCTCTCCTCTCTAACCAATATCACATAGAGGTACCTAGGAGAGTCAAACATAATATCCAATATATTACTTGATAAATTAAATATATATTTATCAATTTTTAACAAAATATTTAACATTGAGTCTTCATTAGGGTTTTAAGAGGGTTTAGACTAGTTTCCACTCTTAATTATTGTTCATAAAGCATAGCCCCTCAATCCAAAAACTAATGCTTGTAATTTTGATCTAGGAACCTTCCCCATATACCATGAATATATTAGGTTCCCATAAAAAATTTTTAAAATATAATTATCATAATAAAATACTTATCGGATTTAGAACACTTCATTATGTGCACTTGAGAGACCTAAAAAGCACTTTTCATGTTTTATCCTTCAAACTATGTCCTCAAACTGCATGAACAATCTTGAAATAACATATATAACCTCTTAAAATTCTTACATGAGATAAAACACATTTAAATATGATCATGACCCTTTATTAGACCACACACACTCTCTCTCTCTCTTTGCTCTCTAGTCCTTGACCTACAAACCATATTAGGCCTTAAAATTAACATTCATGCTTCTTTCCATGTACTCTCTGCCTTGCTCACATAATCAAGAAACCTATCACATTTTTAAACACTATGAAACATCCTTCACATTCCTTTAAAATATATCATGATATCTCATTAGGCTATGAAAGGTCTAGGAGTGGTCTAGGTGTAGACCTGGTCTAAAGGTCTTATCCCTATAGGCTCACACTGAGACTCTCATGAGTGCTCCAATACCTCACATACATGTTCAAATAACCTCATAAAACCATTCATGAATATGTGCACTAATCTCACCAAGACACCATACTCATACCTTCTCACAAGGTCTCTTCATACCATGACTAGGCTTAGGCTACTTAAGCATTTGACCTCAAAGACTTATACTAAGGCATCAGTTGCCTTCAAATTCTCTTTCATGACAACATACTTTAGTGATAACACTCCATAAATTAACCTTATCACATTAATACACTACCAACTAGGCACACTATCTTCATGACATCAACCTCATGAAAGATGCACCTTTCACATCAATGACAATACTAAACACTCCAAGCAAGATTCATATGCATTAATGAATGATGTGTGTAGTTAAAGGTTTACCAACATTGAAAAGTACAAGTTGTGGGTAATTTTTATAGTTTTGAGAGTTTTAGGTCTTAGATTAAATTTAATTCATATGATAATAATTTTTAGTAATATCTCATATCCCATTCCATGTCTCTCAAAACATTATTTTGTCTCTTAAGGGTATTTCTAGAGCTATTTCAAGTATACAAGCTTGAGTGAAAGAGGGATAGTCTAGAAAATGTAATCACATTTGAATTTTGGTGATTAATCCTTATAGAATAGGGTTTTATACATAATGGAGGAATTTTATGAGACACTTATATAAATATCCAATGAATTAGTTAGCTCTCCATGGTCATCTTGGATAAACAGTTATAGGTAACAAGTCATAAAGGCCATTAAGTAAAAGTGCTTAAATCAAGTTTCAAGTGTGAACAAATAAGTCATAGACCAAATTTAATAAATGAATTCTCTAATACACTATTTACTTGATTATCTTAATTTATATTATGTCAAATATACTCCAATCATATAGAGATTAAGAATGGAAAAGAAGATAGTGATGTATACACCTCAAATGGACTATGCCAATCCTACAAGTTTGAAATGAGAGATTATTGAAAAAAAAATTATGTTTCCTCATTTATAAAATTATTTAAAAAGGTTAAAAAAACTCAACATTTCTTATAAATATCCTTCAAGGTCATAATATCAAGGGAGTTCAACTCTATAGTGGGTTTGCAATAGATTTTAAGCCAGAAATTAAAGTATATAAGCCTACAAAGAGAGAATATAGAGAGATGACAGACTTTGGGTAATTAACTTGATGTTTATAGGTGAAAATTGAATTTTAAATAACCTAAATATATTTTTTAAGTTTTGAGGTTCCTTTTGAGAAGAATAAACCACTTAAGAAGAGCCATTTTTAGGCTCTAACAAGATGATAAGCCTAAAGGAGAGATCGAGATAATGTTGTAGGTATAAGTATGATGAGGAATGATATTTTTTAGTTTAAAAAGAATAGTATATGATTATTATGATTTTTTGGGACCATTAATAATGTTTTAAGAGTGATGTGACTCCTTGTGGTGAGAAGGAAACACCAAAAGAAGGCCACTAGGGTCAGAATTGTAAAGTTGCTCACAAACCCTAAGCAGGGATAAATAAAGTTTTAGAGATATTTTAGGGGTAAAATAATTTTAATAACTATATTAATACCTTTTAATTCATGTATCATACCTATAATATTAATTTCCAATCATATCAAGCATTTAGATGACTTATTTTTCCTAAACATTCATCTCGAGTAGTGATATATAGGCCTACATCTTGTGAAGGGCTCTTTTCCCATGTGATAAGTATGATGAGAATATGCATGGATAATAATGGTGTTATTATATGTTACTAATTTATATTTTTCCCAATTTATTTTCATTTTTTGACCAATCAATCCCTTGTACTTTATGAATCATTGTTAAAGAGATGAAGAGGGCAAATCTATCTTTAAGAAGCCTAATAGAGGTCGATGATTATGAAATTCCATATAAGTGAGTCAAATGTAATTTAATGTCCTTTAATACACTTTTATTATTTTTTCACGCCTCTTTATCACATATTATATCAATATCCTTGGCACGTGTGGAGGATAAAGAAAAGAAAATGACTTAAAATTACACTTTTTAGGCCTAAATTTTATACTTTTGGTTGTGTTTGAAATTATTTATTATTATGATAGAATATATAAGGTTTGATATAAGCTACATGATATTATAAAATTCATACAATAGGTATCCATTGTGAAATAATAGCTTTTAATTCACTAAACCAGCGTAAGTCAAGATTGTTCCTTCGTAGCTAAGAGATAATGATATTTCCAAACCTTCTCAATGTCATCTAATCACATGAGGATATTAAAGAACATTTTATACATATAATATCATTTAATATGACTCTTTAAGTCATATCCAAGCCTATTTCAAGTCTACATTGAGTGTTTAAGGTTTTATGCATAGGCATCTTGCTTGATTCATAGGTTGAGAGATCATAAAGATAGACAAAGTCCTCTAACATCTTTCTCAAGATTATCTTTGAGTATTTTCATTCTATACTACCTTTTAATTTCAATGATGAAATATGTTTCTTTATACACATATGTTATGAAGCTTCTCAAACCTTAGTCTTACCTATAAGAACACTAAGAATAAGTCTAAAAACTATCTTCATCCAAGTATCATCATAAATACATTGTAAGTAGTTGAACATGTTCTTATAGATACTAAAAAGGTATAATAGCACCTACAAAAATATATTTGAAGATGTCCAAGCATGATTTAGGTATCACAATGATCAACAAGAGTTGAATCTAATGGAAAGCATGAGGTACATAGAAAATAATTGAAAGCCATGATGAGACATAGAGCTGGTGCAATCATGCAATGAGAATCAAGGTCAAGAGGTTAGTTTGTAATTTCCCTCAAGAAATTAATTGTAATTCCTCATTTAGTAACTATGCCACCCTTTCATGAAGACTATTGTTATACCAAGTCAACACATGGATAAAATGAGTTATGAGACCAATTTTTTAATTTCATGAATATTATAACTGATGGATGATAATTATCATGGGATTTCCTAGTCTTCTTCCTCTCTCTCTCTCTCCTTTATTATATATATTTGGCCTATAATGGATTGTTAAAAGTATCCTCAAGTTAAGTATTATGAATCCTTGCTTAAGTTAACACTTGTTCTTTCCTTTTGGGATGAATAATAAACTAGTTTTAGCCTTCTTTAATATTTATTTTAGTGTATGCTTATGATTGTGCATGATTGATATTGGTAGTGTCCTAACTCCGTCTCTTTTTTCCTCTCACCCTTACCTTTTTGTAAGTAGGTTGACTCTTTACAAGTCACATAAAGTGTTGTAGTTGGTTTTGTAGGTAATTAGATGTGGAAATCTACCGTTAGTGTTGATTTAGTTCACCTCTTGGTTTTCCCTCCTAAATCATGCATCTCCAAATACCTCCATGTTTAAAAAATAATGTAAGGATAACTTCAAGTTGGAGTTATGTGGTTTAATTAGTCTTAATTCACTTCACAATTTCATAGGCAAGTGGAGGTCAAGATTTTGGTACATCACCCTTTTTACTTTCATGTTTCTCTCTCCCTTTTCCTTCTCATTTGAGTAGGTTAGTTTTAGTTTCAAGTGTTATATCAATGGATTCATCCCTCTCTAGAGGTTCTATCTAGTCATAGGTCACCCACAACATTAGAGAGATCCCATTACATCAATTAGGTGAAGAGGTCCTGAAACAATCCTCTTTAAGGTTACAAATCAAAGTGACAATAGTTTTTGGCACAACCCATGGGACAAGTACTTAATTTATTAGATAATTTTTGGTGTGTTATTCAATATATCAGCATTTGAAGGTATTCTAATCAAGCATAAATGGTGACACTGAACTTCTAGCAGCTAGTTCAAGTAGCCCAAGTGCCTATTTCAAGGAATTATTAATAGTTTCTCTTGATTTTATTTTCCTCATGAAGTTTTATGGTTAGATATGGAGGTATTTTATATTTTACACCTCATTATCAATAATATAAAAATATATACCAGCCCTATGTTGAGCCATATCAGTCCAATAATGACTCTATTTTCCCCCCATATGGCCTAAGTTATTAATATGAATAGTCATTATATCAAGAACACTATCCTTATTTCCCTTGCTAACCAAATAATCAAACTAGTCCTTATAATGAACTCTTAGATATAAAGAAACTTTCTCAAAACCTTAAGAATGAGATGTCTTTCATTAGAGAACAAAAAGTCCAATTCCACAAACCTTGTCAACCTTTTCAAGCCCCCTAATTCCTCCAGTGAGTGGCATGAAATAAAAGGATTAATTAAACCATTGGTAGTGGGTTATTGGATTTGAATTAATAACAAGATAAATGCAATCAGTCTTATGAGTTTCTTTCTACCCCATGTAAACCTTATTTGACCACTCCTCCTATGCCAAATCACAATCAAGAAGAGAAGAAATTTGTAGAGGCTAAACCAAGAAAATTCCCAAGCTTCCAAAGCTCGTCACCTCTTCTACAAGCTTAAATTGTCTATGAATTTCAAGGCATGAAAATGGAGAAAGAGGTTATGAGAACTAATCCAAGTAATTTTCCAAGTTTCCAAAGTCCTTTACCCACCCCTCAAGTTGTGGTTTTTTATTAATATCAAGGCATATCAGAATATGAAAAGTTGATTATTTAATGGAAAGAGAATAACAAAGCATCTTTAACACAATTTTATTTCACTCCTTTCAAATAATTAATGAGTGACACTACTACTTCCAAAACTTAAAGTCTTCTTAATGCCTCTTCAACCCCAAAAATAACTAAAGAGCAACCCATAATTCCTTATTTTCCTCCACCAATTGGACATTCTTACCCTCCCACCATCTCCCTTTTTAAAAGAGGATAAGTTGTATAGAAGGAAAGTGAAGATCATTTAGGTGAAGAGGATAACTTGTCAAGATAAGATGATGAAGCCATGACAACATGTCAGACTTGTTGGAACAAATACCCTAGTTACAAAATGTCAAATATTTGTGCCAATGAAATGGAAGAACCAGACTTGAAACAAGAGGATAAATAGCATCTTAATGAAGAGAGGTAAACTCTCTCTAATCAATAATGTAATCAAGGGCATGGTCAAGATTTGTGTTGATTAAATGATCTTCAATTTGGCAAAGAAGAAGATCATGTTATATTCCATACAAAGTAAAATCAAGTTGTAGCTGTAAGTGAGCCTAAATAAGACTATGAATAAGAGGATGTTTAATTGAGTGTGATGAGGAAATAATCATCAGTATTCCTCTTTGTAATATTAGATCAGACATAGGGAAAAAAGAAAAAAATAAGGTTATGGTTATGTTTTCACAAGATCTTTTTACATAATAAGATGTCATGCCACCAACCTATATGGAGTTTAAAAATGAGATTAATAAAGTTGCAATCCCTGAGGAGTATCCAAGTGAAGAAAATAAACATGAAGCTATAGCTGCAATTTAGCTTCAAGAAATCCATTATTAATATGTTCAGGTAATGATAGTTTTAGAGGTGTAATTGGGTATCCCTCAAAGGGTCTCAATTGGCTAAAAAGAGGTAAATTTTAGTCTTCAACTTCCTTGTTTAATTTATAATAATGAATCCACTTTTTTTTTAAAAGAAGAACTTGATGAGATGGAAGTAGTGTTTTCACAAGATGATAGCCCCAAGGTTGAGTCAAGTGAGGAGATAAATAAAGTTGTTATAGTTGAGGTATAGAATCACATAGAAGCATTGGTTGAGGTAGTAGAAAGACATGAGAAAATGTAGTGATCCCTAGTGAACTTCAACAAGATCAAAATGAGGATCAAGAAAGGTCTAATCATTTGTGGTAATAGTACCTCACTATTTTCAATTATTTTTAGATCCTTAACAAAACATTAACCCCTATAGGGTAGAATATAAATTCCACTAAAGTTTTTCTACCTTCAATTATACATGAATAAAACTGAAATAAATACATGGCTAAGGTGGTTGATAATTTTGGAAAGCATATCCATGAAGGTGTTGATCAAAGCATGCCTCAATAAAACCATGATGAGGTATGTGGGCAAATTTTGGAGATCTTTGAAAACCTTGAATATCTTGTAATAGTTGTTAAGCAAGATGGCATTCCTCAAGATGTCATATAAAACCAAGAACACTATCCCAAGGATCCATTAGAGGCTGAGATTGTAGCTATCTTCACAAATTAGGTGGTGATCACTTTTGAAAGATTTATCAATATTGAGGAGTAACATTAATTAAGCATAAAGCAACTGTAATCACCCAAAAGTGGTATTTGAGTGATAAGAGTGCTACTTGAGACTACATATCCCTATATTAGCCCTCTAACTATCCTATAGCCTATTATCCCACTTATAAAGCCTTCGTATAGGCCACAGGCATCCCTAGTTAGCCACAAAGTAGTCCCAAACCCTCATTTCTTGATCATGAACCCTCATGCCTAGTGTTCTTCCATATGGACACCAGAACCATAAGAAGGACACTAGAACCACATGGAAATAGTGTCCCTAAAATGGTGCTAATGTCCTTTGTCCTTTTTTTCCCAAATGGATATCTTTTCAAAATTATAACATCTAAAGGTTAGACTTGACATGTTTTATCATCCACACAAGTAACAAAATAGTATACATACATGAATTTTAGCCCTTTAACCACTATATGGAAATCAAATGCAAAATACACATTCAAACTTAGAACAAATTGAGTACAATTAAGGTTAACATTCCCTATTCTACACTACTTATGCATAATACCATCTAGAACAACCCTAATCTTAGATTTTCTAGATTTCAAGTCTCAAGCACATTCAAGGCACTCAAAGACACTATCATACTAGCATCACTTGAACTTACACTAGCCCTTAGGTGGAGAGACCTACATAGATCTTGATCCCTCCTCATAGTATTGGTATGTAGACAACTCTCTTCATAATGGGGTGTTGAGGATGTCCATCCTACCCTACTAATGAACACACTTTTTAGCTCATGACCTAGTTATATAGAGGATTAGGGTTTTCACAATAAATTAATCATTATAATTAAAATATAAGGTTCTAAAACTCATGCACATAAGAACATACCCAAGATATCCAAACACAGGTGTACCCAAAAGCTTGGGATAGTCCTACATAGAGGACATTACTACCAATATTAGGTCACTACCACCACTTTTCCAATAATGGAACTACTATTTAATTATTTTTTTATTATCCAAGATGGGTTATAACACTAAGATCTAGTTTATGACACTTGTACCATCTTCCATCTCATTTTTCAACACCTATATCATCAGTATGAGGTGTTTTGTAGCTAAGTCATTACTTGCTCTATTCTTTACCATTTTTAGAAAATTCAAAGATAGTCAATTTTTTTATAATTAGTAGATGTACTTATTTCATATTATTTACCTAATTTATTATAATTATCTATTTAACAAACATAGGATTTATACACCATTAAGTCCTAAAAAGGTTAAAACATTTAGTGAACCCAACTTACTTCAAACATTTCTCAAACCCTAACCCTCAATACTCTTAGGGTTTATATACTTTTTGTGTCTACGCTCAAATTTTAGTTTTAAAATTTTAGATTTGTTTCAATCTTTATTTTTTGCAATATTTCTTAGATTAAAATTATTTAAAGGTTCAAAATATATAATAACTTGCTTTCCTACTTCCCAAACTATAATGGCATAATTCAAAAACTAAATTGATGAGATTGATAAGAAACAATTGCAAGATTTTATGTCCAAACATTTAGATATGTAATATGACCTCATCATTGTTATTCAGGAAGAACTTCAAAATTCAAATAATGGTCAATTTTAAACTCCCCTAATTAATAACATTGTTACACCTATAGTGTGGCCAACTCAGCCAGCACAACCAACAATTTTAATTTAAAAACCTTGAATGATAGCTACACCTCTTGTGGCTAGTTCTTCCACTCTAGATATATAATCCCTTATGCATGAGGTTTATACTCTACAGGCTAAGGTGTTATATCTTGAGAAGGGAACCACTAGGCCATCACATGCCTTTGATTCTAATGTTATCTTGTATACACCTTTGGAACATCACATTGAGGCAACTCCCTTCCCATCCATATTCATGGAACCTAAACTTACATTGTATGATGGTAAGGTTGACCCAAAGCAGCATCTCTGATCTTTTCACATAGCATTTTTGGACTATGTGTCTAATGATTGGCTTCTCACAAATTTATTTCCATGAATTTTAAAGGATTATTCCTTAAAATGGTTTTATGACTTACTGAATCAATCTATCACAACATTTAATCCTTAAGGAAACATGTTTTTAGCATACTTCTCCATAAACATCAATGACAAGATCTCATATGCTCAAGTTGCATAGTTGAAATAAAAATCAAATGAACCTAATGAAAAATACATCTTATGATACAAGACTATATTAGATAAATTGATTATCCCCATGGAAGATAAAGATATTTATTACATCTTCAAATAGAGTCTTTTACTATTATTACATAAAGCTGTCTTGTTTAATAAGTTTCCAACATTCACAAATTTATGCCAAAAAGTAAAAGAAAGAGAAGTCAAGATTCTATCAATGGGAAAAATAAAATATACCAATTAATTAGAATAAATTTATAAGATTTAAAATAAGCCTTCATACAAGGTAAGGGCCACTAAAAACATGAATTATCAAAAATCCATAGTTAATGCAGCTTTAGAGCCATCTCCTTTCTTAGTTTTATTAGCTCCTCCATACAAAGACTTTACCAGCCTTATAGAATTGATAGCATAGGTTTTAAATCAGCTCTTGGAATGTAATTTCATATCTCTCACTCCTACCAAAAAGGTTGATACAACATGGACTCTTACAAATAACTATAATTCCAATGCATTTTGTGAGTATTATAGGGCACTAGACCATATAACAAATAGATGCATTAGCCTAAAATATAATATACAAGATTTGATTCCGGATAACATTATTGATTTAGGTACAACCACAGAAGCACAAAAAGTATATCAAATAAAAGCTAAATCATTAAGGACACTCTTAGATCTATTTACAAAGCACATAATGAATGAGGCATGGATCACTTTAGGTGTTCACTACACATATCAGGCACATCCAACACAAACTTGATATCACACTATCATAGAGGAGACACACCAATTACATAATATCATTGGTATATTCCACACTAAAATTATAGATAGATCACTCATCACCTTCTTAGATTAGGAAATTATTGATGATGATATAGATTTATATGCACTCTTTATATGAGCCTACATAAATCATCATCATATCTAGAGTGTTATGGTGGATAATGGGTTAAACATTATCATGTGCACTATGAAAATTTTACAAAATTTGGTGTATTTAGAGTAGGATATATCCCTATATACACATTTATGATTAGGTTTAGTGGCCATGTTCAGAGCTTCATTAGGGATATTATGCTTCCATTATAGGTTGGAACAACATATGTAACCACTTATTTCCTAGTATTACCTAGTGTAAGCATGTTTGATATGTTATTGGTAGACCATGGATATAGAATCTATGAGCCATCCCATTAAAAGTACACAAATGCCTAAATATATACATGTGAATTAGGTGGTCATAGTTGAGTACCTTCTAAATGAGTATCATCTACTTATTTTATAGGCCATTACATCATAATTACTAGTTACAGTATAGTTACCAAATATAACACACTTATCAGTTACTAGTCATAGCATGGTTCATATTGATACACCACAAGTTTAGTAGAGCCACCAATGCAGGTGATGTATACTCCTATAGTATTGACACGTATGCATACTCTCCCATGGAGACCATTATTAGAGATACCCCTATGTCATAGATATGTTACATATTATAGAAAGCCTCCCTATACTCGCATTATATTGAGATTAGTATTATTTAATTCTTAAGGTTTTCAACATAAGGTGCATATGCCACCTATATATTCTTCTACCAGATGGGTCCCTAAGACCCATATAGTTCATAAGACACCATAGTTAGTGCCACATATTCCTATAACCACTACATAGGTAGATATAAATATAAATCACTTAATACAGTAGATTATGAGACCACAATTTCCCTTTCGCATAACATGCATGACCATAGTTCCCTTATTTGACACATACCACATTGATAGTGAGTCTCCCATGAGACTCATCAATTAGTATGGTTTTTATATTCTTGTACACACTTTCCCTCTCTCATGCTCCTTGTACATAGTTCATTTGATTGTTGATTATACATAGCTTATATCTAAAAAATATAAAAACATTATAATATATCAAATACATTAAAATATTACTTAGAAAACACAAAATTATAGGTTGTATGCATTGTTATATTTAAATTTATTATAGTTTATAGACACTACATATGTTATATATCTTAGTATAGTCAGTTTATCATACATATATGCTTCTTGTGTTCTTATTGAGTGATTGAAAATTATTATAAGACTCAGGTCCACTACAACAATCCAAAATTTATATTATTTACCCACTGGGGGAATATACACTAATACATGGGTCTTTACTAGACACATTATCCCACTTGGGGGAATCCTATACACATTTTTGATTATCAAGTCCTATCCTTCTATAATCTACATCCCAACTTTAGCATTGTTATATCTTGATTTTGATCATGCTAATCTTACTCAGATTTTTTTCTAGCTATTATTGCTTTAGACTCAACATATGTACATCCTATATCTTACATATATTTGTATTCCATATTCATGCATGCTTTCATTTCTATTTTTCTTAGTTTATACTTGATTGTATCTTTATGCCACTTTTATTCACAATATGTATGCTTTGGACATGTGCTCATGTCCTTGTGTGAGCCTTCCTGATTGTATATGCAAACATTTGAACATGTCCTTTGATATGGATCTAATTTAACTTGATTTTTTCTTGCATATGTAGACATCTAAACATGTCCTTGTATGTCTTGTTTTCTCATATTTAGTGACATATGACCATGTCCTTTGTATTATGGCCCCTCGGCCTACTTTGTGTGCCTCATGTGTTTTGTATGTATGATTTATTATATGTGTCATGGCCATGACACTTGTATTTTCATGTTACACACACTATTTTTTGATGGCATGAGGGACCTCATGCATCTCCTCTTTCTACTTGGGTGTTGTGATGGACATCATGCCCCATCTCCCTAGGAAGTTACCCAATTTTACTCAAATTTATTGTTGCATACATTGATTAAATCTATCTTGACACTCTTTTAAAATTCTATATATGACATACATCTTACATTACATACTTATTCTCAAATCATCTTACATTCTAATTTTATGTATGCATATTCTATTGCATTATAACATAGTTATCATATATGCTCTCGCTAACACACATTTTGTAGAGATTTTTCTTTTGAGGATAGTTATTACACATGTTCAACAAATACCCTCCAAAGAGGGGGCATTCATAGGGATTTATCATAGAGATCAGGCTCCTATATTGCGTTCATAGTACATTTTTCATCACATATTCTCAATTATAGAAAATCAAACATAGGTAAACATAGTGGGAAAATAGTGACTAAAAAGCAATATAATTGCATATAATTTAGACCAAAAGGACACTAGAACCTAAATGGGTACACTGTACCACATGGAACTACTATAAAAGATATGTCATTATTTTCTAGTAGCCTTAGTTTCATAAAAACCCATATTGGCTAGTATAGTACAATAGGTATAGTATAGGTTTTCACATATTCATTTATAGATTTATTAGTTGTACTTAGATTCATACTAGTTAATCTCATATTCATATCAATTTTCTCAAATTAGGGGTATCATGTGTACCATGATCATTCCTATATTTAGTTTAGATACCTAGATATAGTTTTTTATAACTCAGTCTAGAATCCATTTACTCAAATATTAGATATGTGGCTATGTGCATGACACATTATTTTCATAAGTTCACTTACACACTAGTTGATCAACTAGAATGAAAAATTTCATGTCATTATATACATTATACCCACTCAAGGAACTAACACTTAGGTGGGGAGAACTACATTAGTCTTAATCCCTCCTTGGAGTATTGGTATGTAGGCAACTCTTTTCATAGTGGGGTGTTGAGGATGTCCAGCCTACCCTATTAACAAACACACTTTTTAACTCATGCCCTAGTTACATGGAGGATTGGGGTTTACACAATAAATCAATCATTACAATCAAAATATAGGGTTCCAAAACTCATGTGAATAGGAATAGACCCCAAATATCTAGACACAAGTATATCAAGAAACTTGGGACAATCCTACACAAAGGACACTATAGAAAATATCAAGACACTACCACCACTTTTCAAATAATGGCTCTACTATCCAATTATGGTGCTACTATCCAAGATTTTTTTTGACACTATTATCTATTTTATAAAACTTGGACCAAATTCCATCTCAATTTCTAGCACCCAGATCATCTGTATCAGGGGTTTTCCCACTAAGTCATTACTTGCACTATTTATTACCGTTTTTAGAAAAGATAAAACTAGTAAATTTTGTAAAAAATTAGTGGATTTATTTATTTAATATTATTTACTTAATTTAGCCTACTTATCTAATTAAAAAACATAGTATTTATACACCAATAAGTCCTAAAAAGGATAAAACAGCCACAAGAAGAATATGTCTACATTGGAGATATGTTTACTCTAGTAAATCCAATAGATGTTTTGGGTGTGATTTCTAGTCAAAGAGATCATGAATATGCCAACCTCCCAAGTAATAATGCATACCTCTCACCTCACAAGTAATCTTTCACTATACTTCATTATTAAAGTTCAAATTTACTTAGAGAGAATCAAGAATTTTCTAAAAACTTTCCTTTTAATCCAAGTGGAGATGCCTTAAGATCAATTCTATATAGTAGGTTTGTGTTTTGTTTTCCCTAAGTTCCTTTTAGCATGGATGTGTGTTGTTTTTTTATTAGTTATGTGTTTTGAAGGTATTATCAATTGTTTCATCTTGTTCAAGAACTTATAATCAATTATCAAGGTCTAATCCAGGTTTGTGTTGAGTTAAGGTGACCCCATATTCTAATGAACTGATAAGGCTACTATTATAATTGATTAGTAGGATAACCAACCCTTGTGAGTCACCAAAAATGTTGATAGTTTTTCCTTTAGGCCAAATTTCAACCCCCTAGTTCAAAACATGACTCATTACATTAGTTTTCTTCTCTACAGAGGCTAAAAGAGGTCTTGGTATCTTATCTTGGTGCCATGGTCTAGTGTTGTATGTCAAATCAAGGTCTAAAAGAGTCTTATTATGATATCAAGGCCCATGGTATGTGTCTAATTCAATCAATGTCATTATTTGATCTTTTATAATGTCTTTTGAAATGTAATTTAGTAGAGTTTAAGGTATTTTTGGATAAATTGAGGTTATTTTGCAAATTTCATAAAATGATGATCCATGGTGAGAACATTAACATCATGACTTTTCAAGATGACATGGTACTCATAATGAGTGATGAATATGAATTCAACGTTATTGAGATAGTAATAATTAGTATCTCAAGCCTTAGTATGGTTTAAGGTATGTTTAGAGAGATTAATGTTTCACATTTATTTGTTATATTATTTGTTACATGTTATAAAGTGAGTCCCTTTGTGATATATTAAGGGTGGAGAGTCAAAATCATGTGTAAAGGTCAAATAAGTAATTTGAAACTTATTGAAGGTATTTTGTACTTAATTTTATTTTTACACTCATCAAATATGTTGGTTTTATCCATTTTCTAATATACACTCACATTTATATCTTTATGTTCATTGCTCTAACTCCTAGATAGAGCATCATGTGATAAATGGTAGGAATAAGTAGGGAAAAGGATCCTCTTTACACATTACAAGGCCTTGGTATAAGTTAGAAGAGACGTCATTTGGAATCTTATAAGTAGAGTAATAACAGCCTCCTCTTGTTAGGTTGTGGAGCTAAAAGCTTCAACTATGCAGACGAAGAGGAGGTTGCTAAAGTTCTAGAAGTACCAGTGTCGATAGTATGACCAACATCAGTCATGATCAATGTAGAAGGCAACCAGCATTGGCAAGAAGTTGGCTGATGTCGGTCAGCACCAATTAGATAGGGACGACGTCGATCGCCTGTGTGTTCCAAAACTGTTCATTGCATGAACAGTTAGTTAGTTGAATTGAGTGTTTACATGTAAAGGCTATTTTGAGTCTTGAGCTGCATGTCTATTATTAGTAAACTAAGAGTCTAAGTTATTGCTTAAGTCTAGGATCTATTTATAGACCCATTGGCATGTATTATAATTATGAGCTAGAAAGGAAGGCAAGGAAGATCCTTCCATTATAAGATCATTGAGTTGCAGGTTGTTGCAAGCTCATATGAGATCTACATGTGTAAGTATGGTCTATTGAATTGCAGGTTACAAGTTCATGGGAGATCTACTTGAAGTACTTTAGAGTGCTTGGTGTACTGGTAGGGTTATTACTGACTGGTTGGAGAGGTGAACACCAATTCTATGTGTGAGTTGTTTGTTGGGACCGTTTTTGGTAGGAGAGTGAACTTTTGAAGAAGAATTATTGTACACTTGAGGAGTGGCAAGCCTCTGTAAGGTGGAAGAGTGTGGCATCTCTTTATTGTATTCTTTTCTATACAAGTGTTAATACAAGATAGTGTATTGTCTCTCATATTCTGTGTTATTTGTGAATTCTAGTTACTTGTTGCTTCTGGATATTTTCGCATGTTTAATTGCTTGTATTTGGTAATCATATTTTGCTCTTTCTGAGGAGCAAGATCCTAACAAGTGGGATCAGAACAAGGTGTGTTTTTCTTGGATTCCCCGACACCTCTAACCTCCTATAGAATTATCATGGTCAAAACCACTCTCAAATAGTGTTTGCAAGATAAAGAAGGCAGAAAACCTACTCAAAGTCTCCCTCGGGCCATTGGTAGAGTGAGAAAGAGTAGTTTATAATTCTTTGTTCATAAATTATAAGTGTATTTGGAGCAATTTATCCTATGGATATTAATTTCCCCCTATACCCTTCATATTTCATGCATGATTTTAGGTTTTAAAGCCCCTAGCTTTATGAAAAATCACTAATAAGTTAAGAAGCCTTAAACCCTAGTAAAACCCCACCACCTTAGTTTGATCATATTAATATCACTTTTTATCTCTATGGATGCATTAAGAGGTTTTTTTGATATTTATAATAGGTATAATAATCCATTCAACACCAAAACTGATGCATGCAATCATGAACTAGATCTATAATGGCAAGAAAATCTCATTGTCCTATTGTTTTGGGCATGATAGTTCAAGTTTGTGAATATTGTGATATGTTTCTATCATAAAAGTGAGTGAAATAAATTTTAATTGATGTATATTCAAAAAATTAAAATAATCTCCCTTACACCATCTCTTAGCAAGATTCATATGCATAAATGAATGAAGTGTGCAGTCATAAGTTTACCAATGTTGAGAAGTCCAAGTGTGGGTTAGTTTGACACTTTTTAGAGTTTTAAAGATTATAAGAGAGGTAAATAATATGATAATAATTTTTACTAATGTCTATTATCCCATTCCATGTTTCCCCGGACTTGATTTCATCTCTTAAGGGTCTTCCTAGAGTTGGTTCAAGTACATAGGCATGATTGATTAAAAGAGGGATAGTCTAGAAAAGGCAAGCACATTTGATGTTTGGTGATTAATAATTATATAATAGGGCTTGATATTAAATTTATGAATTTTAGGAGAGACTTATATAAACATACAATGAACTTTTTAACTCTCCATCATCATCTTGGATAATTAATTGCAGGTAACAAGCCATGAAGGCCATTAAGGAAGGGTGTTTGAAACAAGTTTCAAGTGTGAACGAAAAAGTGCTAGAAATGAATTCATAAATGAGGCCTATAATAAACTCTTTATTTCCTTATCCTAATTTATATAATTTCAAATATACTTCAATCATATAGAGAGCAAGAATGGTAAAATAAAATAGTGATGTGTACACCTCAAGTGGATTATGTTAGTTTTGCAAGTTTGAAATGAGAGATTCTTGAAAATTTCTACATGTTTCCTCATTTGGTAAAGTATTAAAAAATGTTAAAAAAACTCAAAATTTCCTCTTAATATCCTTAAATTTCATAATATAAATTGAGTTTAACTCTTTAGTGGGTTTGCAATAGGTTTTAAGCCTAAAATTCAAGTATACAAGCCTACACATAGAGAATAGAGAGATGACTACCTTTGTATATTAAACTTGAGGTTTATATCTCCATAATAAATGTGTTATACCCTAGAGATATTATTTAATTTTTGGGTTCCCTTTTGACAAGAATAAACCACTCAAGAAGAGCCATTTTTAGTCTGGCAACATGATAGGCCTAAAGAAGATATCAAGATCATGTTGTAGGTATAAGTATGATGAGTAATGATATATTTGAGTTTAAAAATAAGATTATATCCATGTTATAAGTGTTTTTGACAATTAATAATGTTTTATGAGTGATTTTACTCCTTTTTGTGAGAATAAAACACCAAAAGAAGGCTACTAGGGTCAGAATTGCCAAGATGCTCACAAACCCTAGGTAGGGACAATTCAAATTTTAGGACTATCTAAGGGGTAAAATAATTTATATAACTATATTAATACATTTTATTTAATTTATAATACATAAAACATGCATTTACCATCATAAACTAGCATTTATATGACCTATTTTGCCTAAACATGCATCTCGAGTAGTGATATACAAGCATGCAAGCTTGTGAAGGGCTCTTTTCCCATATGAGAATTATGATGAGAAGATACATGGGTAATAATGGTGTTATTATATATTATTAATGTTTATTAAATCCAATATCTTGGCATTTTTTACCAATCAATCCCTTTTACTTTATGAATCATTGTTAAGAAGGTGAAGAGGTCAAATATGCCTTTAATAAGCCTAATGAAGGTGATGACTGAGAAATGACCTTTAAGTGACTAAAATGGACATAAATGGACTATAATACACTTTTATAATGTTTTCACAACTCTTAAGTAGTTATTATATCAATAACCTTAGCATATGTGGAGGATAAGGATAAGAAAATGGCCTAAAATTATACTTTTTGAGCCTAATTTCATAATTTTGGTTGTGTTTGAAATTACTAACTATATGGAGAGACTTTATAAGGTTTAAAATAATTTACATGATCTTATACCATTCATTAAATATGTCTCCATGGTGAAATAATATATTTAAATTATTTAAACAAACCTAAGTGAAGACTACTTCTTGCTAGTTGAGAGAGAATGATGTTTGCAAACCTTCTCAAGGTCATCAAATGGCATGAGGATATTTAATCACCTTGTAGACATATAATATAATTTATTATTACTATTTAAGTAATGTCCAATCCTATTTCAAGTATACAAATAGTGTTTAATGGCTTATGCATAGGCATCTTGTTGGCTTTATAGGTCTAGAGATCATAAAGATAGACATAGTCCTCTAACATCTCTCTCAAGATTGTCTCAGAGTATTTTACCTATTTACTACCTTGTACTTGAAGTGATTAAATATGTGTCCTAATAAAAATATGTTATGAATATTCCCAAACCTCAATCTTACCTCTACTAATCCTATGGATAATTCTAAAAACTTTATTCATCCAAGTATCATCATAGAGACCTTGTAAGAAGTTAAACATGTTTTTGAAGATACTAAAAAGGTATAATAACACCTGAAACATAAGATTTGAAGATGTCCAAGCATGATTTATGTATCACAATGATCAAAAATATTTGAATCTAATGGATAGAATGATTTACATAGCCAATAATTTAAATCCATGATGATACATGGAGGTAGTTAAATCATGCAATGAGAATTAAGGTGAAGAGATCAGTTTGAAACTTCTCTCAGGGAATGAATTGAAACTCCTCATTAAATAAATATTACATCCTTTCATGAATACTATTGTCACACCAAGCCAACTCATGGAAAAAATGAGTCATGAGACCATTTTATTACTTTCACTAATATTGTCACTGATAAATGATATTTATCATGGGCTTTCCTATGTACTTTTCCTATCTATATCTCATTTATTCTATATAATTGGCCTAGAATGGCTTGTAAAAAGGATCCTCAATCTAAGTATAGCAAATATCTACTCAAGTTAATAGTTGGTTTTTCCTTTTGTGATGAATAATAAACTAGTTTTAACCTTATTCAAGCTTGATTTTAGTGTATGCTTGTGATTTTACATGATTTATAGTGGTAGTGCCATAACTCCCTCTCTTTTGTCCTCTCACCCTTACATTTTTGCAATTAGGTTGACTCTTTATAGATCACATGAAGTTTTTTAGATAGTTGTGTAGGGAATTAGATGTGGAAACCTAAGATTAGTGTTGATTTAGTTCACATCTTGGTTTTCCCTCCTAACTTACACAACTCCCAATACCCCCATGTTGAAACACTCAAGTAAGGAGAAACTCAAGTTGGAGTTATGTGTTTTAATGAGTCTTGTTTTACTTCACAAGTGCATAGGCAAGTGGAGGTTAATATTTTGGTGCATCACCCCTTTTAATTTCATGTCTATCTCTCTACCTTTTCCTCTTTAGTTTAGTGGGTTAGTGTTAGCTTTAGGTGTTTTATCAAGGAATCCAACCCTCTTTGGAGGTTATTTCTAGTCATAGGTCACCCACAATGTTAGAGATATGCCATTGTGTTAATTGGGTGTAGAGTTCCTAAAACAAGCCTCTTCAAGGGTACAACTCAAAGTGATAAAATTTCCTTTGTGTGTAGACTTCATAAATCCATATATGGCCTCAATCAGGGTCCTTAGGCTTGGTTTGCCAAGATGGATTCCTTATTTCTATAGGGTTCACTCAATGTCATTCAAAACCAAACATTTATCTCTTACAATAGGATGATTCACTTTTGATTCTGGGTTTTTATGTTGATGATATTTTGATCACTAAGAAATATTCCTCATTTGTTATAGGTAGTGAAAAATGTTCTTGATGATATATTTAGGCTTATTACATTACTTTCTTGGGATCCATATCCCTTAGTCTGACTCAAGGATTACTCTTGTGTAACCCAAGTATTCTCTCCACTTACTTGCTCGATTTCACATGGCTGATTGTAATCCAACTTAGACTCCCTTTTTATCTAGATTCAAGCTTGAGGTATATTTTACTTCATCATTAGTTGATTATACCTTTTATAAAAAACTTATTGGTAGCCTTATCTACTTGACACCTACTAGGCCTGACATATCATATGCAGTGAGCCTAGTCTCTAGATTCATGTAGGAACCCCATGAGTTACACTGGAAAGTAGTTAAGAGGATTCTACACTAAATTTGATGCCCACATAAATTTGTGATTCATTATAGAGATAAAATTGACATAAAATTTATTGGTTATACTAACTTATATTAGGCTAGTGATATTCAAAATTACAAGTCCACTTTAGGTTACAGTTTCTCCGTTAGTTTTGGATCAATTAGTTGGTCAAGAAAGAATAAAAATGCTATTTATTTATCATATACTAAGGTAGAATACATAATTTTTATCAATGCTACCACTAATATTATCATCTATTAAGGTTGAATACATAGTTTAGTATCTATTTTAGATGACCTACTATCATCTATTGTGACAACCAAATTACCATTTATATTTATAGGAATCTAGTCTAGCATTAATGGACTAAACACAGAGATACTCACATGCACTTCATAAGAGAGCTCATCTATGGGAAGATAATTGATCTAAGATATTCCTAGATGATAGAGAAAATAATTGACATCTCCACCAAACCTTTCACAGAGGTTAAGTATCTTCACTTTTAAGCTTTTCTTGGGGTTCAAGATATTGTAGCGTCATCTTTTGGGGGAGATTTCTAGTCTTCTTATTTTCTCTCTTTTTTTGTAGGGGGAGTTTTTTCTATGGGTTTTTTCTATTTATCTACTTTATTGGATGTTGCTTTATACATGGGTACCTCATTATTCCATGTTATCAGGATCCATTTCTTTTACCCACCTAAGCTATGCTTAAGGGGGCATTAGTGTAGGATATTATTTTCATTTATTTATTATATTTGGATTATTATTACATACATGTAAGCTTGATTATGTGTACTTGTCATAGGGATTTACATTTGGTATCCCTATTTTATCTAGTGGGATTTACTCCTTTGACCATATATTTTGGGGGTGGAGTTACTTTTCTTATTACAAGACTTTGACCATTATTCTAGGGGGTGTTAAACATTCACTCTCATATTTTTAAATCTTGATTATTGATCTATTTATCTAGTGTGGATTGATTATATATTATGAAATATTTATCCTATTAATTTATTTCTCACAACATTATTTATACTTATGCTTGTCTCTTACTTATGAACCATGCATTCAATTGATCTAGAGACCTTGGAGAAGAATCCATTATGAGACTAAACCTATATTTTGTATTTTTCTCTTTAAGACCTTAATGAAGTCTTGCATACAAGAATAAAATAAAGATAAAATTTGAAATGGGATAAAAATGGGGAAGTGGGAAGTTGTCAAGCTATCCTCAGAACCCTTGTTGTATTAAGAGTTGCCTATATAGAACTAATGATAGGGACCTTAGGATAACGTATTTATATCTTAGGGAATGTGCATATTTCAACCAAGCATGGTGTGTATCTAAAATTATCTTTTCATATGCCCTCCTCTTGGTCCAAGCATGCAATCTAGCTGTGGTATGTAAATACTTCAAAAATGTGCAAAAATTGAGCTTATTTTGTGTTGATATTATTTTATTAGCTAGTGCCAAGAGATAAGTACTAGATTTAAAATTCCTTAGGGAACCCATTAAATATAATACTCCAAATTTTTAATTTAAAAAACCTATTCACATGTTGACTAACTCAAGTAAGGGTAAAATAGTCATAAAAAGAGATCCAAAAGAAATGTCCTAAAAAACTCTTTGAAACATGTGTTGGATAATAGCGAGGGACACTCTTGTCCAATGTGGTGCTCTTATCCAAAATCAATAAAATATAATAATGAAACCAAACAAATATCAAGGATATTATGACTTTATCAAGGACTAACATGGAAGACTAACATTGTAGAAAATGAGTTTAATAAGTGCAAAAGAGTGAAATAAAAGACATAAGACTAAGAAGACACACACAAATCAGAGTTTAATTCAACAATAGGAGCTTATAAATATAAAATACACAAGAGACATATTTTTTTCTTGACAAAATTTGGGTGTATACATCTTCCCTCATTTTATTATAGTAACACAATAAAATGAAAATATTAGTGTAAAAGGAAAAGTGTGTATCTATACTTACCCATGTAGCATGTGATTGATTTAAATTGGAGGTGTCATGGATTTTACATGATCAACCCATGCATAAATAAAATGATATATAATCTTGTTCTCTTCTTTTCTAGAGAATAAAACAAGAGTTCAAGTGATGCCTATAAAGATGGACCCATAGTGTAGTGTCCATGTACTAAATCTGAGTAAATAACTATGGTGTCAGGAACCAAGATATGTTTTCCCCCATTCTAATACTTGTGTAGAGATGTGCATATAAGTTAAAATCTATTTAAATTCAGCCCCACAAAACTTAAATAAACTAGGTACTAGTGTAAAAAATATAAATCAACAACTATATATGGCTATATGATTCATTCTTGTGTAAAATTGTCGCAAAATAGGTGTAAAAATTAGTGTAAGTATTATTATATACTGAGTCTAGCTTAATAACATATAGAATGGCACATTTTTTCCATTCCATCTACAGAATCTAGTGCACATATTATGAGATGAGAAACATGTGACATACAAAATGCCCCTAATTTTATAACTAAGCAAACTAAGTCATGTAATTTGAGTGAGGAACCTAGATTGAGTAGTAAGAAACATAAAAAATGGCATGGTTTGTCATTATTTTCTATAGAATTTGGTACAAAAAATGGGATATGAGGAACATGTGCTATGCAACATACCCCTAATATAATATCTAAGCAAACTTGGCCATATAGTTTGAATAATAAAAATATGTCTATGTGGACTTATATTATGTGTATGCCCCCATTATCATAATCTATATAAAAATTGATCTAAAATATATAAAATATGTGAGAATTTACAATGTACATATGCTATTTATGTTTACCATTTATCAAAATTGTGTAAAATTATTTGTGTATGCTAATAAATATTGTAGTAAACTATGATAACTATAACAAATTGAAACTATTATAATCTGTATATCTAAAATTTTAATCTAAATCTAAGTGACTATGTAAACTAATAAATGGATACGTAAATATGAGTAACTCAGTCAATTTGAATTAAAGAATAAATCCAAGTAACTGAGTCAATCTGAATCATATGTCATACTATGTATAATCCATGTGAACTATGGCATTCTATGAAAAATTGAATGTTATGAAGCATGGTGAATCACAAATAATAGTCTATTAAGTAAATCAAGGTATGATCTAAGTAAAAATATAGTGAGTAACAAGTGTGTATTGAGTCAAGTGTCATTTTTTGTATCATATCTAATATAATAGTGCATATGTATACCCCCCTTTTGGTGAGAGGGATGAAATTTGTGTAAAGAGTTGGAGCTAAAAGTGATAATGATATAACACACGTTAGATATTACAAGATGCTTTGAATCAATTATTGATCATTGGTAAGAGATTGAATGTGGATTGATAGTTAAGTAAGATTCCATAGCAATAGAATAATTGTTAAGAGAAATTATTTACATGTTTCTAGGTGATGAACATATGGGTATATAAGTAAGACTTATATGATACAAAAAGTGTCATGATTTGATTATATATTGAATAAATGATTCTAAAATTGGAGCTATGGTTTTTAAGATATTGAAGTTTCAATTTTTATGTAATCTAGTTTTGATAACATGGGGTTATCTCCTTAGTAATGTGTCATAGACAAAAAGTACACATATCATTTTGGAAATTGGATAATTTGGATTCATTGTGTGATTTTTAGAATTTTAAATTAAGCTTTGAATGTGTCCAAGATGCTATGAAGGATAGTAATATTTTTTAACTAGTTAAAGAATGTGGAGAACTTAATCTAGGTCCAGGAGGAGGTAAAACTAGTAAGTAACTGAAACAAGCTTGGGTAATTATAGTGAAAAATGCATCTATATTAGTTTTTGAATTATTTTCTCAATTGTAGTGTAGTTTTTAGCTTCAGAGCATTATTTTCTCTATTGTGGTGTTATTGTCTAGGGTCATACACTATTACCTAGTGATGTATTCCTACATAGGAAACTATACTCCCTAAGATAGTGTTAGTGAGAAATATAAGTGGATTCTATAAATTATAGATTTTTGTATAATTTTTGGACTAATTCTTCATTATTAATTCTTGTTATTTCATAGTGGATATTCATAACAGAGAGTTTTTATTAGGTTAGATGATGGATATTGTGTGTGTGTGTTACCTTTGTTATATAGGGAGAGGTAGGTGGTTGAGAGGGTTAGTTTGGGACATGTAGGTTGGATAGAGATAATATGGAGATCATAGAGAGGATTTCTTGGGTGGATAGAGGATGGGTGACAATTTCATCAGAATAACATGATTTTTTTGGTTCCATGATTAGTGTCTAAATGTATATGAGCATTTTTAGTATGATAGGGTCACTAGATGGTTCATGGTACTTCAACTTTTTCCCCCAACTCCATGGGTATGGGTAAGTATTTTATTGGCTCCAATGAGACCCAATAATAGAGGTAAGCCATTGATTATAGATTTGGCTTCTATTCTAACATATGATATGGATCATGTGATAGAGGTCCCAGATGTGGATGATGTAGGATGTACTGATCCATATCTAGCATGGTGGAAACACATTGATGGGCTCCATTATTCCTAGGTGGAGAGGTAGTAATTGGTGATGATGTCATATATCCTCAAGCTATTAGGATAATTATAGGTATCAAATACATTAAATTATCTTTGTTATTTATATGCTTATCATTATTTGAATGTTTTTTGAGTAATAGATAATGATTGTTTTGTTTTATGTTGATATATATCATGATGACTGTAGACACTCATTTTTACAAGAAGCTAGGGTTATTTCCTATTAAATTAGATAAGGTGGTGGTTAAACTAGATAATTTAGAGGTCAAATAAGTAGGTGAACTTATGAATGTCCACATGAAACTAGAATCCAAGTCTATCATTAAATAGTTCATATATGTCTAGTTGGTATAGATTACTAAATACTATGACATGCTCCTTAGTATGGATTGGTCTAAAACATTTAAACGATTACATGGCCACTTATTTTTCCCATGTGTGGCTACCCTATAAATGTGTACCTAATCAAATCCATGTGGATAGATAACCCCATATAAAACACATTATAATTGAATATAATTAAATCAATGAGAAACTCAATCTATTATCTTTAGATTTAAGAATTTATGCACTAAGCATAAAACCTACTAAATACAAAACTAATAATGAGCTAGACTTATTAGGACTATGGTCTGCATATGTAGATGGGGATCATTATAAATGGGGTAGTGGAGTAGGTGTTCTATTGATGGATCTCAAAGAAATAGATACATATATTCATATAGACTATAATTCCCTTGTATAAATAATCTAGCAGAGTATGAGGCCTTAATCCTAATGTTATAGTTTTCATTAAAACATAAATCCCAAGAATGGAGGGTGCTTAGTGAATCTAATCTAGTGGTCAACTAGGTTAAGAGTAAATTTGAGTGCAAGTTATCTTAACTTAGGGGGTATAAACATATCTCTTAGAACCTGATCAAAAAATTTAGTGCATTTAACATCATCCCTATCCCTAGGGAATACAACTAAGTTTCCAACTAATTAGAATCCATATCCATAATCTTTAATACCTTGGATGACACCTAGTTGTAACAATTCTCTATTTAATTGGTCCCTTTCTTATTCATCTTAGATAATGTGATGAATTTAGAGGTATTTTAGTATGATCAATAGATTATCTAATTCCTTAAAATTATTTAGACATTTGAGGCCTAGGTAATTGATAAAGTAGACAGAGAAAACCATAGAACTAAACTTGATAAGGATGGGATCCTCAAAATTTATGGGAACTAAATCCTAAAAGGGATGATTATCTTAGAAATGGCATATGATACCCTCATCCTGACACCCCAAGTAATGAAACCCAATTTGAAGAACCATAAATGTTGAATAATTAATCTTGGCTCTATAAAAAACCTCAAACCATTAATATGGGTCTTGACTAGACAAACCTCAAGTTTGATCAACTAAGGATATGTATGTTACAATTTAAGGATGTAATTACATGGGTCTATAGAAACCCCAAAGTATTTAATCTGAGGGTGATTACTCACACCATCTAACTCAAAATACTCCAAAAACTATTTAGGCAAAGATAGATACCTATGAACCTGATCATGGAACCATTAATACACAAAGAGGTCCATAAGTTAATCTTAGCTAGGATAATTTTCTTGGTTCACCATTCTACTTGGGTAGCCAACCTAGTGCCCATGTGAAATAAGAACAAAGAAATCATTTTATGTGTATACTTTTATAACCTAAACTTAGCCTCAAAAAAGGATAACTATCCACTACCTTATCTTGAAGAGGTGATCAAAATGGTGAGAGGATCCCAAATGATGTCTTTCTTGGATGGATTCTCATGATATAACTAGGTCTTGGCCAATTTAAAAGACTAAGTCAAAACCACATTCACCACCAAATGAGATACATTTTCCTACAAGATAATGTCATTTAGGTTGATCAGTGCTTGAGAAACATTTCAAAGGGTGATGGATTTTACATTCAAAGGTTTAATTAGAAAATGTATAAAAATTTATATGGATTACTTAACTATGTTTTGTAAAAATAGGTTAGATCACATACACCACTTACAAAAGGTGTTTGAAAGATGTAGTAGGTATGGCATTTATCTAAACCCAAAGATAAGCATTTTAAGTGTCACCAAAGGTAATCTTCTCGGTCATATCATTAAACATGAAGGTATTTATATCGATCCAAAAATATCTTATGTGATTTTTAAATTACCTTTGCCTAATAGAAAGAAAGAATTAAAATCCTTCTTTAGGAAAATTAACTTTGCTCAAAAATTTATTTCTATATTTGCCAAAATTATAAACCTTCTGAATGTTATTTTAAAATAGGATGGAAAATTGGAATGGCATGTTAAATCAAGAAAGGATATCTAAGACATGAAATATGCTATCATGGAAGCCCCAATACTAATCAGCTAAGACTACACATAGGATTTTTACATTTTCCCCTTTGCTTCTAAGCACATAATCACTACTTGCCTCACATAAAAGATGGATGGAGAATAATTATAGACACTTAATTTCAGCCACTTTCATGCCTAAATTGGGATTTACTTCAGTTTCTATCACACGATGTAATTTAATCCTAAAAATACACTGAATGCCCAAATTCATCTGTGTAAGGGATGTAATTACTCAAAAACATGGCCAGGCTTGCTTAGGTTGGGTATTACCCTATATGCACTAATAATATAGTTTATTTTCAACCCAAGTCAAATTATGACCTAGTAATTTGATGTTCTTGACCTGTCGAGCTATTAATTCAAAATATTTAAAACAATTACCAAAAGCCAAAAAGTATGAAGCAAGATTACTTAAAATTAAAATCTCAATTAACTTTCTTGAGTAAAAATTTTAAGTTGAATTGGCAAATTTCATTTATAAAAAAATGAATTTTTAGAAAATTGTGACTTCAAAGTCAAAGGAGCTAATAAAGTGATTTATTAATTCCTAAATATTCCAAAAATGTGAGTCACAACCTCACAAATATCTAAAGTGAGTTTTCATGGCTCATAAATATATTAAAATTAGTGTTTGATACTTCATGAGTGCTTTGACTCAATCCAAGGTTAACCTAACTCAACCTAGTTTACTTTAAACTCAACCAAAGTTAGAATCAAACCTAACCTCCCTAGGGTTAGAGTTAGTCCTAAGACCTATAAATACAAGTGCCCTCACTCTACCCAAACAAGATTTTATGTGTAAGGTTATTCTATATGAATGCCTTCAATAAGCCATAAAAGTAATGTTATAGTGTTAATTTGATACCAAGCTTCACACCAAGCCAATCCAAGCCAAGCAAATCCATGTGTGGCCATTGGAGAAGTGATACCAACATGGAGAAGCATTGATCAAAGTCTCTAATTTCATAGATTGAGAAAAAACATCTAATAGACCAACAAGTGGACATAAAGTTTGATAAGGGAGGTAAAATTATTGTGTGTTTTTATCTCTATTTTATGGTCTTGTCTATTATTTTATGTTCCCCCTATTTATTAGGCAAGAGTGTTTAGTTTCATTAAATTGTTATGAATGGATTTTTACTTGATTCATTAATAAGGAACTAATAAAAATTTGTGTGCTCTTTAGAATCTTAAGATATATAGTGGCATGCTCAGTGGGACCAATCATTCCATATATACCATATAAATAATGTGTAACCTTTATATTTCTTTAAAATAGCATTTAATTCTTCAAGTTAAGAGTTTTGTGCTTAAAAATCTTATCATTTTATTATTGACGCTGGAGATTGCACCCAGTGGCAGGAAAACAGGTTCCCTGCCCTCTCCCCGCAACATGGAAACTCCTCTCTCACCTGTGGTACAACGAAGCAGGAGAGGAGAGTCTCTATATATGGGCTAGTTCCCTCTGGTGTATCTTGTTTATTTTAGGCAGTGCAAAAATACATACATACATACATATATATATATATATATATATATATATATATATATATATATATATATATATATATATATATATATATATATATATATATATATATATATATATATATATAGCTATAAATTGGGGGGAATGAAAAGGGAAGAAGATGCAAGAAAGCAAACTACCTACTCTAAAGAGGTGATATACCAAAATAAAGGTCGACCCTCCCACATCCACACTCAGAATCAGGGCAAACAATATGACATGCACTTCAGGCTTGGCAAAGAAACCAGTTTACAAGAAAAGATAGGAAAAGGTCCTCAAAAAATAGAAAGAGAGACTCACCAAGGTGTTGTACTACACACACTGTAAGTGACTTCCCTTGTTTTTCTTCTCAAAAGAACTCTTCTTCTGTGAGCTGTGAACTGGAGCCTTATAGATGGCTGGTCTGTTGGCATTAACCTGTGAAAGCATCGAAGATAATGACTAAACACAAATAATACTCAGGACACACACAGAAAATCTATTCAAGATGGAGGCCAAAAACTATATTTTATTGATTCAAGTGGAAAATTTGTAGAGCTGTGCTCTTTACAAAAATGGAGGAGCCCCTTAAAATGACCAAGTCTGCCAATTTATATCCAAAATCCAAGAGGAGTCTCATTGGCATTTTGCTTGCAAGTGGCTACTTGAGTCTTCATTAGGAAAGGGAAAAACAATATAGATGACATCAGAAAACTGTTGGGACCATGCTTGTTGTTTTGTCCTTTTCCCATTTTGTCTTATCTGCTCTACGACTTGCCTTTAATGTCTTGTCAGGTTTTGAAAGTCCTACAGACTCACCTGGGATATGGCAAAGTTTTCCTAGTGAGTTTTTTCATGGGTCCTGCAGACTATTGTGCATGGTAGTTTTACCATTGACTGTTGTTCACAATCATTTTTCTGTTGAGGACTATTGTTCCCATTGGGCAGACATTTCTTGTTGTATGTGCCCAACCCAACTCCTTTTTTCCACGCGGCCTACCTACTAGAATCCCTTCGTGGCTTGCTCAGGCTGGTTTGCGGCCTGCTTGACTATTGGCGAGCTTGGATATTGGCCGTGTTGGGCTTTAAAATTCCTGTGGACTTGTGTAACTCCTTCACGGCCTTCTTGAATTTCTTCGGCTTGCCTTTTGGCTTTGTCACCTCGCGTCAGGGTTTAGCTTGGTCTGCTCCCAGGTTTTAATGTTTATTCCCTACACAGACTTTATGTTTTCTGTGGGCTTTATGTTCGCAGATGTTTTTCGTGGACAAAAAGTCCACAAAAATTCATCCACACAAGCCTTCGGTATTTTACCTGGGATATTTTTGCATTTGTCACCCCACTGTCTTCATGCACAGATATTTTCATTTGGATGTCTTCGTGCCAGTGGGCTATTTCTCTGCCACTTAATGTTGTTAGCAGAAATTCTGTCGCTAACTGCCATGCGTGGCAACTTCACTACTGACTGCCATGTTGGCTACCATGCACGGTAACTTCACTGCTGACTGTCATGGACTGCCTGACGGGCTTTATTTTTCCATGAAGTTTTGAATTTCCATCGGGCCTGTTTGGTGTGTAACCCACGGACTTGTTCGCAGATGTTTTCCCATAGACTTTTGCTTTAAACCTGACTCTTTCCATTTGTAAACACCTGGGTTTCTTATGTTGTTTTTCTTTTAATGCGACTTGGCCCTTTGTGTCTAAGCCATGGGCTTTTGTTTTAAACCGTGCCTGAAGAAATTTGGGGCTTGGTTGAAAAAAACATCGAACTCATTTGAAATTTGGACTTTGAACCAAAATGAATTGAACCTTAGACTCCACAAAGCATTAAACATGAATTTGAACAAGGCCATGGACAAACTAGACCACTGAAGAACCGTGTGTTGAAATTGAACTCACTGAACTCACCAGCTAATGAATTAGGCCAAGTGAATGCTTTAAACGAGACTGTCAAACCCTGAAGATGGACCTTGCAACCCAAAATTGACTGGCCTTTCATAGCGATTGAAGAGGGTAACCAAAATTTTACCAAAGGGGCAAAATTGGGTCAACAAATTGGTGACTCATAGGGTAAGCATGCCTGCTATGCTTAGAACCCAGTTGCCTTGCATATCCATTAGGTGTAGAGTCGGATGCAGCTCAAAAAGAATCAATAATAGCTCAAAAGATCCCAAGATCAAATACACAAAATTTACCCCCATACGCAAAGGGAAACAAACAAGACTAAAAACAACTAACTGTGCAAATTGCACTTAAGGAAAACAGGAAAAACAAGGAAAACTAATGTACAGCCAAACCAAAAATTAGTGGCAATGCTTCAGATGTATCTTGTTAACTGGGATACATAGTTCTCCACTATCTAACCTAGAGAGCTGGAACACGTTATGCTACTTGCAGTGAGTAATCATGTAAGGACCGCTCCAGAGGGCATCAAATTTTGCATGTTTTTTGGGCTTAGCTCTATCTTCATCCCATTTTAAGACAATGTCTCCTTCAGCAAAATTTTTTGACAAAGATTTCTTGCCAAAATGTCTTTTCACTTATTGTTGGTGACTGATCATAGAGACCATGGCCTAATTCCGTACCTTCTAGAGCTCCATTAGTTCACACAATTTGACCTCCATGCTACTTCCTTCTTCTAACTATAGTTGATGGGTGAGATCTAATGCTAGCAGTTCAAGTGAGATGGGAAGCCTAGCTTCCCTTCCATATACAAGCATATATGGGGAATTTTTGATTGCTCTCTTTGGAGTGATTCGATCGGCCCATAGAGCTGTCTTCAACTTGGCATGCCAAGTTTTTTGATTTTTTTCCATGGTCCTCTTTATAATCTTGATCAAATTTTTGTTGGTGGACTCAGCTAGCCCATTCCCCTGCGGGTAATAATTTGACGAAGTGTTGAGGTATATACCATACCTTAGCACCCATTCACTATTTTTGGTTCCCAGGAAAGCCAAGGCATTATCTGAGATTATAGTGGTTGAGACCCCAAAATGTGTCACTAAGTCCTCATAGAAATCCAGGACTGCACTTTCATTCACTTCCTTCAAAGCAATGGCTTCCACCCACCTGGTGAAATAATCCATAGCAGTCAAGACCCATTTGTGTCTGGCACTGGAGGGAGGATTGATCATCCCTATGAAATCCAGGCCCCACTGCATGAATGGTTGTTCAACTTGAATGGGCTATAGGGGCATGGCAGCCAATCACTGCTTTCCATCAAAAAGTGCACACTTCTAGCACCTCCTTACCTAGCCATGGGTATCCTTAAAAAGAGTGGGCTAGAAATAGCTAGATCTCATTATTTTTGTTGTCGTGGTCTTAGGGGTGAAATGGTTGCCTACTGGCCCATCGTGAAACTCAGCCAATACCTTGTCAGCCTGACTGGGGTCAATGCATCTTAGGAGAACCTCAAAGAGATCCTTCCTAAATAATAATCCATCAATCAAAACATAAGGAAGGGACTGAAGTTTAAAATACCTTCTTTTGGCCCTACCAAGACCCTGTGGACATTCGCCCATAAGAAAGAAGTGCCTCATGTCCAGCATCCAATCTCTTATGACAGTTGGTTCTTCTATAGTGTCTACATCATGGATCAACAAGCTATCTTCACCCTTTTGCCTCAAATCTACTGCTAGCTATTCACACAGGCCCCTTCCTCTCACCAACTTGGTAATTTTGATGTCTATGTCATACTCCATCACTTTGGTGATCCATCCCACTCTTTTCTCATTTAAGTCTCGATTAGTCAAGCAATCCTTGACGCCAAGATGTGGAACCATGAGATGGATCCTACTGTTTGACAACATATATCTAAATTTCTTTAGGCTACGCACTACTACTAGGACTTGATTTTCTATGTAGGTGTACCTAATTTTGAAGTCATCTAACCCTTGGCTGAAGAAGGCGAGTGGTTACTTGAGGTCATCACTGTTTGCTTGATTAAGCATGACAAATATCACTTCTCCATTGCTGAAGGTATAGAGATTGAGGTCTTTATTGAAGTCAGCGTTGATTAGAGTGGGAGCCTGGGTCAAAGCCTGCTTGATGGCTTCAAAGCTGTCTTTTCTTGGCATTGTCCATTTGAATTCTTCACCCTTCCTCAGCATAGAGGTTAGGGGTTTGACTATCTCAGCAAAATTCAAAATGAACCTCCGAATGAAATTTATCTGGCCAAAGAAACTCTGCAGGCCTTTCTTGTGCTTTGGTAGGGACATCTCTAGGATGGAGCGGACTCTCTCGGGGTCAATAGACAAACCTTCCTTGGACATAATGTGGCCAAGAAGTTTCCCCTCATGAATAGCAAATAAACATTTCTTTGGATTTAGAGAGATGCCAAATTCCCTACACCTATTAGAAATTTGCCTGAGGTGCTCCATGTGCTATCCTGCCTCCCTGGAGAAAACCATTATATCATCAAGGTACACCAGCATGTTCTTATTTATCAAACCACTGAAAGCCATGTCCATGGCTTGTTGGAAGGTAGCACCAGCATTAGATAGCCCAAAAGGCATCTTTTGGTAGGCAAATGTTCCCCATTTAGTGGTAAAGGCTATTTTGTATTAGTCACAGCCTCTTACCAGAATCTAATTATATCCCAAATAACCATCCAGGAGGGAGAAATGTTCAGAACCAGTTACCTTTTGGAAGATCTGCTCCATGTTCAGGAGGGGATAATGATTCTTTAAAGAGACTTTATTAAGGTCTCTAAAGTTGATGCCTAGCTTGATCTCCCCATTTTTCTTTCTAATTGGAACCAAATTGGCCAACCATGAGGAATGTTTGATCAGAAATATAATGCCAGACTCAATCAACTTGACCAATTCTTTCTGCATAAGGAGTTCGATCATCAAATTAACATGCCTCTATTTTTGTGTGACTAGTTTTACACCTTTCTCTAATTCAATGGTGTGTTGGGTGAGTCTTGGATCAAAGCCTTTCAAGTCGCTATAATTCTAGGCAAAGACGTCAGCAAACTCCTGACATAGTAGAATGAAAGCTTGCCTTTCTTGAAACGTGCAGACCTTACCAAGCATTAGCAGCTTGTCCTTGAAAATTTTGATTTTTTCATAATTCTCCTCTCTAGTAGTGATGCATGCTTTGTCATCTCTTAGTTGGTCATCTCCATTGAAAATACTCTCAAGTGTGACCAGACCCATAGTGAGTTTATTGTTCTTCAATTAAACAATCTAATTTATGTATTACTACTACAATTTCACTTAATTGTGGACTGTGAACTCATCTTCTTTCTATAGGAAGAGAGCTATTTGTTGGTCACTTTCGAAGACCTACCAATTTGTAATATTGTCTAGAATTGAAGGCTGAACCACCACTCTTAAATAGCGCGAACCATGATCCCTACTTATTTCTTTTGAAACATCAAATTGGGCACCAACAGCTGCCAGCCTGTCGGCCTGCTTATTCTGTTCCCTGGGAATTGAAGTAATGTTAAGAGCAAGGAAATCCTCCATCAAGTCCCAGACTCTATGCTTGTAAGACTTCAGCAAGGAGTTCTTAGTCAGGTTCAGGTTTCTTATTTGGTTCACAATTAATTCATTATCCCCTAGGATTTGCAACTCCCTAATTCCTCTCTTCCTTACCCACTCAAGTCCATGAATCAAGGACTCATATTTTGCAACATTACATGTGCAAAAAACTAGAAACAAAAAGCTAAAAAGTACCTTTCTTTAGAAGGGTAAACTAACATTGCCCCACCACTAGCACCCAGTTTACTTCTGGAACACTCGAAGTATAGCTTCCATAGGCTAAGGTCTTCTTTGTTTTCCTTCATTATATTGGGCATGATGGCACCTTCTTCATGCAAGCAATAGATGCCAAGGTCTACTTCCTCAATAAACTTATAAGGATCATGCTCAAAGTTATCACTTCCCCACTCATCCAAGAGTAGATCTGTGACTCCTTCAAGAGCAGAAGATGAAGATCGCTCCATCTGAGACTCTTTTGGATCAATGATAGTGTAACTAACATTCACTACCTTGGGTGAATAGGGCTTTAGGTGGTCCTTATAGAGTGGCTTGGATTTGATTTTCACTTTGGTCCCGTATTTGGTTCTAAAAACTAGATATGACCAATTTGCTACTAGATAGCCACCTATCTTGGATGTAAAGTCCCTAGACAGATAGATTGCGAAATATGGAGGAACGTCTGCTACCACTATATCATGGGGGATTGGGAATGTCGGGTAGGCATGTAATGTTAAACTCAATCCTTTTAGGATTCTAACTATCTTTGCAGGCATCCCATTTAATTACAAGACTCCTTTGTTCATTACTTCATACTTTAATCCCATCTTATCAGCAATGTACTTGGGCATCACTGAAGTGCTAGCCCCACTGTCGATTATGTAATTATGTACTAAGAAATCCCCTATGATCAAAGATACATAAAAGGGGGGATTCATTTCTTCTTTCTTTACTTGACTTGAAGTAGAAGGCTACCCATTCATCATTAGGACATTATTAGTGTCTGTTGGGATGGCTTGTCGATCTAGTTCATGCAATTCTTTCTTCAATACCTCCTTTTGTCTTGGAAGAGACAATGAATCCCATAGAGAAATGCTCACATGAAATTTCTTCATTTGATCAACTATATTAACTTAGGGGCTAATTCCCTTCATGCTTTCCTTTGGGCTGATCCCGACTAGAGCTATAGACTGAGGAGCTGGAGGTACAAATGGTTGTTTGAAATTGGGGCCCTTTGAAATGGGTGTGATGGAGGATTCGTTGCTGCCTGAGGGGAAGCCTGTGCTTCTCCAATTGCTTTTCTTTTAAATCTCATGTTGGCTGAAATGTAATCAACCTGATTGTCTACAGCGCCCCCATGATTAATTGCATAGAGCTCACCCTTTTCATGATTTATCAGGGTAGAATCTAGCTGAGTTTGATTGTTACTCGTGCTGGGCTGAGCTGGGCACTCAAAAATTTGGGAATGATCAGCAGCTTAGTTTTCTGAATTCTGGAAAAAATTTAGCATGTCATTCATATGGACAGCTTGCTCTTGACCATGTCCCATGGTCGAACAGCTAGGTTGTTCTTATATAAGGTTATTCTGAACTAGCACCATGGCTTTAGATGATGAAGAGGGGCCTGAGTTATAATTTTGATAAGGCCTAGTCTGAGTAAGCTGACCCTGTCCTTGATTATAGCCTTGAAAAGGGTTTCTAGGTGCTTGACCATAATGTTGATAACCCGAATTTGGCTTTTTATTTTGAGCTTGTTGCCTTTTAAGAGCTACAAGTTCATTTGACATGTTTTGTAATAGGCTTTTAACCTCATGTAGTTCATTTGATGGAACAACAGCTGGCTTTTCAATGCTAGGCACAGGGGCTAATGTGGGTGCAACAGTTTGGATAGGGGGCAGAATCTCTGGGAAAAGTGGCATGTGGGGCCTAGAGGCAATTTTTCCAGCTTGAACCAAGCAATTTTTGGCTACTATGGCAATGTCATAAGCAGCTGGCAGTATATGTCCTCCCATAGATTGGATCATCATTGCAATGTCACTATTTAATGCTTTTAAATAGTATAAGAAAGTGTAGCTGGGAGTCAGCCTTACTAGGATGGGAATTCTATCCCAAGTCTTTTGAAACCGCGTGTTGAAGTCCTACATGTATTCATGCAGAGCTCTCTTTATAGTTGTCAGTTGCTTAGCAAGAGAGAGGCCATCACTTTTTTCCCCAAAATGATTAGTTAAGCAGGTGTCGAATTCATTCCAGGAATGTATGGAATTCATAGGCAAGGTTCTATACCAGTCAAGAGCCTTTCCTTTAAGGGACAATGCCAACAATCTGATGGCAATATTTTCCTCTGTTATATTGTGAATATTTCAAAGGTTGGAAATATTCTTGATATGCTCAACAACTGTAATTGGCCCCACTCCATCAAAAGAAGGCACATTTTTTAGAGCTATTCCTAGACTCAGATCATAGCATGGGAGGTTTAAGGGGCTCTCACCATGAAAAGCTGTAAAAGGCAATGCCATGGCTGGAATGGGCTATAACTATGGCTAAGCTGGGTTGGTGTTCCTAGAAACAAGTCTAGGAGGATTTACTAATGGATAAGGGTGAGTTCTTTCAAACTTGAGCCTTTTAGCAAAATTTAAAGGCAGCTCAATGAAAACAAAAGGGACCCCCCTTGAAGCTGACCTTGTGGTGACTTTTGGCATAGAAGTTTAAGTGACTGGTCTTAAAATAAAGAACTAAGCTCTTACCAGTGGAGTCACCAGATGCTGGAAATCTTTGAAATGACTGTAGCAGGACCAGCATCAATCTCAAAATACTACTGCATTGGAAACTGATAAAATTACCGTCCCATCGGATGTGCCAAAACTGTTGACACTAGAGATTGCACCTGGTGGTAGGAAAATAGGTTCCTGCCCTCTCCCCGCAACATGGAAACTCCTCTCTCACCTAAGGGATGGTGAAGCAGGAGAGGAGAATCTCTAGATATGGGCTAGTTCCCTCTGGTGTATCTTGTTTATTTTAGGTAGTGCAAAAATACATATAGATATATATATATATATATATACCTATAAACTGGGGGGAATGAAAAGGGAAGAAGATGCAAGAAAGCAAACTACCTACTCTAAAGAGGTGATACACCAAAATAAAGGTCGACCCTCCCACATCCACACTCAGAATCAGGGCAAACAATATGACATGCACTTTAGGCTTGGCAAAGAAACCATTTTACAAGAAAAGACAGGAAAAGGTCCTCAAAAAATAGAAACAAAGACTCACCAAGGTGTTGTACTACACACACTATAAGTGACTTCCCTTGTTTTTCTTCTCAAAAGGACTCTTCTTCTGTGAGCTGTGAACTAGAGCCTTATAGATGGCTGGTCTATTGGCATTAACCTGTGAAAGCATCGAAGATAATGACTAAACACAAATAATACTCAAGACACACACAGAAAATCTATTCAAGATGGAGGCAAAAAATTGTATTTTATTGATTCAGGTGGAAAATTTGTAGAGTTGTGCTCTTTACAAAAATGGAAGAGCCTCTTAAAATGACCATGTCTGTGAATTTATATGGAAAAGCCAAGAGGAGTCTCATTGGCATTTTGCTTGCAAGTGGCTGCTTGAGTCTTCATTGGGAAAGGGAAAAACACTGTAGATGACATCAGAAAACTATTGGGACCATGCTTGCTATTTTGTCCTTTTCCCATTTTGTCCTATCTGCTCTACGACTTGCCTTTAATGTCTTGTCAGGTTTTGAAAGTCCTGCAGACTCGTTTGGGCTGCGGCAAAGTTTTCCTCGCGGGCTTTTTCATGGGTCTTGTAGACTGTTGTAAATGGTAGTTTTACCACTGACTGTTGTTCATAGTCATTTTTCCACTGAGGACTATTGTTCCCATTAGGCAGACATTTCTTGTTGTGTGCACCTGACCTGACTCCTTTTTTCCACCTGGCCTGCCTACTAGAATCCCTTCACGACTTGCTCGGGCTAGTCTGCAGCTTGCTTGATTGTTGGCGAGCTTGGATATTGGCCGTTTCAGGCTTTAAAACTCCTATGGACTTGTGTAACTCCTTTACAGCCTACTTGAATTTCTTTAGCTTGCATTTTGGCTTTGTCACCTCACGCTGGGGTTTAGCTTGGTCTGCTCCCAGGTTTTAATGTTTATTCCCTCTGCAGACTTTATGTTTTCTGTGGGCTTTATGTTCATGGATGTTTTCCATGAACAAAAAGTCTATAGAAATTCATCCGCACAAGCCTTCGATATTTTACCCAGGCTTTTTTTGCATTTGTCACCCCGTTGTCTTTGTGCGTAGATATTTCTGTTTAGATGTCTTTGTGCCAGCAGGCTATTTCTTCATTGCTTAATGTTGTTAGCAGCAATTCTACCACTGACTTTCGTGCATGGCAACTTCACTGCTAACTACCGTGTTGGTTGCCATGTGCGACAACTTCACTGTTGAATACTGTGGACTGCCTGATGGGCTTTGTTTTTCCATGATGTTTTGAATTTCCATCAGGCCTGTTTGGTGTGTAACTTGTGGACTTGTCTACAAATGTTTTCCTATGGACTTTTGATTTAAACCTAACTCTTTCCATTTGTAAACATCTCAGTTTCTTACATTGTTTTTCTTTTAACGTGACTCAGCCCTTTGTGTCTAAGCCATGGGCTTTTGTTTTAAACCGTGCCTGAATAAATTCAGGGCTTGGTTAAAAAAATGTTGAACTCATTTTAAATTTGGACTTTGAACCAAAATGAATTGAACCTTAGACTCCATAAAGTGTTAAACATGAATTTTAACAAGGCCATGGATGAACTAGACCATTGAAGAATCGTGTGTTGAAATTGAACTCACTAAACTCACCAGCTGATGAATTAGGCTGAGCCAATGCTTTAAACGAGACTATCGAACCCTGAAGATGGAACTTGCAACCCAAAATTGACTAGCCTTTCATAGCCATTGAAGAGGGTGACCAAAATTTTACTAGAGGGGCAAAATTGGGTCAACATTTACTCAATTTATAATCATCAACTTCACCCTATGTAATGGTAACTTCATTGATATATTCTCTATTTTTGATATTTTATTATGTATAAATGATGACTTCACATCGATGATATTGACCTATGTAATTATGACATCATCAAACTAAAATGACAACATCGACCATGCTAAATGGTGACTTTGATAGGTATATTTATAAATGATTCTAACAACTTCTCCATATTTTATCCTATAATCAATGACTTCACCTAGACTAATCAGTGAATTTTCCACTATTTAAAGGTGACTTCTCCAAAAAATAGTTTTTGTCTATCTATTTCAAAGGAGAAAACAATGACTTCACTAAAATTGAGGATTCACTTTATTACAAAAATGGTGACCTCACTCTGTGTTTTTCAAAAACCTGAGAGTTAAAAATGGAATCTTATTTGTTGATTTTATCTTTGGACTAAAGACAAGAGAACCCCTTAACATTTTTTTGGGAAACAATGTGGATAAAGAGGGGCCTAAACACTTCTAAATCTCACATTCACTTTTATTTTAGTGCTTAAAATTAACCTAAGAAAACTTGTCTTTTTGCATTTCAATTTTTTTTTACAATAGAAAACAAGGCCAAGGGTTCAAAACTTCATTCATATTTGATTTGGTGATTTTAAAATGAACATAAATTTTATTTTATATCACTTAAGATATTTTCTCTTTTTATTTTTTCTTTGTTTATTAGATATTTTCAAAGTTCCTAGATTAAATTCCTTATTTGTGGCAAACCAAATACTTTGCATGTATGTTCTCCCCCATCCCTTATAGGGAAATTGGGTGACCAAAATCACTTTGTTTATTGCCTTTTTTGTTTATCCTATAATGTAAATAATATTATATATGATCTCTCTAAGCTTCAAGTGACTTGGGTGACCCCAAAATGACCTCTAAATTTTTTCCAATTTTCATTTATTTATTTTATTGCATTTATCTTGTGGAAAAGAGTACATCACCTCCACACAAGTTATTTATGGGTATATTAAAATGTGGATTCATTTTCCAACATTGTATCAACCCCTCTTTATGGTGGGGTATATAATTTGGTCACATGATACTAAGATTTATTGGGGATAAGTAGTTAACCGTCTAATCTTAATGAAAACCCTAGTTAGTTCACGCTAAACATTAGACTTCACTAAGCAGTACACATCTAAAGTCATTGTGAAAAGGATTAGACCTTTACATAATAAGTTAGCAAGTTTGAACCTATAGAATTATTTTCTACATGGTTTTGTTTTTCTTGAGACTCTTGTATTTCTTTTTTATTATGAGCCAATAATGTCCTTAAAGTTTTAAGGCCAAAAAGCCTAAGTATAGAAGAAACATGTGAGGGGTTTACACATGTTATTTTGACATTATTTTTTCTCAAAGGAATGAAAAGGAGCCCTCAGCTTGTGCATGATTAACACGTAGTGCAATGGCATTCCTTTTATCAAAATAGAAGTCCCAACAGTGATCGAATGGTAAGTGTTAAGCCTTATGGGGTCCACTTTTGGTGAAGCTTGGAAAAAGATTTTGAGCCTCAAAACACATGGATCAAATCCACTTGTCACCTCAGTGCTCCATAAAAATGAAAAAGAGTATTGACAAGTCTCCATTGAGCATGAGACTGACACATGGGTAAATATCCTTTTGCTTTGAATCACAAGGCAATAGGATAAGATGCACATGGATGGTATACACGTGTCACCACCATGCTCCTTAAAACCAAATAAAATATCAGAGACTTCATATCTTGTGAAGGGTTTCCACGTGTAGCCCATGGATGAAATGAATGGGATCAATGGCTCAGATTGGGATCTTTTATCCAAAGGTGCTAAACTTCCAAAAACTATTAGCGCTAAAGGCCAAGAAAGGAGCAAAAAAGAGTCTACATTTCTAAAAGTTTTTGGAAGCCCCCACATGTCCATGTTTAGAGGTTGCATTATTAAAGTAGTGTAGATCAACATCTAAAATAGAATGAAATGGACAATTAATAAGAAATAGCAAAAGTAAGCCTCAAGTTGTTCAGCTATAAAGGCTTACAATTTTTGAGATCTAGATTTTATGAACAAATGGTTAGACCCTAGGCAAATAGTTATGATCATGATGTTTTTATTTGGGATATAATTAGTCGATCAAAGGGGAGTTGTAAGGAGGATGAATATAGAGTTTTAGTAGCTAGACTAATACATAGTTTTAGGAGCTAGTTTTGAAAGCATTTTATTGCCTTAGTAGTTGTTTCTCTTCAAAAATTGAAGATTATATTTTGTGCATTCTACCTTGTGTACTTTGTTCATGTATGAAGAGAGAGTGATGTTCTATGTAATATAGTTAGCTTTTTATAATTTCTTCCCATTTTATGTTATACACATTTTGTCAGTTTCACATAAATAATGAGATTATTAATCATGTTGCATACTCTTTAATCTTTTCAAGAAAAATTGTTGAAACTAATACAATATTGTTAGGCTAGAAACTAATGTAAGTTAATTGTTTCTCGTACGATCTTTTGGTTAGTCTATAAGTCATTACTAGAATTATTGATCATGCTTTGTACTCTTCAATTCTCTTTAGTAAAGTATACTATTGCTCTTTATTTTACTCTACCAATAAATTAATCCAACCTTGGCGTATCACTTTAGTAGTTTAGATACTTCTTTATATGAAGTTTTCTTCCCCTTTACACCAAACCTAAAGAGAAGAGCCAGCTTATTTTAAATATGGAGGTTGTTTTGAGGGTCAAGTCTCACATCTTTGAAACTACCCATGACTTTGGTGATTAGTTTCAAAATTAAACATCAATAATTTTTCTAGTACACCTAGTGGGACTTAACCAAATTTTGTTTAGAAGTGTATGAGCGAACATCCTTCAAGTAGAGAGAATCATGGGATGATTACAAGATCTCAATCCATGGTAAACCTAAGACTCGTAGCACCACCATTGATAACTACTTCAAGAAGGAGGCTAACTCAACAAGCTATTTTGGGAAGATAAATGGCTATTTAGGCTCTGCTTATAAACTTTATCAATTAGAATGGTAGAAGTCCACTTATCCTACCTACGCCTCCCAATACATGGGATCTCATTCTAGATAATGCTCTAAAATCATTACCTAAATTCACTAGAGAGGATTTCAAAACTCTAGCAAATCATCTTCAATACATGGCCAATATATGTATTATCCACTTTATCACACAATAAAATGTAGCCTTGAGACTACTTGTCACCTCTTTGAAGGGGAGAGCTCTTGACTGGTATAGATATTTAGCACCAAATTTTATTACAAATTGGGACCAATTGGGAACCGCCTTATAATATAAATTCAATAAAAAAGGATATAGATCATCTCTCCTACAATAATTAAACACTATTAAGAGATCCCCCAAGAAGTAATGACTAATTTCAACACTAAATTTTAAAAGACATGGTAAAGGATCCCAATCTCATATCAACCACCTACAGGTATGGAAATTATTTTCTATCTCAAATATTTTAATTCTGATATTTCTATCATGATTCAATCACCAAGATGGTAGACTCTTCTCGATGCTTACAAACTCATTGTAAGAGTGGAAAATAATCTGATAGATGCTGAGAAATTACCCCTAAGACCTCCTATGCTGATGTTCCCCAAATTGTCCCTCCTAGCTTAAGAAGGACCTCCTAGTAGTTCCCAAGCTAGTACTTCTCTATATAACTTTCCTTCATCTCAGGAAGCACCAGTTACAACTACATCATCTGCCTTATCAGAGATGAATGATGTTAGAAACATCCTTAGAATGTTCTCAAATGAAATTATTAATCTTAAGAGGAACCAAGCTTCACACCAACATCCCCAGGAAATAGACCCCTTTACCTATTGAATCATTACCAAGGGACTCAAAGGTTAGCTTCTTCACAACCACCTAACCATATTGTCCCCGTACCCTCAACCTTTTAGATGACACTACCAAATTTAGGAAGAGAACTGGTCCCTAGTCAAAATACTGTGGTAATAAATAAAAATTCATGATGTTTTCCTTATAGTGACTCTCACATGCTAGGATATTGTCTTATGGGAAATCTACAATAAAGAGTGGTAGAACAAAGGAGATCAATAAGTTATTAAATTAATTTAGTTACACCATATCAATCCCCTAGAGTCTAAAATATAGTTATGGTGTCTTAGATGCAGGGTATGTCACTTGAACAAGAAAGAGACATTGCCCCTAAACATACATTGTTCTTGTAGATTGAGGATGAAGAGTTTGTATTCATTAATGAAGCTTTGACTTCCAAGAACCCAGTTAAATCATATTACTATACGTGATCAAAAAGGTGGATGATTGAGCCTACAAAATTTATCCTTAATTCTTATATAGAATAAAGAATAAGTCATATAGCTCCAGTCCCTTAGGTTCTTTAAATAAGGAAATAAATTCTAGGGACTTTCCAGAATCAAGGTGTCCCTAGCATGGCAACTGAAAGAATAAGGTATCTACAATACTCTAAAGTACAACCATTGGGACCCATCAATGTAGTTCAACAACTAAAGAAAGATCTTTCTAATGCCTCATTATGGGATATGTTATCCATTCCTAAATAAAAGGAATTATTCTAGGAATCACTAAAGGACCATAGTAACCCAAAATTTGGTACCACAAAAGAAGCTCCATAAAAAGTGGGTAAAGAGTAACCAACAATACCTCAGCCACAATAATTAGCAGTCCTAATGAATGTTGAAAAAGAAGTAAAGAAGCCTAAACCTAACCCCTTCTATATGAATCTTATAGTGGGTAAAAAGTTTCTTCACAACTATATGATAGACTTAGGTGTAATAACTACAGTCATGCCCAAGTTAATAATTGATGCCTTAAAAATCAAATATGATCCATTGACTAAAGGATTCATGTAGCTCGATGGGAAGTCAATACAAACTATCGAGATCATCAAGGGACTTTCATTACAACTCTATTCTTGCCCAAACATGATTATTTTACAAGATATAATGGTTATATACATCCCTCATATCTTTGAATTATGCTTATCCAAATACTTTATGATAAAAATTGGAGGATACATCTCCCTTAATTGGTCACATCTAATTCTAAGAACTAAGTATGGTTCTAAGATGAAAGTGTTATCAAATCCCTTATGAAAAGAACACATTAAGGACCAAATAGGATCAAAGTTCAAAGCCTCTCACATGATGATCTCAAGAGAAGAAATATATTGTATATAGGAATCAATAGAAGAGGTTGGTGAACATGAAGGTGAGAACTATTTGTTAGCTTTGACATTGGATGATCCTTTTGGAAATTTTGACTCTACTGGTCTAGGAACCTATGTCATATATGATGAAAATATCAAAATCCCTGACATAATAGAAGGTGAGACAAAGAAAAAATAAATTCCCATAGAGAATTATTTAATATGGACTCTAAATTTTGATGGAGCAAGAAGTAAAAATGTCTCAAGGGCAGGTATATGTCTTACTTCCCCAAAATCAAAAAATATCCTTAGGGCATTATATTTTTAGTTTAGCTTCACTAATAATGAAGTAGAATATGAAGCTCTAGTGCATGGATTAATCCTTGCCTAAAAAGAAGGGATAAAGAATTTAAGAGTCTTTGGGGACTCTGAGCTAGTGGTCAAACAAATCAGGGAAACTACTGTAGCAAAAAACCCAAAGAGGAGGTCTTACCACCATAGAGTTTGGGACTTGATCAAAAGTTTTGATTCTTTCAACATCAAAGTTATTCTAAGGACTCAAAATGTGGAAGCAGATAGAATGACCCAAATTAGATCCCAATTTGATCTTACCAAGGATCTGCTAACCAATAAGGAAGTCATCAAAGTGATCATCCGACCTACTATCTTAAATAATGTAGACAATTTTCAAGTCTTCAAGAATGATCAATAGATCATTTTATTTCTACAATAGTTAAGAGAGTTCATATACCAATTATAGCCTAAAATTAAAGAGGCATATGGTGATCAGATCATACAATTATGATCCACTAAGTTCCCAAAAAGGTTGATAATACTAGAGAGCTTATTTGATCTTGATGATGCAAAAATGGATAAAATAAATTTCATGGCAAGTAAAGAAGACTACTCTAAACTTGAGGTCTCAAGTAGGGGAAATTTAAAGTTAGGAAGGTGACCACTCAAAAGGAAAAGGAAATATTGATGGATTTATGTCACAAATATGATAAGGTAATGGCATGGACATACAAAGATATTCACATTTATAAGAAAGACATTGTCCAACATACTATTAACCTAATTGAAGGATTAAAGCCTATTCACCAAAAGCAAAGACTAGTTAATCCAAGGATAGAGTCTCAAAAAAATACTAGATTCAAGGATTATCTTCTCCATCAAGCACTCCACTTGGGTTTCTAACTTGGTCCTAGTGAGGAAAAACAATGGAGATATTAGACTCTATGTGGACTTCAGGGATCTCAATAAAGCCTCTCTTAAGGACACTACCCCTTACCCTTAATGGAGCAAATCATATAGACCATGGTGGGAGTAGAGAAGTTTTCCTTATTATATGGCTTCTTGGGTTATAATCAACTATGGTTAGAAGAATAAGATCAACACAAGACCACTTTCACTATAAAGTGGGGAACCTTCACTTATTCCAAAATTCCATTCAGAATCTGAATTGTAGGGGCTACATTCTAAAGAGCTATGGACATTGCTTTTGGGTAATTAATAAATAAATTGATTTTGATTTATCTTGATGATCTCACTATCTCTACTAAGTTGGTTAAAGATCATTTTGATCAACTAGAGGCTATTTTTCAAAAGTTCCAAGAATATGGGATCTCTTTAAACCTAAATAAATGTGTGTTTGGAGTACCTCAAGGGAAATTACTCATGCACATTATCTCAAAAGAAGGGATCTCGATAGATCCAAAAAGGATCAAGTTAATACTGGATTTATCCCTACCAGTAAACAAAAAGGTGGTATAATCTTCCTTGGGAAGATTAAATTTGTAAGTAGATTCATCTCAAACTTTGTTGGAGTGGTTAGACCCATCACCCTTCAAAAGGATCTTAGTTTTAAATGGATGGTTGAGGTGTGACAAGGTTTTGAGAGTGTCAAAAGGGAAATTGCATCCACCCCAGTCCTGTGTAACCCTAATTTCTCAAAATATTTCATCATGTATGTCTATGGAGGAGAACATAACATAGCATCAGTACTAACCCAAAAGGACATGGAATAAAGAGAACATTCGATTTCCTTATTCTCTAGGACTCTCTAAGACTATAAATTAAGGTATAATATTGTTGAGAAGCAAGCTTATGCTATTTTTAAAGGACTCAAAAATTTAAACACTTAGTTACTAGCAACAAGATTACAATATTCATAACACATTAAAGTGTTAGGGAATACATAATGGAGGGTGAAATCACTGAAAAGAGAGCCAATTAGATAACTAATATATTATAGTATGATATCAAAGTTAAGCCCACTGAATTAGTAAGAGGAAGGGGCTTATGTCAATACCTTGCACAAGATTCTAAAACTCTAATAGAGGAAATAAAAGTTGAAGAAACTATATTCCATATCCAAGGAGATGAATTAGAGTCTTTGGTGATTGATAGGGTTAATTTCATAAATACTAGACAATACCCCAGTCATTTGCCTTACAAGAAAAGAAGATACTATCAACAGTTAGGTTCTAGCTTTGTTTTGATATACTCTTTTCTTTTCAAAAGGAAATTCAATGGAATCCTACTTAGATGCATAGAGGGGGAAGAAATTGGAAGGGTTTTTCATGAACTACATTATGGAGCATCTAAAAGCCATTTTTCCACAAGGACTACAGCGATCAAGATACTCTAGGCAAGGTATTTCTAGCCCACTATGTTTTTTGATTGTCATATAATGGTTAGTAGGTGTCAATCTTGTTAGTTTTACATTAGTAAGAGGAGAAACACTATGTTTCCACTCAGGCCTATAATTTTTGAAGAGCCTTTTATGAAATGGGGTTTGTATTTTATTGAGATGATTAATCTAACTTAGAGTGTGAGACACAAGTAGATCCTTACTGCAATAGAATATTTCACAAGGTGAAAAAAATTAGTACCCTTAAAAGAAGAAATGGAGAACATGATTTTAGATCTCCTGAAAGAAATTATGACTAGGTTTAGACCTCTTCACACTATTATATCGGATAATGCAAAGGCATTGTTAAGGTCTAAAGTGTCTGATTTCATGATATAAAATGGTATATACCTAAAGATTTCATCAAATTATTATCTGTAAGGGAATGTTTTGGTAGAGTTAACTAACAAGAACCTGATTAAACTCATAAAGAGAATGGGAAATGAACACAAAAGAGAATGGCATGAACACATCGAAAAGGATTTATGGGTAGATCATATAACACCTAAGCAGGTGATAAAGGCTTCTCCATATGAGTTGGTATATAAAAATGGTAGTGATGCCTATTTTTATTGAAGTTATAGCCTTACAGCTGATAAATCAGATAGAAGTGGAAGAAAATGGTCCAATGCAAGTTAGACTAGCAAATTTGTTAGAGCTCTAAGAGAAAAAAGAATTAGCACATGAGTTGATGATAAGTCAGCAAGCAACTGTCAAACATTGGTTTAACGAAAGAACTTCAGACCCTGATTTTAAAATTGGAACCTGGGTCTTAAAATGGGATGCAAGAGTGGCTAAACCTTGAAATCATGATAAGTTTGACTCTTTTTGGACTGACCCCTTCAAGATAATTTCTTGTAAGTAGTGCAATGCTTACAAATTAGATACTTAGGAGGGATAATCTCTAGATATTCTTGTTAATGGGATTTTCCTTAAACTCTTCATGTAAGAATCAAGTGACCAATGTATCATAGTTAGGCTAGTTTCCTTTCTATCTTCTTATTTTGAGGATGTTCACCCACCTCTCCTCTTTTGATTTTCTTTGCACATGTTAGCATTAAGGACTCTCTATTATCCCTTGGCTTGTATTTAATGTTAATTTTAAATTTTAAACTGGGATATCAAAGATTTTAGCACCTTGTGCTCATGGATTTTTGACCTGACAAGCTCAACTTTTCAATAAGTAATGATCAAGGTAGTGATCACTCCCCAAACAATCCACAACATGCTAGGTCTACAGCATGATCCTTCTAGTAGCTTCTATGACATAGCAAAGTTGAGGCATGTTTGGTACTAGGTTCACCAAAAGCAATTATTCATAAATAAGGATCTCCATCGACTAGAAGATAGTACTCAAACTCCATCCCCACCCTTTGAGAAGGGCAAGTTTTCCCCAAACTCCTAGGACATATGTTTGATGCTCACCTTCATTTTTGGTGAGGATAATGACTCAATGGTACATGTCTGGAAACTAGCAGCCATTTTTCATCTGAGGACCATTTCTAAGACAAAAGTATATAGGTTCAATTTTGTAGAACACATTGCTTACACCATGAGTCAATAGCTAGATAATTTTAGCATTCATCCCACCTTTAGGTATTCTTGATATCTATTCGACCTCATTCTATATCAAAACACCCCATTTTTCTAGCATCATATGAATTTGACTCTATGGGACTTAGAAGTAGTTGATCCTTGCAAGGTTATCCCCATGTCTATATGGACTCACTTATTGTCAAAAACATCAAACACCTATGAGTTTTCTAAACAATTTGTGGCACCCCTAATGGGGGAGTTAGATCCAAAAGGGATAAATAGAAGAATGAATGACTCGATTAGGGCCACCTTGTCTGATCCCCATCACCCCTGTGATTACTTTTTTGAGGCCCATCATTCTTTCATCAATGTCCATGGTTTTGGGGAGGAGCCTTTTATGCTTCCCAAAGTTTTAACCAGTAGGGAAGTAGGCTTGGAAGTGGTTCATTAGTTAGTATTTCTTGACTATGAATTTGGAGTGGGAAGGAAGAAGAAGGCCTTCCATGACATCCTATTGTCCAAATGTGGAATTATTGTCATAAAGAGGCAAGCAGAATTTGTCCTTCATAGAAAGCTAGCCACTTATGGGTTAGTTTTAATTTAAGATTTATGGAAATATGACCCAGATGGCTTCATGACCTCTTGGCTTGCCAAGAGCAAGGTCCATACTCCTTTCAAGCATGAGAATAGAAATTTTTTTGAAGACAGAAAGTCCCCGAGGAGAGATACACCTGACTTGTATGTAGAGCTACAAGACTTCCCAGCTACCTCATGGGAGTCTTTTTATCAACCCACTCATATTTTTGACCCATCAAAGGCCATGACTATGGGTTTTATATAGGATTTAGTTAGGATGCACTAGATTCAAGAGAAAATAGCTGCCTACTAGAGGTATAGGAAAGAGATCGATGAGCTATCCTAAAATTTTGAGGTTATACCATTAGATACCAAATGGGATACCCTCTGGGATGAATCTCATACCTCTCTAGCTTCCAGTCCAGATCTTAGTGATATTCTAGAGCCCCAAATAGAGCCTCAATAGGTAGAAACATCTATGGTGGCATGCTCTACTTTGGCTTGGCCACTTCCACTTAGTGAAGTGGAGAAGCAAAAGATGACCTAAACACTCATATAAGCCCCTAAAATGGTAACCCCTTCAAATCCTACTCAAACAACATCTTCTAAACAAGAAGTATCAGACTTATCTTAGCTAGTGATATCCCCAACCACATAAGAAGATGCCTCAAAGAGCCCTAAGAAGAAGAAGTAAAGAGTAACATTTAAAGGAGACAAAGAAAAAGAGACACAAATTGCCTCATCTCCAATTTCACCTTCAACCTAGGCTCTGTTAATGCCATCCCCATCACATGGCTTGGCACCCTTGGCCTTCTCAGATATACCTACTCAATCATTAATGACACCTAAACTCCCTTCACTCTATCCTCCCAATAGTTGAATTTACCAACCTTTTCTCTTAGAGTCTTGACAAGCCCATCTCCCTCGCAAGATCAACCCCAATAATATAGTAGTGTACCTTATGGTTTACCCCATGGGTCTCCTTTTATAGGTGGTATTGTGTCTTATCCTCTATAATTCCATGCTCATTCTAACTTGGTAAGGAAGGCAAGAGAAGCAAGAAAGGAAAAGTAGAAACTCAAGGAGATGAAGTCTGTGGCCACTAAGCAAATATTATCTTTTTATGACCAAAAGTAGTGTTCCCTCACCATCACTCACATGGTTCCTAATGTGAGTAAGCCACTCATGGAAATGTGGCATGAATATTATATGATGAGCATGGTAGTAATGGACATGACCCAATTTAGGCTGCAAGACAAAGTAGGGACAATGAGTGAGACTATTGTTGTGGTTGCCATAGATTATTTGAAAACCTCCAATCAGCTCCAGAAGGTAAAATCAGGCTTAGCTCAAGCTTAAAACATAATAAGTCATCTAATCCTATATATTAAGGCTAAATACAAAGAAATTACCCAAATCATTGTCAATTTTAAATGAGAGATATCCAAGGAAGTCTTGAGGACTTAAAAATAAAAAACATTCATGCTCCAAAAGGAGCTTGATTCAGTCAAGGCATCTACCAACATTTTGGAACAAGAGAAGAAGCTCTTGGAGAAATAGAGTAGTGACAAGGCAGTAGAGGCATCACATCTTCAATAGAATCTAAGTGTTATAGAGAAATAAAAGACAAACTTATAGGTTAGGTGCAAGGTAGTAGAGCATAAGGTCACCCAGATGGCCCAATAGTTAGCCCAACAACCTAAGGTAATAGGTATTGTCAAAATGGTGAGGGGGCTCTATGTTTCTTACTATCAAAGAATTTTTACTAACATTAGCTAGCTTAGAACCACACTCAAATTCATATTTGATACACAAAAATTATGCTTAAGGGTAGATTCTTCCATCAAGAAGATTTTTATTATCAATCTTAGCTATGGTTCTTTAATCGTAGGTGTTGATTCAAAAATTATATGATGTAATAGAGGAGAACCTTAAGGTAGCTGGAGTCATTGATAGAAAGGCAGTCATAGGGAAGGTTAGTGAGATTTTGAGCTATAATAAGGTCGCTTTGAAATGTAAGAATCTATTGAATCTCTTAAAAGAAGGGGTAAACGGCATGAAAGCACAAATTGAAGGTTTGGTTCAGTTAGGACTCCCTTTCCCTTTCCCTGATGACACCACTATCCTAATGGAAGACCAGATACAAAATCTACTAGTTAAGAAACAAAATAATCATGAATATTTAGATGTCAATGAGGTGGAGTGAGTTTTGGCTCTGATGACCAAACTAGAGTACCAATTACATTTCATGGTGCAAGGTCTCTAATCCTTTTCTCATAAGGAGATCATCAAGCTAGATAGAGATTTTCAAGCTCTACAGAAGTGAGAGTACTTGATAGAGGTAGAATGGGCTAGGTTCTAGATGTAACTATAAAAGCTCTAAGGGAATAGTGATGAGAATCACAATTTTAGGTTTCTTTTTGGTCGATCAAGGTTGAGGATTCTTCCATACAGGCATGGATCCCCTACTGAGTCGCTAGAACTATAGAATTATTTTCTACATGGTTTTGTTTTTCTTGAGACTCTCATATTTCTTTTTGGTTATGAGCCAATAGCATCCTAAAAATTTTGAGGCCAAAAAGCCTAAGTATATAAGAAACATGTGATGGGTTTCCATGTGTTATTTTGACACAACTTTTGCTCAAAATAATGAAAAGGAGCCTTCATTTTTCAAATGATGGACACATGATGCAATGACATTCCTTTTATCAAAATAAATGTCCCAATAGTGATCAAATGGTAAGTGTTAAGCCTTATGGGATCTACTTTTGGTGAAGCTTGGAAAAAAAATTGAGGCTCAAAGCATGTGGATCAAATCCACTTGTCACCTTGATGCTCCATAAAAATGAAAAAGATTCTTAACAAGCCTCCATTTAGCATGAGACTAACACATGGGTAAATTCCCTTTTGCTTTGAATTGTAAGGTAGTAAGATAAGATGCACATATCCACGTGTCACCACCATGATCCTTAAAGCCAAATAAAAAATCAGAGAATTCTCAAATTGTGAAGGGTTTCTATGTGTAGCCCATGGATGGAATGAAGGGGATCAATAGCTTAGATTAGGATCTTTGATCTAAACGTGTTGAACCTCCAAAAATTGTTAGCAATAAAGGCCAAAAAAGGAACAAAAAAGAGTCTCTGCATTTTTAAAAGTCTATGGAAGCCCCTACATGTCCATGTTTGGAGGCTACATGATTAAATTGATACAGATCAACATCTAAAATGGAATGAGATGGATAGTTAATAATAAATAGCAGAAGTAAGCCTCAAGTTATTTGGCTCCAATGGCTTGCACTTTTTTAGATCTATATTTTATGGAGAAATAGTTAGACCCCAAGAAAATGGTTACGATCTTGATGGTTTTATTTGGGTTATAATTAGTGGATCAAAGGGTAGTTTTAAGGAGGACAAATATACATTTTTAGTAGCTAGACTAATATAGAGTTTTAGGATCTAGTTTTGAAAGCATGACTACCTTAGCAGTTGCTTCTCTTTGGAAATTGAAGATTGTATTCTATACATTCTACCTTGTGTACTTTATTCATATATGAAGAGAGAGTGATGTTTTATGAAATATAGTCATCTTTTTAGCATTGATTCTCATTTTCTATTATACGTATTTTGTCAATTTCACATAAATATTGAGATTATTAATCATTTTGCATACTCTTTAATCTTTTTAATAAATTTTTTTGAAACTAATATAGTGTTGTTAGGCTAGAAACTGATCTAAGTAACTTGTTTCTCATAGGATCCTTTAGTTAGTCTATAAGTTGTTACTAGAATTATTGATCATGCTTTGCACTCTTTAATTATATTTAATAATTTTTGTTATTACTCTTCATTATGCTCTGCCAGTAGAGGAATCTAACCTTGGTGTATCACCTTAGTAGTTTAGATACTTCTTTTGTGTTGTTTTCTTCCCCTTTACACCAAACCCCAAGAGAAGATCTAGATTCTTTAAAATTTGTAGGTTGTTTTGAGGTTCAAGTCCCACATATTTGAAACTTCTCATGACTTTGGTGATTAGTTTCAAAATTAAACATCAACAAAACCTAATTGGTATGATGTGCCCTTGTGTTAGCCACACTTGAGACACTTTAGTGTGTTTCAAAACTTACATATTTTAGTCAACCCCATTTTCCATTATATGTCTTGCCAAATTCCAAGTGTTCCTCACTCTAAGTTCGTTATATGTACCAATACCTAAGAGATAGAGGGGGGATTAAAAAATTCTACCTTCACCTATTATTTAATTTTTTGGATTAACACTTAATTCCTTTTGAGCATTGATATATCATTGGAAACTTTGGTAGAATTTATGCACACCTTGTCAGTTTTAGGGATAGGACGAGCCCTTAATGCTATTTTTATTTTATTTTATTTACATGTGTGTTTGATACTAAAATTTATCATTTATTTTTCAAGTTGAAGCAAGTCCAAAAACATCATGTGTTTTCACACCACTTTGACCTAAGAGGTGTTACTTTTCCCATTTAGTTTCACACATTTGACTTAGAATTTTATTCCAAAACCTTTGTTTATCAATTTTTAATATGGAATTATTACACTTATTATTTAATTTCAAAAAAATTCCTTGGAGTTTAGTCCAAAAACTTTTTTTATCACTTGTTTAGCAGGGTGTTGTTATGCTTCCCTATTCATTTCAAACATTTTCTTTGGATTTTATTCCAAAACCATTTGTGTGCCACTTTTTTAATGAGGAATTGTTATTCTACCAATATTGTTTCAAATATTTACCTTGGAGTTTTTTCCAAAAAACTTTGTTTATACCTCTTGTTTGAAGAAGCGTTGTTACACTACCCATTTTATTCTAAAAACACTTGCCTTATTTGAAACTAAGTTAAAATTATTTATTTACATTTATTTCAATGGTGTTGTTATGTTACCCATTTGATCCTAGGCCATTATTTATTCAAAAATCCAAGTCTTTCAAAATCTCATTTGAAATCTAGATTTCAAAGTTTAAATCTAAAATAATTGGTTTACGCTTGAGTCTTGTCTATAACTTGGGATTGAGTGATTCATATTTCTATCTTTAGATTATGTAACTCAGATGGATTTTTAGTTTGATTTTTAAAAAAGCTTTGCCTTGAGACCAAGTGTGTCATTTGTTTCAAATAAGAATTTTTAGACTTAAGATTTTTTTTTCAAATGCCTAGCCCAAGTTTGTTTGTGTGAAAACTTATTTTCCATGCCTCAATTGATTTTATTTTCAAATGCCCATCCCAAGATTATTTGTGTCAATAATTATTTCTCAAGCATCGATCGATTTTATTTTCAAATTCATATCCCATGTTTGTTTCCAAGACTAATTTCACTTTGCTAAGAATAGAATTATTTCAATATCCAAATTAAATATGCTCAAAGGTAGACATTTTCCAAACATCAAGTATTTCAACCAATTTATACCATCATGCCAAATCAAGGTTTGTTTTTGAACCCACATTCTAATCCAATCAGGGTCATTTTTGACCCCTTTTAGACCATGCCAATCAAGTAAAATATGACTTAGACCTAAACCAATTTCATTTCATAACCAAAACAAAGTTCAAGACCATTTTCATTGGCTAAGACCATCCTCTTTAGGCTAATTTCCTAATCAACCATGTCGATTATCATATGTCAAGATATCCTTTATTTGGGTCAATTAAAGTACCAAGTTTTCCCTTTTAATGATAATGCTACTTGATCCCATACCTATGATGGGAACCATCCTTTGCCCTATATTTTTAAGCAACTTCTACAAAACCCATGGATTACCATTCTAAGCCTTCTTCCTTTACCCTATGTTAGCAACCAAGATATACAACACCTAAGGATTACCATTCTAGGCCATACTCCTTTGGCCTACATTAGAAACCAAGCTCCATAATGCCCATGCATTGCCATTGCAAGCCATCCTACTTTCACCTATGTTATTAATGAATCTATATAGCACCCAAGAATTACAATTCTTAACCCTCCTCATTTGACTTGCATTAGTAACCAAGATCCACATCACCTAATGATTAGCATTATAGGACCTATTCCTTTAAAGTAAACTATCAACCAAGTTCTATAACACCCAAGGATTACCATTCTAGGCCCTTCCAAAACTATTAGCTCATTATCCCAACAAGGTTGTACAATTATGACTAGATGGATCATAGTTACCATCCCAGACCATATCTAGTATTTTTTGAGCCCATATTATATGAGCCTATTTAGAAAGATATCATTATTAAACCACATGTCTTTATTCATCTTGTAGATACCATAAATTTAAACATCATAGTTTTTAATGTTGAAATACCCCTAGACTACCTTAATACCCCTGTGGGACCAATTTGACCCTTTAACCCCTAACCAAGCCTAACCATGGTTAGTTTGACCAATTGACTAAGCCTACCCCTTAACCACATTTTTACCTTGGCCCTCGATCATCATTAGTCAATATGACTATCGATGGTCACCTCGACCACTAATGGTTAGGATTGTACTGCTTAACCAACTAAACACCCACATCAACTTCACCTTGATTTTCTAAAAATAACTCATCTAAATCTACATGTAAACCATTGTATATGTGATTTATAATAAGAAATCCCATTGAACATCCTATTTCACCTCTCTTTCCTTTCCTATAAAAAGAGAGGAGTAGGGGGTAAAATAGATCCAAAAATATCAAGAGATTTTGTAACTAGAACTTCTTTTGTAGGTATCCTTCTAGCAATCTAGTGATTTATCCATTATGATAAATAGCCAATTTTCCACTACCCCTTAGATGATATCTAAGTACCGTTACTCTATTGAAATAATTCTAGACTCTATTAATGAGCTAACCACCTCAACCATTCATCTGACCAAACCTCTATAAAATAAGTATTTATTTTCCAATATTCAATTACTTTATTTGTATTTTATAATCAGCCTAGTACAAGCCAACCTCCCAAAATTGCCTTTTTTATCCCATCAATCAGACTTTTTATCAACCTAAGATAATAAATAATAACCATTGATGGACACCTTGATCGTTGATGGTCTATTTAATCGCCAATGGTTGCCTGAACTGTCGATGGTCACCTTATCACTGATGATCACATCAACTATCGATGATCACTATGGTATAAAATAATATCAAGTTATTTTCACCATCTTGCCCTCAACCAAACCCAACTTTTTGTGTCCCTTCCTGTTCATAGACACCTATCCTATTTTTTAAATCACACTTGATTCATATAGCATTAGTATTGACTTACTTATTTCTATATTAGTCATTTTTATCGTATTTATTTATCAAGCATTTCTTGTGGTCAATTTCAATAGATTTTGATTATTGATGGAAGTACTTTATATTTGTTTTATAAACTTAATTGTTTAAAATGTGTGGATTGATATCCCCTGAGGAAGCTCCTACTTCTAGGATCTAACTAGTGGTAGGCAATCTACCCAACTATCTATCTAACCAACCATTTGCTTTAGTATTGTCTTATTTTTAGGTTATCCTCCAAATCCAAAGAGGAGTTCTTCATAATCATTTGATTCAATGTGTGCACAATCAAAAAAAAATTTCAACCATACCTATATTTAGTTTCTTCTTCTTCCTTTCTCAAAATATAAGTTAAAATTCACTGAAACATTTTGGTACACCTGATGGGACCCTTGAGTCTCTATTTGGGTTTCTCTTATTTGTATCTATATGCTCTTCTCTCTATTTTGTGCTCATAAACAATATCAAAGTTTCTTTTGGGCTTAAAAATGACTACATACATTTATTGCTTGCAAGTTTATCTCACGTAGTTTAAATTAAATAAAATTAATCCTATCATAGCATCAATTTTATTACATAAACTAAACCAAACCCCCTATATCAATAAAACATCAAAGAAACTTGATACAAGGCCTGATTAGGATTTCATCACCTAGTAGTCACCTTACCCTTTCTCAGCAATCCTACTTAGAGGTCATTACCAAAGGGATAACCAACTCATCTTTTTAGTTGAGTATAAATTCTAGAAATCAATTTATATTGGCTAAGCACCTAACACCCTTATCTCTATGGTGTGTGAAGTGAGTGGGTAGGCCCCAATACCAAGCCATAGATTGATTTCTAATACAGATTCTTTTTGAGAGCCTGAATGCCCTAAAACCAACCATAGACTTCTTTTATAGTACCTACTCTACAAGCCAATTTCATTCACATAATTTCTTAAAAGCTTAAGGCATAAGCCAAAAGAGAGACTAAAAATAAATTTAGGACTTAACATACTTTCTAGTGTGTGATTGATTTCTTTGCTCATTTCTTGTCTTCTCCTTGTTTGAGTGGTGAGATTTTTTATGTATTCTCTCTCCCTTACCTTGGATGGTTCTAACTCGCCAATAGTGAAATAATCTAGAAGAATAAAACCCATTACCAAATCAATCAACCTCTTCTACCTCCTCATCCATGGAGTATGTTTCTAAACCAAAAAACTCTCCTCATCCTTTAGGAAGTCCTTCTTTTCCTCAATAAGTTCCCCAAGAAGATACAGGCTTTGCCACCTTTTTTAGATAACAATCATATGGCCCTTCAACATTATATTAACACTATGTTTCATCATGCCCCTACTTCAGTTCTACTTGTGGACCCACCTTATGTCATTCCTTCTCACCTTATGGTAAACACTTCCATTTGCACAGTCACCAACCAACCATTAACTACCCAAGATTCTTCATCTACCAATAATCCCTTTGATACTACTATGGAAAACCAACATTCCCAAGCTACAAACACCCTTATACCTTCCACCCCCACTAATAACTCTTCTACCTTAGGATTAACCCAACCATTAGCCACCTATACTCCCCTCACCATGGGAGTACCTACCACTAGAATTACCAACCTTTTATTAGATATCCCTAATCTACTAACCACTACCCCCTTCAAAATATTGTGGTGCCTATACCTTCTACCTTACCACCCATCAGCACAAAATTCACTACCCTTCCTTTGATCACCAACCTAACCACTTCTCCTACCTAATAAATGCCCATTACACCAAACCTAGGTTACCTCCCTAACCCACAAGGGCATGTACATCTACCTACTACCCAACCACCTGCATCTACCTACCCCTACATAACTTCCACCCAACCATCGATGTCCATGTACCAATATGTGGTAGCTCCTCATCCCCCTACTAGTTATCATTATGTCACCTAAAAACCAAAATAGTATGCACTTTACAACTCTTCAGGTACACAACCCTAAGTAGATCTAATGAAGATGCTCATGAATAAAATCACTACCTTAGAGTCATCCATTTTTGAAGCTCACAACATCTTATCATATGAATATATATGCAATGAGCCCATCCACCCATCTGTCCCTATTAGACCATATCATACTCAGTGGGAACTTCCTAAGTTCTCTAAGTTTTACAGTAAGGAGGATCTTAAAATCACCTTAGGGAATTTAGGCATGCATATTATTTGATTGCCTATGATGATGCCCTCCTTATTTGTACCATTAGATTGGTACAGTACCATAACCAAGTAATTTATTCTCCTTCACCTAGCTAACCTAAACTTTCTTAGATCACTTTTTGATAAATATCTCCAAGAAGGTTTCCATCACTAACCTTTACTCTATCTAACAATTTGATGATGAATCTATTACTATTTTTTAGCTCATTGGAGGAGCCTAATCAATCAACTTTCCTTCTCCTTACCCCAACCTAAAATGATAGAACTTTTTTCTTAAGCATGTTCCAAGCACATCTCTTCTACACTACATGTCTAAAGCTTTATAACTTTTGAGGAGTATTTTACCATGGTGTGTAAGCTAGAAAATAAATTCATCAATGAAGGAAAGTTAAAGTTGAAAAATAAAAACTCTACCTACAAAACCAATGAGACATCTTCCTATAAACCAAGAAACCAAACCAATACCAATTCTAGGAGTAAGGGAACTATAAATATGGTTATCCTTAAAACCAATCCTCCACCATCTATCAACTAACCAAATTCCTCTAGCTCCTCAAAGGAAAACATGAGGAACCAAAACTGAAACAATTAGAAGTAATTTACTCCACTTGAGGAATATTACGCTTCAATCCTAGAAAAGTTTTTAAAGGATAATATGATACAACTTCCTCCTATCAAGATTCCTCATTAATTTGATTCTTCCCATCTTATACCTAGTTGGTATAATGAGAATGATCTATGTTCTTTTATTGAGTAGTAGGGCATAACATTAGGATGTGTAATACCTTCAAAAGTGTTGTCTAATCCCTCATTGATAAAAGACAGCTTGTGTTGGATAACCCCAATGTACCTCAAAACCAATCCCTTGACATTTTTAGGCAACCTTTTCCCAATCATGTACCTACCAAAAATGAGAACAATAAGGTTGAGTGTTCTCATGATGCCCACACTATCAATACGGTTTTTAACATGTTCATTACTGAAGAACCTACAACCAAATCTACCTTTTTCTCCCCTCCACTTATTGAGGTAGTGGAGTTACCTTTTCTCCCTTTGGAGACCCAAACTAAGAAAATGCCTATTTTTCCTCCTCCACTTATTGAGGTAGTGGAGCCATCAATCCCTCATTTAATTGACATACTAGAATAGACACCCATTTTACCTTCTCCCTCAACCATCGATAAATTTACTACCCCTTTGGAGATCATTCCCAAAGAGGAATCTACCATGTTTGAACCTCTCATAGAGGAGTCACCCATCCAAACCTTGCATCCTTTTATTGAGGAAAAGGATAAGGTCACCATTCCCCTTTCTCTACCTATGGGCTTATCTTTCAAGTCCACTATCCAAGGAACAAAACCAGTCTATAAAACATTCTCTAGATTAGCACACAAATTGGAATTTGTCTCCAACACTGACATAGATCGACCCACCTTTTGGTAGTAATTAGGGATACCTTACATCACCAAGTATGAACCTCCAACCACACTTTTAGTAGACCAACCCACCACTCCTATTATCCAAAACCCTATCTTACCAACCAAATTGATAAAAACCTCTACAAACCTAACAATTTCTTAACCATCCAATGCACTCAAACCCCAAATAACCAAATCACCTTCTCCAACTAAAACAACCAAACCAACCCAAAATCTTGGCACCTTCCCTACACATATCCTTAATCACCCATCTATGAAAGTGGTGCTTACCTCATGAAACCCAACAACCAAACACAAAACCAAATCAACCAAGGAAGTAAAGCCACCAAAAGGCCAGAGGGCTAAACTCCTACCTCCCTCAACCTTGCCCTCTCTCTTGGGGTGTCATCTCTCCACTTTTATTAGGAAGTTGATTGTCTCAACCAAAACCCAACTATCATTATTGGCTACACTAGAACACTTGCTTTTAGACACACCTATCTTCACTAATCCATCAATCACCAAACTACCTACCTTAAAACCTTTTACCTCTAATTTATCAACCTCCACCTTACCAAAACCAAAACCATCAACTAAGAACACTACCTTACCCAAACATCCTACCACCAATCCCATTTTTAAAAAGAATTCCATCTCACCAACCAAGACCAAAACCTCTAAACCCTTTCCACCTTTAGCTAAATCCTATTCATCTATTTTCCAAAGTTTATTACAAGATTATTGCTTGACCTTATCTCCCTTATATCATTTGACCCTCTTGGTCTAAAACTAGTCTATTATTACAACCACCAAGTGTGATCCTATCATAAGACACTAGGGCATGACATGAATAATGTCAAAGCTCTCCAAACCATTATCCATCAGATCTATGATGAGGATGATATATTAACAAATGAACCTCCCATAAGCCCATTACCAATCTAACAACCAAAAACCACTACCCAATGCCTACATACTCCCCCACTCTCACCTTAGAGTGATGGGGAACCAAACTAATCTCCTACCCTAACTCTTCCCTCTATCCATACTATCCATGTGGTCACACAATCACATACTTAATAAAAGGATAAGGGGAAGGTCAAAGTGTCCATCCCATGGACATAACCATATTCTACCTCCCAACCAAGTCAAATTCAAACACATTTACCTTTAACCAAACCTAAGGTATCTATCTTGGGCACCTCCCAATCCAACCCCTCTGAATTAATAAGGAGAGTGGTGTTGAAACAACTTCACTAGACCCTAGTGAAGATGAGCCTCTATGAGTTGATCTCTAATTTACATCATCATTGCCAAGTAATGATAGAGGCATTACAATCATTATAGGTCCAACTTGAATACCCTTAACCTCTAGTAGCCTTTATTTGTGCTCTCCAAATTTCCAACCTTATCACCTTCAAAGATTTATAAATACCTTCTATCCATCTTGATGACCTAGATCCCCCTCTCTTTATTACTACTTACATCAACCAAACCTACATCAAATGGGTCATGATTAATGGGGGATCTATTATTAATATCATCTCTTCCCATGCCTATGACCAACTCAACCTACCAAAAAATGTCATATTTGAAATATCAGTCATCCTCCTATCCTTTAATGACACCATGGCCAATACCCTAGGAATTATTATCCTTCATATCCATTTAGAACCTTGCACACTCCCTAAACTTTTCTATGTAAGGGAAGGCAAATTCCAATACAATTTTTTGCTAAGATGACCTTGGATCTTCTTCATGGGTTGTGTCCCCTCTACCCTTCATCATTGTATTTAATTTGAGCACAAAGGTCAATTTATCACTATACAAGATAACCCAAGCCCTTTTTCATCATGCAACATGATTTACCAACCCAATGATGTCCTCCTACCTTCATCTAACATACCCTCCTTAGCCAAAGATAAGACCTCAACCATGAAAGAGGGATTCATACCTTATTCTACCAATGAGGCATCAACTAGGTCATTCATACCCTCTAATTAGATCCCCACCTCAGACTACTTAGAATCCACATTCCAACATCTTTCACTAGGGGAATATTGCCTCCTCACCCTTCATGCTTTCCCTACTCCCCAAGAGTATGGAAAACTTGACCACCAACCTAAATATGACACCAATATTAGATCAATTATTCCATTTGAACCTTCATAAAATCAAACCCATTTCATCTATAGGGGACTCAACAAATCACTTGGTAATTCTACCATCTCCTCTTCACCTCAACCATTCACCTCTGACATCTCCTATCTAGAAAAGTTGAGTTTTGCCAAGACATGCCTATATAGGTTTTCTTGGAAGGTATTTAGCCTTGGATGATATGAGCATGGACCACATGAATTGATTTCCATTGAGACCAGGAAGCCTCATGAGAATCACCACCTTGGTTTCATTCTACCTCATAAGAAGAAACCCAAACCACCTACCATCACGAGTATTGAAGAAGACATCCCTTCTTGCCAACCCTTTCTCTACATGGGTGTGAGGATGATGGCATCATCCTACCTAAAAGTTTTTTTTCAACATGATCAGCCTCAAAACCTTGACTTATCAAAAATAAGGGGCAATTGTAACCATCCCTTTGACCCATCATGAGATGATAAGAGATGACTCTCCTACCATTAATATAATTTAGTACTAGGATTATGATTATATTCTCACCTACCTTAGTTCCCTAGATTATTCCATCCACAAATCATTTCCTCCCATGACTTTTACCATGTTAAATGAAACTACCATGAATATCAACTTGGGCACTCTAGACAACCCCTGTATTGTCAAAATTGGCTAATCACTGAATGCTGAGGAACTTTAAGACTTCCCCTCCTTCCTCCAAGACCTAAGTATATCATTTTATTGGTCTTATAAAACCATTCCAATAATTTACCCTACCATTACCACCCATAACCTAGTCACCAATCATGATACCAAGTCCATCAAACATAAACTTTGATGAATGCACCCTCACATAGCCCTTCTTGTCAAAGAGCTTCAACACCTCATATCTATCAATTTTATTTAACCCATTGACTACCCTAATGGGTTTTAAATGTCTTACCTATAACTAAAGCCATAGGTTGATTATGCATTTGTGTCCTCAATTGTGCTTTCCCCAAAGACAACTTTCCTCTACCAAGCATCGACCAACTAGTTGATCTTACAGCTAACTATGAGATGTTATCTCTCATAGATGGACTCTTGAGTTATAATCAGATCCTAAATTCCCCTAAAGATCAACACAAAACTACCTTTATCACCCCATGGGTAACCTTGTGCTATAGAGTCATACCTTTTAAACTAAAGAACATTGGTGCAACCTACCAACGTGTCATGACTTACATCTTTCATGACCTTATCCATAATATTTTCAAAGACTATGTAGATGACCTTCTTAGGAAATCCAAATATCAAAAAGACCATCTGGGTATTCTCAAGATTATCTTTGAGCACCTCATCCATTAACATGTCTGCCTTAACCCCAAAAAGTGCATTTTTTGGGTCTTGTCAGGAAATATCCTTGGATTTATCATTTCCATTTAGGGGATCAATTTTTATCCTTCTAAAATCAAATCCATCCTCAACATGCTTCCTCTAATCAACCTCAATCAACTTCATAATTTGTAGGGAAAGCTCTAATCCATATATCACTTTATCTCCCAGCTCTTAGAGTGATGCCAACCCTTCCACCACCTTATAAATAAGGATGTATATTTTAAGTGGAATAATGACTATCAAAAGGCCTTTGATTCACTTAAAAATTACCTTTTATCTCCACTTATCCTTACACCTCCCAAGGATGACCAACCTTTCTACATTTATATATTTGCCATTGACCACTGCTTAGGGGAAATGATTTCTCATTATAATGAGTAACATAGAGAGCAAGCCATCTACTACATCAGACACATGCTTATAGAGTACAAGACTCAGTACACCCATACTAAGAAAATTTTCTTAGCCTTAGTCTTCATGGCTACCAAACTTCACCACTACCTCCTTAACCATAAAACCTATGTCATAACCAATACTAACCCACTCATGTATATGAACTCTAAGCCATATCAAAACCAAATTATGGCCAAGTGGCTCTTGATTTTAGCTAAGTTTGACCTTGAGTTTCTTCAACAAATTTAATTAAAGGAAAAGACATTGCCAACCAATTGGTTGAAGCACCATTAGTAGATAACCAACCTCTTCCTCTTAAGTTTCTTGATGAGTCCATCATAGCGCTATCTTAAGAATACTTCACCTATTAGGTCACCATGTTATTTAACAGATCAAAGTGTCAATGAGGTGGGGGAACTAGAATCATCCTTATTCTCCTTGATGGTGAATCTATTCCTTTATCCTTCAAGTTTGACTTTAAATGTATCAACAATATGGTTTAGTATGAAGCCTTAGTGATAGGCCTTCAGACCACTTTAGCCTTAAGATTCAAAACAATAAACATCTTTGGTGACTCCCAAATCATGGTTAATCAAATTAACAGCTCTTACTAGTGTAATAATGATGTTTTACAATAGTACAAAAAACTAGTTAATGAACTCTTAACATCATTTGAACACGACCACATCTATTCAACCCCATGATCTAACAAGTTTTCCAATACCATAACTTCCATTGCCTCTCAGATCCCATCTACACCTTTTGAATCTATGTTATTTTTTGTTATCCATATACTTACCTAGCCTTCCTATGTCAAACCAAATTCTCCCACCATATTCAATGTATAAGAGACCTAACTTGACCTTTGGTATCAGCATACCTTCGACTATCTTAACCTTGCCATCATTCCTTCTAGTCTTTCTAGGAATGTTTGAAGAGTGTTTATCTAGAGTACCTCATGTTATACCATTATGGGGGGAATTATTTATAAATGAGGCTTTGGTGGTCTCCTCTTCCATTGCCTATGTATTCATGAAGCCTCTCATGTTATCCAGGAAATGCATGATGGGATCTATAGGGGACACTTTAATGGCCTCATTGTCACTAAACACATCCTTCACCTTGTCTATTACTAGCCTACCCTTAACCAATATTTTTTTGATTATGTGAAAAAGTGTGTTAAGTGTCAACAACATGCCAATCTACATCATGCACCTAGCCATAGTCTTTATGTTTCTATTGATTTTTGGCCCTTCTCATAATGGGGTTTGGACCTCATTGGTGAGATTAACCCCCATTATTTGAAGTGACACCATTCTACCATCACTAAGACTGAGTATTTTACCAAATGGGTAGAGGTTATTCCTCTAGTATCAACCAAGGCAAAAAGGATTATCGACTTTATCAACCATCACATCATCTACTGCTTTGGTGTTCCTTACAAATTATCACTAACAATGGTAAATGTTTTAAAACAAGTAAGTCTAGGGTCTTTGTCATGAATTAGATACAAGTTTATTTTTTCATTGCCCTATCTCCCTAAAGCAAATAGACAAGTAGAAGCCTCTAACAGAACTCTTAATAACAAGCTCACTAAAATGGTCAATGCATCTGGTCAGGATTGGAATTTACACATCCCATTCACCTTATGGGTATATTTCACTAGTATCCAAGCCCCTATAGGTGCTACTCCATTCTCTCTTGTTTAGAATTGAGGTTATCTTACCTCTCAAATTTAAAATCCCATCTCTTTGCATATCTCTATAAGATCTAATTATTGAGGATGATTATCATCAACACCATTTAGCCCAACTTGAGCTACTTGATTATCATCACTTAGTTGCCCTTATCCATCTTCATGTTTATAAAGAGAGTGTCAAATGTACCTATAAAAAACACCTTAGAGTGTGAGAATTCAACATCGAAGACCTTATCCTAAAGGAAAATTAGCATGTCACCAATATGGAGAAAAGCAACCAGGGCAAGTTTGTTGTCAATTGGCTTGGACCTTTTATCATAACCCATAAATATGGATTAGGAGATTATCATTTGTCCTTTCTTAAAGGAAACCCAGAATCTAAGCCCCTTAATGCTTTGTATCTGTGTATTTTCTTTTGTTAAAGAGGATCAAACTCACCTTTTATCTAGATTAAGCTCATCCTTTGCTTACAAACCACATTCATCTCCCTAATTTTAGGGGAAATCGATTAAAACTAAATCATGTGATTACCTATCATAATCATATCCTAATCTTGAACAATGGGTACTATAGCTCTACCCATGGCATGATTCTCATGGTACTTTCCACCCCTTATACAAGGCATATTACCATGATCATTGTCACCTAAATCCCTTTACACATGATCAACCTTCTTGTGATTTTAGTTTTTCCTTCATAAAGGTGAACTCTTTAAGCCTATATAAGCATATTTATGTCAAGCAAAATCAAAGAAAGAAAAAAATCAAAATCTAAACCAATAGTAATCATGGGTCATTCCTAGCATTCACAAATTACTCCCTTGAAGGATATCTATTGAAAACACATTTGAAATTTCTCAAAGTAAGATGGACTTCTCCCTTGAAGGATAGATATCAAAAATATTAAACAAAGCACACAACCTTAAACCACTCCTTCGAAGGATGGCTGAGTCAGGAATTTGTCAAAATAAGTAATTTCTTGGAAGCTTCTCACATCGATAAACTTCTCAAACCCTCCTAAGAAAATAAGAAAAAAATCCATTTTCAAGCAATAGCAAAATCAGATGTAATTAGCTCTTATAAGCAAAATAATATTGAAATCCACAATCATCTCTCATGAGTAGACTTCCTGTGTTGATCATTCTACACTTTTTATGATATAGACTTATTTATACTGACTCTCTAAAAACCTAAAGAAGATGCATGCTAGTCTCACAAAAAGGTTCCATCCTTCATCCATCTCCCCTTTATACACTATAAGCAAGGGATTCTAAGCTCACTTGACAATTATGTGATCAAGACACCTTTTTAACCAACCAACAAATTCTAATGCAAACCATTCAAAGGTCTTATGTTCCTTAAGTCAATCCACCTTCAATTTTATTTTAGTCCCTATCAATGTAGAAGCATCATGTCCTCTTCTTACCCTATTATGACTAGTTTATATAGTCACTAAGACATTTGTCTCTTGATTATATCCTTTGTTCTCACATCTAGTGTTGTTAATTAACTTAATTTATGTGCTCTACCTCTATAAAAATAATAATAAACATAATCATAAACACCATGCATCAACATATATCATAAAAAAACATACATCATTAGCATATCCATCATTGTGTCAAAGTCAAGCATCCATGAGCAATAAAGCAAGTAACCATTTTCATTATATGTCTAAATCTAAATGATGAAGCATATACTCATTAAAATTTAAGCATGTCATAAAAAAACATGTCATAAAGCATAATTATAAATAGACATCGCACCACTGTCTCCTAGAGCACCACTAGGTCCTAGTGCCTATCCCCCTTAAGAGCCTGCTTGTCTACTGATAGACATCACCCATTGGCCTAGTGTCACCATGTTGGCACTACCTACCAAACTAGCTCTATACTCACCCCATCATGGCTTAGTAAAATAATGCCTTAGGACTATAGCCTCATAATAGTGTAACTCCTTTAATATGGCTAGGTATTATGCCATGGGGATGGTGCCTGATGGTCTTTTAGGTACCACAGCTCCTCCTCTTCTCTATCTTAAGGAGTATCTCTCCTATGTAACCAAGACTAGTGAAGCTTTAGCCTGGTCCCTATCGCCTATGATTATAGCCACTAGACCTTGTAAGGCTACCACCTAACCTTGTAAAGTTATAATTTATGGTTGTATAGTGGCTAGCACTACTCCTACTTGTGTATATGGGGCACCTCCCTAAACCTATGCCCACTGACCTCTACTAACTAGGTCAACATCCATCTACCTCCTACCACCATCATCTCCACCAAAGTCTGCTACCACATATAGAGCCTAGTATCATGTAAGATACCCATCAAAAAAGCCTACATCATCAATCACTGACCTCACTAACAGCTCCTCATGATCAATCAATATCTGCATTGGTTGTGGGTCTAGTAAAAGGATCTTTACATCCTCCTATCTATATCTCAAGAATGGGCTTAGGATCCCCTAAACCAAGCTAAACTATCTTTGAATCCTATCAAAAGGGATGAGCTCTACCTCCTCATCTCATTTATCAAAGATCCACCTATAACTTTATAATGATAGAGTCTACCTCCTATAGCTAACCCACTATGGTAACCCAACATATGGTCTCCAAATAACATCATTGATCATCAATGCACCTAGTACACCCCTAACCCAATCTACATCATGAACCCCTCCACCCACTCCTAAAGTATAAAAGTTAGCTCTCTACCTCATACAACCCACTTGGAAATCTATATGAGTATATCACATCCATCATAGCCCCATTGGCCTCATCACTTAGATGTGCTCATAAGCCTAATAGTGTAGAACAAGACTAAAACTGATGTTATACATGTTATGAGCTCTAAAACCCCACAACTCTTTGTCTATCTACACTAAAAGCATAAGTACCCATCTCAACACTATCTACTCTAGTAACATCTCAACCACCACCACCAATAGCAAGCATGGGAACGTCCCACTACTTGAGTTAAGAAGGGAAAATCATGACACTACCATCATCATCATAGTCATAAGTCTCATTTCACTGACCTCCCTTTGATATAACATACTATATCTAAAACCCCCAACATGCTAGCTAACATGATCATGATCATATCTATATATCATCTCCAATAAATCATCTCACTTCTCCCTTTCAATATGATATATTAGATCACCCCATAGAGGTAGCTGAGTGATCTTATAGACATCCTCTGGTAAGATCATCTCACTAGTGGGTATTAGGAAGGTGTTCATGGCTAGATCTCATCTCTTGATGATACACACAATCATCAATGTATTGCATGCCATGTGATGGTAGTGTTGCATACATCCTATCTTGATCTCCTCTATATGGTCCTAATCTATTGGGGTCATCCCCTAGTGGACCTTTATAAAGATACGTGGCACTTGATTGTGCATATAAATCTAACCTCATTCTTGAAAAATGTTTAATAACAAACAAACTTAGTATCCTATACTATTTTTACTATGAACTTAACCTCTTAACCCTTAACCAATAACCTATTTGACCATTACACCTCATTTTATGAACTCTAACCTTGACCTTATCCATTATTGTGTCCTTCAATTTTCACCTCCCATAACCTTGATATCCTATTAATCAAACTTTACAACATTCATTTCTATTTAAATAAATCCAAAATTAAACATTTAACCTACCTTTTTATCAAAACACATTTACCATTTGACTTGACCACCAATGATCACCCTGACTATCGACAGTTAGATGATAATTTTTACACACAATTGTCAACTGTCAATGGTCAAGCTAACCATCGATAGTCACTATAGGTGACTATCGATAGGAGAATACCCAACCCTACCCTACCCTAAAAACTATAAAAAATATCTATAGTCTCTTCTAATTTCTTACTTAATACCTAATTTTAATTTCACCTTTCACCAGTAAATTTCACCTAAGAACATGGAAACCTTACCTAGGGAAAATAAACCTAAAACCCAACCCAAAAAAATAATTGCCCACACTATCAAATACAAATTTTGATACTATAACCAAACACACCTAAACTATCAATTTAAGCATAGCCCCTACCTCATTCCTTGACCATCATCAAGGAAGAATCTTAGGACCCCTTGCCTAGCCATGTCCATGTTCATATTACATCTTGGCTCAGTCACTCTCCAATATTCAATCCCCTTAGTCTGCTTGATTCAATCAAACTTACCCACTTGCCTACTAGTAGTCACCATCTACAAAAAAATTCCCAATATGACAAAACATAGAGTTTTAAAGCCAACAAAAGCACATGTTCAAATAAGTAAAGATAATTCACTTTTTACTTTTGACCATGGCCTTTTAGGGTTTTCACCCTTACCATTGATGGTCAAGGTGATCACCAATGATCATGCATAAGCACCCTAACCATCAATAATCAGGTTGCTCACTTTCTTGATCTTACCTTGAGCATCTTTATTAGATTAGACCCAAATTAAAACACCCACCCATGGAGTTACTTTATCTGCTCACCCTAACTACATCATCATTGGTCTATTTTGACCCAACTAGTGCACATTTTGCAATGACTTTTGCCTAGTCCTTTGATTTTAGCAACAACATTTGCCATGTTGACCACTATTTAAACTTGCACCACCTCATGCATACCAAACCTACTTGTGCCTTCTCAAGAGTACTTCCTACCTTGGATACCCATGACACTTGACCCATTTGTGTTTTCATCAATATCACTTCCTACCTTGGATACCCACTAAAACATAGACATTGCCTAGTAGACTTGCATTTACAAGTATACCCAGTCACCATGCCTAAATATAGTTAGGTGGTCTACTTGTCACTTGTTCTTCTAGCATCAACCTTTTTTTACTAACTTTGATAACTTGTTCAATGCATGATCTTGGCTATCACACTTTTTATTGTAATGTTTGTGCTTCAATGCCCAACCTATCATCCACCCATTTTATCATCTAATCACGTACTCATCAAACCTACACCTAATTCTATTTTACCTCATCACTTCCTGATTTGAGGGGGAATACCTCCTCTTATACATAGGGAAACTATACCTTCGACTAGTAATCAATTTTTGTTTTTTAGCTTGTTGATTCAAAGTCACATAACAAAAAGGGGAAATATGTAAACACTGGAAATCCACACACCATAGTTTTGAATGTTGAAACACCCTTAGATAACCTTAGGACCCTAATGGGTGTCATTATTCCATTCATTTAATCAACTTTCTATTGATGTCATGTTTAACCAGGGATGTGTCTAAAGCTATATGCAACAAGAAGAATCTTAGTGATTTAGTAATTGATTGTAAGTATTTGTATTTTTCTTTTGTTTTGGGGGATTTTTAATGTCTTAAGGACTTCTTTGGTTAAAACCTTATTGGAATCAAACTATGAAAATCTACTAGAATTAAACACACTTTGCATAAATGAATTTTTTGGAAGTAAACACACTTTTGTAGAATGAAATAGATTGTTGGAAATAAACACACATTTATAGAATGAAATAGATTGCTGGAAATCAACACACTTTTACAGAATGAAATAGATTGTTGGAAATAAACACACTTTTGTAGAATGAAATAGATTGCTGGAAATAAACACACTATTTAGAATGCTTGGAAAATGATTGCAAAGAAATGAGAATTTAATCTAGAACACCCGTAATGACAAATCTACAAAAAAATTTAACATTAAGGAGTTAGAAGCATTTATAATTTTAACAGAGTTACCTATTTGCTTTTGAGAATAAAATATAAATACCAACCAAAAATGAAGATCTTAGCTCTTGGAGGAGTGGGCCCTTGCTCCACCTAGAAACAGGATTGAACAACTTAATTCTCTCTCAAAACAGAAATGGCTATTGTATTGATAAAATGTTTTGTATTACAAAAATGTAATAATCTATCTTTATCCCTCTATTCTTAAAATTATTCCTACTCCTAAATTCCTAGGTCTGTATATATATTCTTCTTCTTGTGGCACATTGATGGTTGCAACTGTTTCATGGATACGATGGAACTGAATCATGCCCAGAATAGATGTTGAATTAAGATGTGGTTGGATGTCCAGTTGTGTGATAAATGTCTTGGATCTACAAGTATGAAAATTGGAAGTCTACTCCTGATTAATAGGATCATTGATTTGACAGATCGCTAACTATTTGGAATAGATCCTTATTAGTTCCATGTTTAACTATGAAAGTTTTGGAGCTTATCTACAAGAGTACCATAATTAATTTAGATAATTCTGGAACTAAATATAGAGTTTTGAAACTAAGTCCAAAAATGTGACAAAACTTGTAATAGCGTGGTGGGGTTCTGAAACTAAGTTGTATTGATTCTAATGCTTCCAAAAACATGCAATCTACTTCATATTTGTTCTTCATCCTAATGACCTGTTTTATTACAAAACTTGAATTTTCCAAATCACTTGTTAGGAATTACAGAGCTTTTTAAATGTTAGAATCATAATCAACAAAATATGGACAATTACATCCTATCTCATATCAGATCAAAATAAAAGTCACAAAATGCACTCAAACTTAATAAAAAGAAAGAGTAAGATGAGGTCATTTATTATACATTTAACGAGCATATTTTGGCCTCATCATTTCCCCCATACTTACTTGTTTGTAAGTCTCTTTACAAACTTTACTTTTCAAATTCAAGATTGTATATTCTACATTCCATTTGATTTCTCAGATCAAATGGCTAGAACTGAATATCCCAATGCTTTGATTCAAAGGTACTATACCCTGCTCCTACTTCTACTTTTATTTTCCATTCCTCAAATTGAGTGGGATCTTGAGGTCCTCTATTTTTCCAAGGAGATATGGGGGTGAGAAGTAGAGTTGGCCTTGTCCACATTCCTATCCATATGTGTAGGGGAGTTTCATTGATTTGAGGAATTATTGTGCATAAAGCTTTTGCCCTTTCTAGACTTCAGATCAAATTTGAAGGGGATATTAATTCCCTTATTTTCAATGCTACCAAGAGAAATTTCCATCTTTTCAAACATGCATCATAGATATAATCAAAATTTGCCTTTTCATAAGAGGTAAAGGTATTAATGCTTTTCTGTAAATTGAAAAGATAAGGTGCCTTAAACTTGTCATTAAATGCATGGGATTGGAAATGTGTAGCAAAGGTGAATGGTTTTCCATAATGAATTCTCATATAGAGACTAGATGAACTAGCCTTTAACAGATGCTCTGAATCCCTCTCTTTCCATGCAATCTAATTTTAAAGAACAGAGGCAAATGCATTAAGCTAGCTTTCCCCTACATACAAATTGATGATAAAACCTAAATTTTTTTCTAGTAGAAAATTGCAGAGGTAAAATTCATAGAGAAGATTTTTCTATTCTGCATTGGCTAAGGAGTAGGCTGTCGAGAAATTAGCTTCATCTTTTATTTCATGTGGAAGGCCACATGATATCCTTGCCAACTTCCATTGAATGAATTGTTCCTCTAAAAACATACTATATGCAGGAGAAAGTCTTCTACATGCAAGCAGTTTCTCACTCATCATGCAAACTATTTATATTTTCACAAGATATTTATATTTATCTTTTTCCTCCTTGTAAAATTTTTCTTCCCATTCCTTCCTTGCTTTCTTTTCTTCCTCCATTTTTCTTTTCAAGTCCTTATTAGATGTCTTGATTATACTGAGTTCTTTGCATGTATCATCTCATAACTACTTAAGTGGTAGATAAGTCAATTCAGTCTGTGCAGAGATTGTTGACACAGCGGTATGTCTCCTAGAAATTGTACATTTGTCCTTATTCTCCATCAATTGCCTTTTAATATCTACTAATTTCTCAGTATTGGCTATGAACTAGTTTGTTAATTATTTAAGGAGCATTTCTCTCTATTCTAATTTGAGTTTGAGAAAATTCAATTCCTCATCCTTTTCATTGATAATGAGCTCTAATCTAGACAAAAATACAGCCTATTTAACCTGATAATTTTGTTCTTTTTTTGAAATTTCATGGATAGTTAAGCATTCTTCTTCCACCAGAGGGGATTCCCCTTTCCTTTTATGAGATGCATGTTCATCTTTTGCATGTGATGGTGTTGTTGTCTCACCCATTTTTTGGAAAACTTTCTCCTCAAATCTTTCACCTTCTTTTTCTTTTTCTATTTGGCTTGATCTAGGAGGAGTCATGGCCATGCTATCCAAAATATCAGCAGCTTCAGTTTCCAGCATTTCTTGTTCTTTCATCTCCTCTAGAATTTCTTTAGACCTTTTATGACATCTCCATCCTTCAAAATGTGCATACATGGGTCTCCTCTTAGAGCTTCTTCTGATTTTCTCCTTTTGCTCAGGCCTAGGTGAACCATCACTATCAGAGATAGGTATTAGTTCTTCTGTAGCTTTTGTAAAAGAAGGAATTTCTTGAGAAGGCATAGTAAGGTCTAAAATTGTAGCTCTTCTTCCAGATCTTCTTCTTGTTGGAATTTCCTCTTCCCCTAGTTCTTTCTTTTCCTTAGCAATGGTATCAGTTTCCAAATGAACTGAAGGGGCAAGAGGAGTTGCTATTGCTCTTCTAGAAATACCAAGGTTCTACCCAAATTTGTCAAGAAATTTTTTCCACATTTCTTCCCCATTTTTATTTGAAAGGAAATGGTGCTGGCATACTAAATGTACTAACCCATGATGTCTAATTGTTCGTACACCCAAGGAATACCTCTAGGCCATTATATGGATGGAATAAAAAAGAAAACCTGGAAGGTTTACTATATATTCTAGATTTTTTACTCGATATCTAAGGTGTATGAGGATTTTTAGGACTTCTTTTCCTAATGACCCAAATTATCCATGATAGGTTAAATACTTAACTATCCAAAATGCTACTCTATCAAAGGGTTTGGGCAAGCTGGCCCTTTTGACTCCTTTGATGATTTTATTTATGTTTTAAATATACTGGGGTTCAACTTCCCCCTCTTTTAGCAAGGTTTCAACTAGGTCTTTTAATGTCCCTTTGATAGGGTTTGGGACATGCACCATTGGTATTTTAGACATCTCACTTATTACATTCATAGAAAAAGGAATGAAAATCTTCTTAATCTTTGTCCTTGTTTTCTCTAAATTGATAACAAATTCTCTTACCAGTTCATCATTATATTTGGGAAATTTCCTCAGAAACTCCAACCATCCTACCTATTGTAAGATAGTTGCTACTTCTTCATCTGTAAGGATCTAGGTATCATCCTCTAGTTTTGACTTATTTTTAATACCCATGATTCATTCTTCTTTAATCTTATGTAGGTTAGCTGAAGATTGCTTCTCTTATCAATGGAACTAATGACTTTGGTTTAGGAACTAGTGAATTTAGTTGCTGAATTGGTGAATTCAATTATGGAATTACTATACTCAGTTGTAGAACTAGTGAATTCGGCTACAGAACTACTATACTCAGCTATAGAACTGACAGATTTAATTCACTGCATCTCTTTTGAAGTTTTTCTATATCTAGTTTTTACTTTGTCAATTAAATAATAATAATGATTCTTTATAACTATCCACCAACTTATTCCATCATCAATATCCTTCTCATGATTTTGCACATTTAATCATGATGTATAATAGATGACTTATCATACTAATCTTTTTAAATCAAGTCTAAGCACACATGAAAACTTTCAATCTAACATTTAACAAGCTAAAAACATAATTACCATCCTTAATGATGGAATCCCTTCATCATGATGACTCATCATTCCTAACAAGTTAAAAAAATGGTTAGAAAATAATTAGAATTCCAAAGAAGTTTTTATTTTGAATTAGCCATTTATTTGAAAAGATCAACCACCATCGTTGGTTTTCAATTGATCTTTGAGAGTTTTTTTTTTTTTTGGGGGGGGGGGAAGAGAATGCCATTTACTGGTTTTCATCCTCTTCCCTTTATTCTAGATCTTTTCATCTGATTATTTGATCATTTTGGAAGAACTAGGTTCTCCCATATGATCAAATTCTTTGTTTGCTTCAATCTACTTCAAGAATTCATCCTTAGTAGGAGGCTTCTTATAAATTTTTAGCCTCTGTCCATTGACCAAGAGTATTCTTCAGCTACCATCAATGGGAAGTAACTGGATAGAACCATTGTCAAATATTTACTCAATCTGATAAGGTTCCAACCATTTGGTTCTTAACTTGCCTTTGAATTATTGGTACTTAAAATTAAATAGCAATGCCTAGTCTCCTACTTTGAATTGCCTTTCCTTGATATGTAAATCATGCCATTACTTCCTTTGATCTTGGATTATCTCTATCTGGTGAAGTGCTTCCATTCTTAATTCATCTAATTCATTGAGTTGAAGGATTCACTTCTTTTGAGCTACATCTAATTCAATTCCCACCTTAGTTGTTGTCCTCAATGTCTGTAGTTCAAACTCAATAGGCAACAAGGGATTTTTCCCATAGACTAACTCATATGGTGAAAACTCTATTATGGTTTTCCAAGTTATATTGTAAGCCTAGACAGCTTTAGGTAGTCTTTTTACCCAATCTCTTCTCTCTACTTCAACTATTTTAGTGAGGATGTTTTCCAATTCTCTATTTGTTACTTCAACTTGTCCATTTTCTTGTGGGTGATAGGGAGATGACTTCCTATGATTGATCTGATAATACATTGTGCAAGCTTGGATCATATTAGACATAAATTCTAGTCCCTAGTCTGAAACTAAGCTTCTTGGTGCTCTAAACTTTACCATAATTTTGTGCCAAAAGAAATTAGCAACTTCTTCTTCAATGGCATTTGTTAAAGCCTACACTTCTACCCACTTTGTTACATAATTAGTACACACAAGAATGTGTTCTTTTCCCTGTGAAGGAGGATTAAAGGTTCTAAAAAAATCCAATCCCCATCTCTCAAATGGTTCAATCATTACTTGTGGTTGCAGAGGCATTTCATTGGTAATAGTTGGTTATCCCATCCTTTGATAAGGATCTCACTGCCTGATATATCTCTTCACATCTTTATACAGAGATGGCCAATAGTAACCAGTGCCAAGTATCTTGTGAGTTGTTCTTTTCACTAAATAGTGTCCTCTACTTGGTTCATCATGACATGCCTGGAGGATGTCAAAGATTTCATCTTCTCTTACACACCTACATAAAACCAAATTAGGACCATATTTAAATAGCATTCCATTTAACCATTTAAACTATGCACTGGTTTTGATTAACTTCTTTATTTGTTTTTTAGTGAAAGGAGGAAACTTCCCTATTGAAAGATAATTTTCCATGTCAGTAAACCATGGTGTATCAGCTGAAATAAAAAATAATTGTTCATCTGGAAAGTTTTCCTTGACTGGATCTTGCTCCCCTGTAGTGGTCAGTCTTGACAAGAAATCAGCTACCACATTAGATTTGCCTGGATTGTCTGTAATGGTAATATCAAATTCTTGTAGAAGTAATAACCATGTAATTATTCTACCTCCAACCACTGGTTTGTTCATTAAATATTTAATTGTTGAGTGATCTGTATGTACAAATATTTTGTACCCTATAATGTAATGTCTAAATTTATTGATTACATAGATCACAGCCAAAAATTCTTTTTCAGTGGTAGTGTAATTTATTTCAGTGGGAGTAATATTTTTACTAAGATAGTAAATAGCCATACATTCTTCCTTCTTCATCTTTCTATCCCAAAACTACACCAATTGAGTTATTTGAGGCATCAGTTTGGATGTGAAAAAGTTTCTCCCAATTAGGTCCTTTCAATATTGGGGCAATTACTAATTTCTCTTTAATTTCTTCAAAGCATGTTGACACTTTTCATCCCAAATAAATTCACAGTCCTTGGTAAGAAACTTAAACATGGGGGCAGAAATTTTACTAAAATCCTTGATAAAGCACCTATAGTATCCAGCATGCCCTAAAAATAACTTGATATCTATAGGGGTTTAAGGAATAGGCAAGTCTAAAATAATCTTGACCTTGTTTTGGTCAACCTAAATTCCTATTTTTGAAATATGGTGTCCTAATAAGATCCCTCATCAACCATCATCAAACATTTCTCATGACTAAGAGACAAGTGATGTTTTTCACATCTTGTTAATACTTTGTCCAAATTTTTCAAGGTATCATCAAATGTATCTCCATGCACATTAAAGTCATCCTTGTATACCTCTACACATTCATTTGTTAGGTCTGCAAAAATTGCTAATACAACTCTTTGAAAAGTTGTTGGAGCATTACATAGTCCAAATGGCAATACCTTGTATGCAAAGGTACCCCATGGATAAGTAAATATAGTTTTGTCCTGATCCTAAGTATCAACTCTAATTTGATTGTATCCACTAAATCCATCCAAGAAGGAAAAGTATTGTTTACCTAAAAGTTTATCTAAGACTTGATCTATGAATGGTAAGGGAAAATAATCTCTCAGGGTGGCTTTGTTCAGTTCCCTATAATCAACACAAATTCTTCATTTTCCATTCTTTTTAGAGGTAATTACAAGAGGAGGCACCCACTAGATATCTGATATAGGGTAGATAAAACCTACTTGTAATAGTTTTTCAATTTCTTATTTGATTATATCCCTTAAGGCTAGATTAATCCTTCTCTGAGGTTGCCTAATTGGTCTAATGTTTTCAGTATAAATGTGATAGGTGTAGATACTTGGGTGAATTCCCTTCATGTCTCTATAGTCCAAGCAAAAGCTTTAGTATGATTCTTCAGAACATCAATCAATTTGGCTTCTTCATCATTCTTTAACCAACTATTAATATTCAAAAAAAATCTTGGTTGAATCTTAACATGTTTGGTTCCAGTATATGATGAACTGATTTGTTGAAAGGGTTCCATTAAGGTGTTTAGTGGATAGGCATGTGGTAACAACATATGATATGTAGAAACATCTCCAAAAGTTCCCTGAGATAGAATGCTAGACAAAGGATAGTAGGAAGAGTTATGATACTTATCTCGTTGTAGGTCGAACTCCTTGTTACTACTATTTTCTATAAATTCTTCATCATCTCCTAATATCTGTAAAGTTGAGGCTACAGATCCTTCCTCTCCCCAAGATAAATCTCGTTTCTCCAGAATGAAATTATCTTCATTTGCAGGGAATTATTGTTGGTGTGGTTTTGTAACTAACTGTGATGGTTCTAGAATAGATTCTATAGGTTCCAGAACTAATCCCGACTGCTCCAATGACAATTAATGTTCATTCAATGAAGGATTAACCATATCTTCTATTTCTCAGACATGATCCTACAATTTTATCATAGCTAAAGAAGATATATTTTGCTCATTAATATCAAGATTATCAACCCATATTTTTTCTTGATTATCAATAAAAGGTCGTGCAGAGGGATATAATGAAATTTGCTTAGAATTCTTACCATTTGAAATAGTCATATCACCTGACCTACAATCAATTAAGGTAGCTACTATAGATAACCATAGTCTCCCCAAAATAATGGGATAACCAAGTGTTTTACCTTTTGGATACAATATAAGGAAGTTGACTAGATATTCCCATGATTCCACCATTACTACCACATCTTCAATAACTCCATCTAGTTTTGCTACAGACTGATCTATCATCTACAATATGGTGTTAGTAGGTTGTATGCCTATTAATGGTAATGTTTTCAAAGTTTCCACTATCGTTACATTGATAGCTACTCCCAAATCAATCAAAATGTTATGTATATCTTTATTACCTATAGAGATAGAAATAACAAGGCTTCTAGGATCTCCATATTTGGGAAATAAGAGCTTTCCTGCTAATAAATCAGCAAGTTTCCCATCTACCTGAATAGTCTTGGGTTACTACTTCTTTCTTCTAGGTTTTTTAAAACATAACATTTTGATTAACTTGTTCAACTCTAGAATATCCTTAATTGCTTGTAAAAATGGTATTTTAATATTCAATCTTCTTAGTTCCTGCACCAATTCAAATTTATTAATTTATATGGTTTCTTTAAATCCCTCTGGAAATGGAATCTTAGTAGAATTTCTTTCTAGTTCCTTATCTTTTTCTTTTTCATCTTCCTTAGGTGCAACCAGACTAGGGGTTTTAGCTTCTTCTATCATCTCAGTGATTATAATAGGTGGACTACTAACTATTTTGCTAGATCTAGTTTGAATGTTTTTACAATCCATTGCATTTAGATCAACTAATTTTTTTGGTTTTGTTTCATATATAGGAGTTGTTTGTTTGTTTCTTGAGTTTTCTACTGGTTGTGCTAGCATTTGTGTTTGGACTATATTTTTAGCCTATGTCTTTTGTGCTAGAGATCCCATTATGGCTTGTTGGTTCTGATTTAGATATGTTTTCCATTGCACATAATTACTAGGGCCCCATCTAGGTTGTGGCCAAGCATAAGGATTTCCTTGACCAACCCAAGGTTGTTGATGTCCCTGAGTATACCAAGATTGACTTGCCCAATCCTGAGGATGCCATGTTGGTTGAGGGGCCTAAGGTGGTTGTCCCTAACTTTTTGGTACTATTTGAGCTACCCATGGCATCATCCAAGGATTAAGAGTTGGTCTTGGCATAAACTATCCTTGGTTGGGTTATCTCTGAACAAAATTCAATTCTTCTATGGTGGATGATGTACTGGTTTGTTTGAGATGATTTTTTATGAGTGAAAGAAGATAACAAGAATGAGTATCATGTTCTTTAGATTCACAGACAAGACATACTTCTATTTTATCCAAAGGACATTCCCTTATTGCATGCTTCTTCCTGTATCTAGGATAATACATGGCTAATGGTTTAATTTGGGCATTTGCTTTAGCTTGAAATCCATCCATGGTGGAGGTTAATTGAACTAATATGTCTATTTTAAAGTTTTTCAATTCATCCATCAGTTTGTTCATATCTGGATTCAAATCTTTAACCATTTTTCTCTTTCTAGGTCCACCCCTTGTCCTTGAATAGTTTCTACAAATTTCTATGATTTCATCCGTTCTTAATTGAGCAATGTTTCCCCCACCAATTAAATCAAGGGTTTCCCTAGATTCATCATCTAGACCTTTGAGAAAAATGGTTTTACTTAAATCTTCTTGAAGTATAAATCCACATCTTTTACTTACAAATAAGAATCTGTCCAAATAATCTTCCATATTTTCATCTTCTTCCTGTTTGATTTTGAAAAATTCTTCCTTTACAATAATTTGGATATTTTTCTAGGAAGATAGTTTCCATTTGTTCCCAATTGGTAATAGAATTATATGTTAATCCCATAAACCACCTCATTGCTGCATGCTTCAAGGTAGATGGAAACAACTTAAGTTTTTTATTATCTGTCTTGTAATCATAAGTCTAACATAATACTTTAAACTCAAATAAAAATTGGTCAGGATCCTCAGATGACATTCCTCTAAATGTGGGAAAGTGTGTAGGTGAAATGTTCTTCATAGTGGTTTCATCATCCTCTATTTGAATGGGATAGGTAAAGGTTCACTCAGGTTCTCTTCCAGCTTCTTGTGCCATCTCTCTAGTATTTTCTAGTCCCTTCTCCCAGTCAATGTGGTATATGGTTTGCTTTTGGGATGGTGAAAAGTCAGAGTAGGAGTTTGACTACTCAATTGAGAATCAAAACTTTCCCTCAATGGATCTTGAGAAATAATCTTCCTCCCTAAAGTTCTACTTGCTTCTGGTGACTAATCCAAAAATTCCAAAGATGGCAACTTTACTTCTTGTCTTGTAGGAGATAATGGTGCCTCCAATTCTTGCTCAACTTCCTTATTTAATCTAGAGGATGATATAAATTCTTGTTTAGATATTTTGGGGAGAAATCTACCCTTGGAGTCTCGTGGTCTACTCATAAATTTTGTGATAACTTTTTAGGGAAATTTTCTTTAATTACTAAATGTATGATTGTTGCTCTTGTTGACATATAATTAGAAAATTCCAACTAGTAGATCCCCGGAAATGGTGCCAAAAATGATGGGTGTCATTATTCCCTTCATTTAATCAACTTTTGTTGATGTCATATTTAACCAGGGATGTGTCTAAAGCTATATGCAACAAGAAAAATCTTAGCAATTTAGTAATTAATTGTAAGTATTTGTTTATTTCTTTTGTTTTGGGGGATTTTTAATGTCTTAAGGACTTCTTTGGTTAAAACCTTATTGGAATCAAACTATGAAAATATGTTGAAAGTAAACACACTTTACAGAAATGAATTTGTTGGAAGTAAACACACTTTTGCATAATGAAATAGATTGCTGGAAATAAACACACATTTGCATAATGAAATAGATTGTTGGAAATAAATACACTTTTGTAGAATGAAATAGATTGCTGGAAATAAATACACTTTTTTAGAATGAAATAGATTGCTAGAAATAAACACACTATTTAGAATGCTTGGAAAATGATTGCAAAGAAATGAGAATTTAATCTCGAACACCCACAGAGACAAATCTACAACAAATTTCAACTTTAAGAATTTGGAATCATTTATAATTTTAATAGAGTTACATATTTGATTTTGAGAATAAAATATAAATATCGACCAAAAATGAAGATCCTGGTTCTTGGAGGAGTGGGCCCTTGCTCTGCCTAGAAACAAGATTGAACAACTTAATTTTCTCTCAAAATAGAAATGGCTATTGTATTGATAAAATGTTTTGTATTACAAAAATGTACTAATCTATATTTATCCCTCTATTCTTCAAATTATTCCTACTCCTAAATTCCCAGGTCTGTATATATATTCTTCTTCTTGTGGTGCATTGATGGTTGTAACTATTTCATGGATACGATGGAACTAAATCATGCCCAGAATAGATGATGAATTAAGAAATGGCTAGATGTCTAGTTGTGTGATAAATGTCTTAGATCTACAAGTATGGAAATTAGAAGTCTGCTCTTGATTAATAGGATCATTGATTTGACAAATTGCTAACTGATTTGAATAGATCCTTATCAATTCCATGTCTAACCATGAAAGTTCTAGAGCTTATCTGCAGGAGTATTGGAATTAATTCAGATAATTCTAGAACTAAATATAGAGTTCCAAAACTAAGTCCAAAAATGTGATAGAACTTGTAATAGCATGGTGGGGTTTTGAAACTAAGATGTATTGATTCCAATGCTTCCAAAAACATGCAATCTACTTCATATTTGTTCTTCAGCCTAATGATGACCTATTTTATTACAAAACTTGAAATTTCCAAATCACTTGTTAGGAATTATAGAGCTTTTTAAATGTTAGAATCACAATCAACAAAAGATGGACAATTACATCTTAACTCATATCAGATCAAAATAAAAGTCACAAAATGCAGTCAAACTTAATAGAAAGAGAGAGTAAGATGAGGTCATTTATTATGCATTTAACGAGCATATTCTGGCCTCATCAGACCCCCTTGGGACCAATATAAACCTTTGACCCCTAACTGATCCTAAGCATGGTCAATTTGACCAACTAACAAAGCCCACCCTTGAACCACCTTTTTACCTTAGCCCTTGACCCTTGATAGTTAGGATGACCACTAAAGGTCACCTCGACCATCGATGGTCAAGGTTGCACCACCTAACCAACTAAACACCCACATCAACTCCACCTTGATTTTCTTAAAATAACTCATCTAAATCTATGTGCAAACCATTTCATGTGTGATTTATAATTAGAAATCCCATTTAACATCTTATTGTACCTTTCCTTTCTTTCCTATAGGAAGAGAGGAGTAGGAGGTGAAATAGATCTAGAACTATCAAGAACTTTTACATCTAGAGCTTATTTTGTAGGTATCCTTCCATTAATATAGTGATCCAGCCATCATGATTGAGAGCCAACTTGCCACCACCCCTTGAAAGATAGCCAAGTACCATTACTCTACTAGAATCATGCTAGACTTTATTAGTGAGACAACCACCTCAACCATTCATCTAACCAACCTTATTCAAGATAAGTATTTATTTTCTAGTATTCAATTACTTTATTTGTATTTTGTAATTAGCCTAGTACAAGCTAGCCTCCTAAAATTACCTTCTATGATCTTGTCAATCAGACTTTTTATCAACCCAATTAAATACATAGTAATCATCAATGGTCACCTTGACCACTGATGGTTTGTCCAACAATTGATGGTTGCCTTAACTATCGATGGTCAACTTAACCACTAATGATCACTATGGTAAAAAATAATAGCAAGTTATTTTCACCCTCTTACCCTCAACCAAACCCAACTTTATATGTCCATGCCTATTGACAAACCCCTTTCCTATTTTTTAAAGCACACTTGATCTATTAGCATTAGTATTGACTTGTTTATTGTTATATTAGTCATTTCTAGCCTATTTCTTTATCAAGCATTTCTTGTGTTCAATTTCAATAGATTTTGATTATTGATGCAAGTAATTTATCTTTTGTTTTTTAAACTTAATTATTTAAAACATGTGGATTGACATGCCCCAAGGAAGTTCCTACTTTTAGGATCTAGCTAGTGCTAGGAAATCCACCCAGCTATCTATCTAACAAACCTTTTACGTTAATGGTTTCTTATTTTTAGGTCATCCTCTCAATCCAAAGAGGAGTTTCTCAAAATCATTTGATTCAACATGCACACAATCAAATAGGTTTTTCAACCATAATTGTATTTAGTTTCTTCTTCATCCTTTCTCAAAATATAAGCTAAAATTCACTAAAACACATCTATTGCCAACTTTCACCTACTTTATAAAATCTAAACTAGAATTTGAGCCATAAAATATCAAATCATTACCACTCCAAGAGCCATCATTTAAAGACCAAAATGTATCCAAATCTAAGATTTTTTAACTAATGTAATCCAAGGCCAAGAAAACCAACCAATCCATGATGTTTTTTTGAAACACCTATTTGTGAGAAGTTAACCTATGTTGAATCACCCTTTGACCATCTCCCTTTCTTTGAGTAACCTCAATTTAACAAGCCAGTCTTTTTGGAGTTTCATGTTGACCATTTCCCTTTCATTGAGGAGTCTTACTTTAACAAACTAGTCTTCGTTGAGTGACCCCCAAATTATTTTAACTACATTTGGGAAAATATCATTTCAACCATTGCCCTATCTTTTAGGATTTTCACTTTGACAAGCGAGTCTCCATGGAGTTACTTTTTGAACATTTCCCTTTTATTGAGAAGCCTCATTTTGACAAGCCAATTTTTATTGTGTCATTATTAACTAGGACTGTTTATGAACATCCCATTATTTAACCATAGGTCATTACTCATCCAATACCAAACATTCAACATAACATATTTGTCACCACACCAAAATAAGAATCAACATTAAAGTCAAGTGTTATTTTTGAAATGATATCAAATTCAACATCAAAAGTAGAATACATGTCAGTCTCAACATCATATTCAAATTCCCTTGATTCAGACTCAAATTCAGAATTAGAATATATTAGTGATTATTACAACATGCTTTGTAAATCAGTTTAAATACATTTTTTATCTTTCTGAGGTTTTTGAGGATGATTAATTTAACATCAACACAAGTTCTCTTAGTATCTTCTATGAGGATTGTGCTACCTCTTACCATTCTAATTTCCATTAACACTATCTAATTGAGCCATTATATTGACATTCCACCTCCCACAAGTGTCAATTGAGACTAATAGGATCACACATTATTGAACTGCATCCATGGAGACATCAATTATAGAATCTCACATGAACCAAGACCATACTCATGAAAAATAGAAATCTCCTAGTGAAACCTTTTTGGAGAAACTAGGGGGTAATCAAAGTACAAACTAAGAATCTTCTAGGGAAGCCTTATTTGAGTCACTAAAAGAAAATCAAAGTCAAAATTCAACATTATTTAGTGAAACTTTCTCAAAGGCACTGTAGACACCAAAAATGTGACTGCACCTTAGTCATCTTTCGTCCTCCCCCCTTGTCCCCAATTGACCCATATCCTAACCCTTGTCCTAGCCCCCTCCATTTACCCTTGTGTTTAGTGTCTTTCTCTTTCAGGTGTCATTCCTCCACAACCAAAGAGGAGTTCTCACAATGTCTAAATTCTGGTGCGCACGTCTACAATTTAGGTACGTACAAACCCTTATCTATTTTCTTTAAGTTTCTCATCTCTCTATCTTTTGAATGTAGAAAGCGATTTAGCATAGAAACATTTTGGCACGCTCAGTGGGACCCTAGGGTCTTCCTTGGGTTTCTTTCCTTCTTTTCATATAGGGTGCATTAGGATCCTCCCTTTTCACCTCTTTCCTCTTTTCTAAAATGACATCATAAGCAGGAATAAAAAGAACTTTTCTTTTCTTTTCTTGCATTTCTAGACTAGTCAAAAATCATATCCTTCAACCCTTTCTCAACTTGTTTTTCATCCAAACTTAACATTTCAACTTGGGGCTTAAAACACTTTGCATTCCATTTCTGCTTGTGCTTGCATTTCTTAGTCCACACTTAGTAATTAACAAAACGCATATTGAATTAATCGTAGATCACTTGATGTTACACAACCTAAACCACTTGCACTAAATCTAAACATCAAACTTACTTGAGACAAGGCCCGAATGGGATTTCATCCCCCAACGGATACCTTACCCGTCCCGGTGATCCTACTTAGATTTCATCACCAAGGGGAAAGCCCACTCTATTCTCTGGCAGAGTCTAATCTCTAGAGAAAGTATATTTTGGCTAAGCAAGACCAGCTTATCACTGGGCTCGTGAAGTGAGGGGACCTTGCTCCTTAGCACCAGGCCATGTACGGAACCTAATCCAAACTTCTTGAGTGCCTAAACATAACCTAAAACCATCCATAGACTACCTCTTTTAGGACCCGACTTAAAAGCAAATCTTCCTACACACATTTCTAAGGCATAAGCCACCATGATCCTAATAAATTTCTAGGGATTTAATGCTTAGGATTTTACTTGTGCTCTTCACCTTTTCTGTTCTTTTCTGCTTGTTTGAGTTTGTGAGGATGACCTTTTTTTGCCTTAAATGGTTCCGACTCATAGTCAAGCCAAGGCTCTAGTCAACCACGCAAGGCATCAACCGCTTTCGTCTACTTCGTCCATAACCAGTCCCATAATGGAGTTCCACTCGGAGACTGAAAGAACTCCTACTCGCCTGACCCTGCCCCAGACTCCTATTGTCCCAGAAGGGGACCAAGATTTTGCACGATTCTTAGACCTCAACGTCAAAGCCTTGCAGCACTATCTCGCGCATAGCCGAATGCGAGACTCCTTGGGCAATCTGATTTATGGAATGCCAACCTCTCTTGTTGCAACTACAGCCATATCGATGGCATCCGTAGTTCAACCTTTAAACACCCAAGCTATCACCTTGACCAATGACCAGCCTTTTACCAACCTTCTAAGTGCGGCCTCTCCCTCCATCTTGGGGCCCACTTCCACTAGGGTTTCAGCCCCCTATCAACCTCAGCCCACTCAACCGCTCTCCACTCCTTTCCAGAATCTGGTTGTATCTATTCTGCCTACCCTGGCCCCTATCAACACCAGGGTGGCTACCTGTCCATTGGCCCTTGTTACCACAATCCAACCTCTTGTGGCAACATCGAGCCTAGCCATGCCTTCCACCCAACTTCCCTTAGTCTTCTCTTCTATCCCTATGACTAGTTATCCCTACATTTCACCCTTACAGGCACAACCAACTACGTTGTATGCCTCCTTTAGCCTCTTCTAAGTGCCCTACAACCTAGGGGGTGCTCCACCCGCCAATCCGTCAGTAGATATTATCAAAATGCTGATGGACAAGATGTCTAACCTAGAGACCTCTGTTTCTAGCTCACACAATGCTCTCTCATACGAGCAAATTTACAATGAGCCCATTCATCCTTCTGTCCCGATCAGGGTATATCCCAACTAGTGGGAACTTCCTAAGTTTTCTCATTTTCAAAGCAAGGAAGACCCACAACAACACTTACGGGCATTTAGACATGCCTATTACCTTATTCCCCATGATGATGTGTTGCTTTTACGCATGTTTCCTATGTCCCTCTCTGGTGCTGCACTTGACTGGTACAGCTCCCTTGCCAGCCATTCCCTCTTCACATTCACACAGTTGGCCCAGCTCTTTCTTGATCACTTCTCCATCAACATCACCAAGAAGGTCTCAATCACAGACCTCTATTCTATCCACCAATTCGAGGACAAATCCATAGCTGACTTCGTTGCTCGTTAGAGAGGCCTCATCAATCAACTCTCCTTTTCCTTACCCCAGCCCGAACTTATTGAACTTTTCTCCCAAGCCTGCGCCAAACATATTTCTTCCACCTTGAGGGTTCAGACCTTTCGCACCTTTGATGAAGCCTTCACGATGGGCCGCAAGCTTGAATTACATGCCATCAAGGAGAATAAAGTCAAGTTGCGTAGCAAGAATCCCAGCTCTAGGACCAATGACTCCTCTTCTTCTAAACCTTCATCATCCAATCCTAAGTCTAAAGCTTTAGCTAATGCTGTGGTCGTTAGACCTTCATCCTCTTCGCCTTCAACTAATCGGCCTGAGCCATCCACATCTCAGAGTGCCACTCGCCAATTCCAGCAGAGGTACATACAACGATAGTATACTCCTCTCATAGAATCATACGCATATGTGCTAGAAAAACTTATTAAATAGGGGGTTCTCAATCTCCCCCAGATCTGACCACCTCCACAATTTGATCTCTCACATGCCATCCCTATGTGGTATAGGGAAAATGACTTCTGCAACTACCACCGTGTTAAAGGACATGACACGGGAAACTATAAAACCCTTAAAAACATAATCCAAGACATGCTTAAAAAGGGTGACCTCACCCTAGACAATCCCAATGCACCCCCTAATCAGGGCATCGATATCTTAAAGCAACCATTCCCCAATCATCCCCTAACTCAAAACAATGTCTAGACCTTGATTGACGACACTCATGAACACAACATTCGAACAGTCAATACGGTCTCGCCCTTCATCCCCAACCAACCTCAAGAGGTGAATCCATCTATCAGTCCATCACATGTGGATGAGCCTCCTTCCCCGATTAGTTCTCCATCAACCTCTCTCATTTTAGAGGATGCTTCAACCTTACCAGCACCACCGGTCTCACCATCCTCCTTCTTGTTGCCTATGGAGGACCCGATCCTTCCTACTCCTTGACCGCAAGTGGAGGGCACCATCATCCCTACCCTTTACCTGCTCGAGGAGCCTCATTCTCCAGTTTCTTCTCTGCCCAAGGAAGAACCTGCCTCTCCTTCATCTCCAATCAAGGACAAACCTGTCACGACTTCACCATGCCTTGGGACTGAGACTACTACCCCCATCTCATCTTCGGCCCCGCAACTGTCAACATCTTCTCAAGAACCCAAATCTCGTCCAACATCTTCTTAGCCATTTTCCTGATTAGTGGAGAAAATCAGACTTCTCCCTTTAGGGAAAGTGACACATCAGGTATTGTGGGAGTGTCTTAAAGCTCTTTAGCATGCCCATGCCCTCTCATCTCATGCTACCAATCCTCTTAAGGCAGAATCTCCTCAGACTCTCGACAAAAACCAGACTCCCTCTTCTAAACCTCAACTGACCCCATCAAAACCAAAACCCACATCTACTCCATCTAAACCTATCAAGTCACTTGGCATTCGCTCTGTCTCTACCCTCACTCACCCACAAGTGAAGGTGGACTTAGACCAGACCTCAACCAATAGTAGTCTTCTAACCAAGTCGAAGAAGACTGCCAGACCACAGAAGTGAATGCCTCCTCCCCCGTCACCATTACCTTCTATTTTGGGCCCCCATCCTTCGACTCGGACCAGAGTCCTTCCCACTCCGACCTCTAATCAAAACTAGTTGCCTCCTTTGCTTCCTTTACCTACCTCTAGCCTACCCTCTCCTAAAAAGGTGGTACCTCTCACGAAGAAAGTGTTGTCTATGCCTGTTACCACACCATCAACCCACAAGGTGGTACAGAAACCTCCTCCAGGTTTGCCTAAGCAAAAGTCACCTGCCTTGCATATATCAACTAGCACAGACCCTTTAGTGGGCTCATACTCATTGATATTACACCGACTCTTGCAGACTTCTAGCATAACCCTTCCACCCATCCAGCCTTTCCAACCTCTTGTGTCCAAGCCCTCTTGGTTCGATGACACGAAGATTTGCTTATACCATCATACACCAGGACATGATACCGAGACTTGATGTGCCCTCAAGGCCATCATTCACCACTATATGGAGAAGGACACTCTTCTCCTTGAGGACACTCTTGACTGACCCTCGACACCTTCCCATCCAATCTCTTCAACCACATCAACATCTCACCAGCAGGTCATGACCCCTTCTTCACCTCCTATCTTTGAAATCAATGCTATCCACATAACCACTAGGTCACAAAAGGACAAGGCGAAAGAAAAAGCTGCCATTCTTTGGACCTACCCTTTCGTCAAGCCACCTCTAGCACCCAAGCCTAAAATTTCTATCCTTGGCACATCTCAGCCTTCTTCTTCTTCCTCTTCCACGCTGATTCATGACTCCATGTTGAAATAGCTTCACCAAACACCTGTGAAGATGTCCCTCTATGACCTCATCCAAACCTCACCTCAGCATCATCAAGCCCTCATCAGAGCCTTGCAGGTAGCATAGGTCCAACCCGAGGACCCCCAACCACTCACTACCCTCATCCATTCTTTATCTCCTGTTGCCTCCATCACATTCAGTGATTCTAAGATTCCCACATCCAACACAGAAGATCAGGACACTGCCCTCTTCATCACTACCTATGTTGATTAGACACGCATTAAACACGTTATGATCGATAGAGGTGCCAGCATCAACATTATCTCCACCCATGCTTTTGATCAGTTGTCTCTTCCCAAGAATTACATCTCCAAAATTGATGCAATCTTATGCTCCTTCAATGACACCACTGCCACGACCATTGGCACATTCATTCTTCACATTCGCATTAGTCCACGCATAGTCCTAAATCTCTTCTATATCATCGAAGGAGAGTTTTAATACATGTTGTTGGGCCAACCTTGGATCCACGCCATGGCCTGTGTCCCCTCCACCCTGCACCATTGTGTGAAATTCAAGCACGATGGGCAAGTCCACACCATTCCTGCTGACCCATCACCCTTTAAAACTTATAACACAACCTATCGTCCAAATGATGTCCTCATTCCTATTAAGCCATCAACCTTGGCACTGCCTCCATCTACAAAAGCTTTGACTAGTTCACAACCGGCGATCGCCCTTACCCCTCCTCTACAAGCAATGACAAAAGACCCCATGGAAGACATCTTTCAATGACTTTCACTGGGGGAATATCACTTGTTGGCCTTAGACATGTTCCAAACTCCACAAGAGTATGGATGCCTTCACCACAGCCCCAGTTATGACCATCAGATCAGGATGGTTGTGCCTTATGGTCCTCCTCACCTCCAAAACAATCTTGTCTATGGGGGGCTCAATCAAGCTCCTATTGATGGCAACCCTCTCTCTTCACCCCAACCATTCACATCAGACTTCTCATTTCTTGGCAACCCCACCTTTGCACACACTTATCTTTATAGGTGTGCATGGAAGGGTTTTGGTTTTAGACGCTATGAGCAAGGCTCCCATCAACCTATTGAGCCTCTCAATGATGATGATTCTAAGAAATGGTATGGCCTGGGATATCATGACCCCACTCAGGCCCCTTTAGACCTTTGTCTCGAGCCACCCATTGACCAATCTCCTCCAGGCTCACCCATTCCTCCTCCTTCACCTGCAGACTCGGTGGTTTCCATCCCTCCTAGTTTTTTTTCCATAAACACCATCCACCTAGAACCCCTGACCTATCAGCTAAATGGGGTGTCCAGGTCCTTCCCTCTCATTTATCCCAGCATGATAGAGGATGAGTCGGTGACCATTCACACTATCCACTGCATTGACGATGATGCCATCCTTTCCTACATGGGCACCGATGACTCTTTCATCCAGTGCTCCCTCCTTTCTGAAACCTAGGTTATGTTAAATGAATCAACCATTGACATCAACCTCCCTTCTTCCGATGTTCCTCACATCTTGAAGATTGGCCAATCTTTAGACGCTCAGGAGCAGCTTGACTATACCCAGTTCCTCTCCAACCATAGCAAGGGCTTTGCCTGGACTTACAGTGACATGCCTGGCATTGACCCCACCATTGATACCCATAACATCTCACCAAACTAGAGGCTAAGCTTGTTTGGCAAAAGCTTCGAAAGATGCATCCTCACGTTGTGCTCCTTATCAAAGAGGAGCTTTAGCACCTTCTTTCTGTCTCTTTCATCCAGCCCATTAATTATCTGCAGTGGGTCTCTAACATCGTCCCAGTCACCAAAGCAATTGGGGGGATCCAGATCTGCATGGACTATCACGACCTCAACCTAGCCTATCCCAAGGATGACTTTCCTCTTCCTAACATTGACCAACTTGTTGATCTCATGGCCAGCCATGAAATGCTATCTCTCATGGACAGGTTTTTAGGATACAATCAAATCCTGATTGCACCAGAAGATCAACACAAGACCACCTTTATCACCCCATGGGGGAATTTTTGCTATCAGGTCATGCCTTTCATCTTGAAGAACGCTGGCGCCACATATCAGCATGCCATGACCTACATTTTCCATGATCTCCTCCACAAAATCATGGAGGACTATGTGGATGACCTGTTCGGCAAATCCAAGTTTCATCATGACCATCTGGCCATTCTCAAGATCATCTTCTCTCGCCTTCTTCAATACAATGTCTGCCTTAACCCCAAGAAATGTGTCTTTGGGGTCCTCTCTGACAAGCTCTTAGGCTTCATCATTTCTTTTCATGGCATCAAGATAGATCCCGCCAAGATCCACGCTATCCTCAAGATGTTGCCCCCGACCAATCTCAAGCAGCTTCGTAGTCTACAAGGGAAGCTCCATTCCATTCGTCGTTTCATCTCGCAACTTTTTGACCGCTACCAACCTTTTCATCACCTCCTTAAGAAGGACGTCACCTTTAAATGGGATAAGGACTATCAAGAGGCTTTTGAATCCCTTAAACGCTATCTAGCCTCTCCACCAGTCCTCATTCCACCTTAAGACGACCACCCCTTCTACCTTTATATCTCTACCACCAACCATTCGTTAGGTGCCATGATCATGCACCAAGACGAGCACCACCGTGAGCAAGCGGTCTACTATATTAGCTGAACACTAGTCAACTATGAAACTCGGTACACCCATACTGAGAAACTCTATTTGGCATTAGTCTTTGCCACTACCAAGCTCTACCATTATCTTCTTAACCACAAAACATTCGTCATCACTCACATCGACCCTCTCAAGTATATGCACTCTAAGCCATATCAGAATCAATGTATGGCTCAGTGGCTCATGCTGCTTGCTGAGTTCGACCTCGAATTCATCCAGTAGAAATCTATCAAGGGGCAAACCATCACTGACCAACTGGTAAAGGCCCCTCTTCCCGACAATCAACCTTCGCAGTGTGAGTTCCCTGATGAGTCTATCGCCGCACTTTCCACTGATGACACCGTCTACCAAATGACCATGTTCTTTGACAACTCCAAATGTCAACTCAGTGGGGGTGCGGGTGTCATTCTCATCCCACTTGAAGGTGAGCCCATGCCTCTATCTTTCAAGCTTGACTTTGATTGTACCAATAATATGGCTGAATATGAGGCCTTAATTTTGGGACTTCAGACTGCCCTTTCTCTCAGCATCAAGTCTATCAATATCTTCGGTGACTCGCAGCTCATCATCAATCAAGTCAATGGTTCATACCTCTGCAAAAATGAAATTTTACAAAGGTACAAAAACCATGCTAACATTCTTCTAGCATCTTTTGACCATTACCTCTTGCAGACTATTCCTCGATCCACAAACAAGTTTGCTGACACCATGGCTTCTCTTGCCTCACATATTCTGTCTTCATCATCTTCATCTAGACCTTTTGTCATAGTGCATCGTATGCCGTTGCCTTCATACATTTCTCCTAACATCAATCATGTCACCACCATAAATTCTAGTCCATGAAATCATTGGTATAAGCAACTTGTGGACTATTTATCTCTTTTTGTCACTCCTCCCAATCTCTCTAGCAATGCACGATGAGCTTTCATCAATCGCATGGCTCGCTATACCATGCTAGGGGGTCTTCTCTATAAGCGAGGCTTTGACAGCCTCCTTCTCTGCTGTCTCACCTCCATTGAAGCCTCTCAAGCCATTAAGCAAGTCCATGACAGGATTTGTGGTAGACACTTCAGTGGGAACTCGGTTGCCAAGCGCATCCTTCACCTGGGCTATTATTGGCCCACCCTTCATCAAGACTGTAGCGACTATGTCTGGCATTACATCAAGTGTCAGCAGCACTCTAACTTGCTTCATCTCCCTATCCATGCCTTACAAGTCACTCAAGATTTTTGGCCTTTTTCTCAATGGGGCTTAGATCTCATCGGTGAGATTAACCCTCACTCGTCTCTTCATCATCAATCCATCATCACTGCCACTGAGTATTTCACCAAGTGGGTGGAAGCCATTCCTCTCATCTCCAAAAAAGTCAAAAAAATTGTTGACTTCATCAGCAGCCACATCATCTGTCATTTCGGTGTTCCTCACAAAATCATCACCGACAACGGCAAGTCCTTCAAAAACAAGACTATCCAAAAATTATGCGACTCATTTGGCATTAAACTCAGCTTCTCTTCACCTTACTACCCACAAGCAAATGGGTAGGCTAAGGCTTCCAACAAAATTTTGACTAAAATTCTCATGAAGGTGGTCAACGACACAGGAAGGGATTGGCACATTCACATTCCCTTTGCTTTGTGGGCCTACCGCACTAGCATCTAAACCTCTATGGGTGCTACTCCTTTCTCTCTCATGTATGAAACAGAGGTTATCCTACCTCTCAAAGTACATATCTCATCTCTCTGCATCTCCCTGCATGACATTCTCTCCAATGATGACTTTCATCAAGATTGCTTAGCTCAACTTGAGCTACTTGATGAGCATCGTCTTGCTGCCCTCAATCACCTCCATGCCTATCAAAACTGCATTAAGTGAGCCTATGACAAAAATCTGTGAGAACGAGATTTCAACATCAAAGACCTCATCCTCAAAGAGAATCAGCATGTGACCAATATAGAGCGAAGTAAATGAGGCAAGTTCACCCCTAATTGGCTTGGACCTTTCATCATCATGCACAAGTATGGATCAGGGACTTATCATCTATCTTCTCTTGATGGACGGCCAGAACCTGAGCCTCTTAATGTGTTGCATCTGCGACCATTCTACTGTTAGTCGAGTACTCATCCACTTGACATTTAACTTGAGCTCGTCCCTTGAGCAATCCATGTCCTCTTAATCCTCACCCCTTTTCACCCTATTTCCCTTAACAAATCCTCTATGACCCTTTTATAAAGTATGGATGCTTTGTCCTAATAAAAGGGATCCCTTGACCTTCTGTAGTCTTTTCCATGACTCACATTTCTCTCTCAAAAAAAAAATCAAGATGTCAAAATATCCAAGGTCACAAAATCAAAATCAAAAGGCAGACTATTCCCTCAAAGGACAGCTATACTATCATCACTATAGCTAATAGACTGCTCCCTCGAAGGATAGCTATTCTAAAGCCCTAATATATAAAGCAAAAATATAGACCACTCCCTTGAAGGATGGCTATGATTAACTCTTGCTACAAACAACACCTTTCTTAGAAGCTTCCCGCATCGATCAGCTTCACAACTGACCACCAAGCAAAATGACATCTCTTCGCAAACTTCCCGCATTGATCAGTCTACTAAAAAAAATGGGTCATGGACTTGGCTTATAGTTGTCTCAGGGTCTCTTATAAAAAGGGGGCAAGGTTATCTCTACTCTTAAATGGGTTACCCTATTCTCCTATCTTAACACCTGCTCAAGGGACTTCGAGCTCACTTTAATGTCAAAGTGATTCGATTACCGCTCTAACACAACCTCTGGTCAATGATGTAATGCATGAATGGGGCTCTTAGTTCTAACAACCCCTATCTATGCTGTCATTCTGGTCTTTGTCAATGAAAGGGCAATTATGCCTTTCACTTCTTTTACACTTTGGTCACATTCAGTCATTTGTCATTTATCAAATCAACTCAACCCTCTTTTCTGACCACTCACCTTAACCTATTCACACTAGTTTCTATGGACACCAATACACATGGAAACTATAGACCACTCAATTTATGTTCAGCATAAACTATTACTTACTGAAGCATAAATAGGCTCATTTCATTTTTGGCATATGTCCATCACCTAATATGGGCAATTGCTAGGGGTGAAAAACCTTGACTTTTTCTCATCATTTCAAGCATGTTCCCTCAGACATATGGACATGCTAGACCATTCTCATGACTAGACCAATCATCGATCGCTTTATCTCCTTGTCTAAACTACATCGGTCTGAGGCCCGCCTAACAACCAGGGCTATGTAGGTAGCACTCAGATGACACGACTGTCTTCTGGGGTTAGCTCAACCACCCCCATTTGTTCATCTACATACTGGACAAACTTTATCCTCTTCTAACCATGACTTGACCTCAACCATAACCAATCACTCACTTCGACCCTCTTCCTCCCTCTTTGGGAGAACTACATTGGCCTGAGGCCCTTAGGACAAGGGCTATGTAGGCAGCACTCAGTTGACATGCGGTCTTCTAGGGTTAGCTCAGCCATCCTCTTCATCCTTTCTCCCATCTCATTCTTTCGTCACCTATCAGTCACATCACAAACAATCACATTTTTTCATAATCATTAACAAAATCAAAACATCAACATCAATATCATTAATCATCATCATATCATCATTTCATTAGCCATCACATTCATCATTATATTAGTCATCATAATCACAAACATAGCATCATAACATCATCATCATACACATCATATTAAAACATGCATCAAATCAAAGTGCCATAAATATTAAACACATCCATAACAACATCCAATAATCCAAAATAATCTCATCATATATATATATATATATATATATATATATATATATATATATATATATATATATATATATATCTCAAAGTTTTATACAATCGCACAATCTGTGCATCTCTCTCTCTCAAAAGTCAAATACATTTTGCATCATCAGCACACAAGCCGGTATATACATCATGTCAAAACTCTGCCCTCAAGGTTGTGGCTGTGGTGGTGGTGGCGATGGCCGAGAAGATGTTGTATCCTCTCCCCCCTCTGATCTGTGTCATTTGTGAGACCCAAAAGCTGTCGCTCGAGATATATGCCTCTGTCGACTCTACTCTGCCCTCATCTCAGAGTATCGTTGTATCTGAGGGAACACCCTAATGGCCCTCTCATAATACGTGATCTCATCTAGTGCATCATTGTATCTAACTAGAGATACATTCTGCGGTGGACCCATCAAACCTACTGCCGTGCCCTGCACTGAACCCTGCAACTATGAAAACCCTAGCTGCACTGACACTAACTATGTGGGCTACTAAATTGGCTACTGTAATGGGCTCTACCCTCTAAAACCCTACCCTACTTGTCATATCTATGCCTGGGCTGCAGCCAGCTGACCCTGCAACATAGTGACCTATCCTATCAAAGCAGCCACCTGTCTTGTCACCCCCACCAGTTACCCCTATAAAATCGTGACCTATCCCTATAAAATGGTCACTTGGGCATGTTTCGCATCCCTCTCCTACCGTGCTGTGTCTCTCTCCTCACGGGCTACATCCCACTCCCTGGTGATAGCCTATAAATCTAGCTGTGGTTCTGCCTAAACTCTTGTGTACTGCCCTACCCACCATGTTGTGTAGGCCTTTGTATAACCTGGGTCAGCCATCCCAAGTCCTGCTGGTAACTCCTCAAAATCTAGCTCATCTGTCTCCTTTGGTAGTGGGAGTGGCACCTCAATATCATTTTGCTTGTATTGCGGGAATGTGGGTGGCACATCCTGTAGTAGCCCATACTGGTGCCACACTCTCTCCACAAGCACCCTCTCGAGCTCGCCAGCTCACTTGCCCCTGACCCATCTCAGGCTCTACACTCCAACAAGCTGCTCTCCTTGGTCTCTAAATGCTAGATACCCCAAGTACAGTCTCCAGATGATATCTACTAAGCTCAGGGCCTCTAGTACCCCTCTATAGTGGTCAATATCTCTGACCACTCTGTCTACCTACGTCTGCACCATCACCTCATGCCATCGTCTGAACCTGACCCTAAAGTTGGCCTGGATAGCCACTGGGAGGCTGAGAGGTCATGTCACCATGATGTGTTCATATGCCTAACAGTGTAGAAGGTGGCCCACACACAAGCTGTACCACCGTTGTTGACTAATGACCCACAACTCCCTGTAGACCTAGGCCAAAAAGACCGGTGCCCAGGCAAACACTGTCTACTACTCAATCATGTCTGTCAAGACTTCGGTCATGGCAACTAGAAACCTACCTCCCTCTGCATTCAGCAATGCATAGACTGTGATCCCAATCATCATCAGGACAGCCAGCTGATGTGCGCCCTCATCCACCGCGTACAGAGGCTCATAAGCAAAACTCGCTAAATGGTAGCTCATCTCAGAAATGTGCTCCCCAAATAGTGTGACCATGTGTATGTCATGCATCTCTCTCGAGCATGCATAAATGTCTGCTTTGTGTATCGACAACTACAAAATTTGGTACACATCCTTAACCGTCATCGTCATCTCCCCTGTCGACAAGTGGAAGGTATTGGTGGAATGATCCCACTGCTCGATCAGAGCCACCATTAGGCTCATGTCCCTCACCACCTAACAGTATCATCGTAGCCTACCTAGTCCCACTGCACTCATCTACACCCACTCCTCCCTGGTAATGTCTCAATGCATCTGCATTAGCAACATCGGCAGTCGATCCCATAGCATCAGAGTCTACCTCGCCTACATCAATCAATCTCATGTTAACAATTTTTCTCCTATTTCTATTTTTACCAACCTATTTGACCATTTATGCCTATCCTGACACCCAAAAAGCCCTTGGCATAGCTTCAACCCTTTGACTTGACAGTTTTCAACCACCCTTGGCTAGGCAGCCACCAACATCAGTTATCGTGCTAGTGACAGCACTCACCTAACCGACGTCGGTCACTTAGTGACCGATGTTGGCAGGTTTGTGATCGACACCGATCACTGATCGACTAACGCTGGCAAATCCACCAATGTCAGTGACTGGTTTGGCCCTAGGGCCGAATGGGGCGAGCCCTAAAAATTAGGGCTTCCCCTTTGACCACCCTTTAACCCCCCAAAACCTTCCTAAATCACCCTAGGATGACCTACCTACCCTTCCCACCTTCTTAGCTACCCCTCCCCCTTGATTTTTGCCTAAAAACAACTAAAATTTCAAAAACTAAATCCAAAACAAAAATAGTCCAAATAGGGTTTAAGACCCTCCTACCTCATCCCAGCATCATCAGTATGGTGGCACGATGGGTGCCATTGGTGGTGGACCTCCCGTGGGTCCTCTACTCCCCTCTACCATCTCCACTGTGTCTCTCTACCCTCACACTTCACCTGGCCCACAAATGCCTCTATAGCTGCCAATCACTCTCCAACTCACTCCCTCTCTCCACCAATGCCTATCTGCCACCTCACTACTTCTCCCGTGAACTCTGGGTCACTTTCAATCACTTGGCTCTAGAGCTCTTTTCTCTCAGTCAACAAATAGCTAATGACTTTTGGTGGGCTGCTAATCTGGTTTTGTCAGATTTGGCAGGCCACCGATGTCAACCTATTTCTACTGATGTTGGTCCATTTGGGGCACTGACATCGGTTTTATCACCAATGTCAGTGGCCCTCAATCCTTTTTTTATCACCTTGCCCCACAATCATGCCCCCAATCAGTCAGTTCTCTAGACCAAGTTATCTTCACCCCCTGGGGCACCCTAGAGACCACTTTTACCTCTGCCTGCATCGACCACCTGACCTTGGTGATCATGACCATCTCCTTTGACCGTGACTGCTTCCAAGACAAACATTTCCTTGGTTGTTTTTACATGTCTGCTACCTCATGAATGGTTAGCAAAATTGTGCACAGCCCATATTTTTTGACCCCCACAAGTATAGGATCGCAAGCTGGTTGATCCCCACTACTTGTGGCATTTTCATGTTTTTGAGAGCACTTTCTGAGCCCAGGATACCCAGAACACGATGACCATTAGAGCTTCAGCTTAGATTGAATAACCCAATCAGTAGATGACTAAATGTTGGGGCATGGTTATTTAAATTTTAGCACTCCTTGACCCTTGACCTATGACAATTTGACCCAACCATCCAATGAAGTGGTATACGTGCAATCACAACTATTACAGCATTCACACTCACCCTCTCTCTATCCATCTCTCTGTCAAATCGACACTTGATCTTAGGTTCCCTTCTCTCAACTCTCGCTTTGAGGGGGGAACATCTCTTCCCATTCTTGGGGCAACCAACTCCTATTTTTGTCTTACAGTTCATCAAGAACAACCAACAAGACAAAAAGGGGCAAATGTAGACACTGAAAATGTGTCTACACCTTGGTCATCTTTCGTCCTCCCCCCTTGTCCCCCATTGACCCATATCCTAACCCTTGTCCTAACCCCCTCCATTTACCAAATTAAAATAATTAAATATTTGGCCCCTTTCCACCTCACCCTTGCCACCTTGGATCCCCTCCTTGGATCCCCCCACCTCTCTCCTAGTTTTTATTGCCCAAATCTCCCCTTTATCCTTCCTCTCGCATCCATTTATGTCTTCCTCAACCATTTTCCCATGACCCCTTGACCCGGCAGTGTGTAAGAATAGACAGAGGCTAATTTTAGCCTTTGTGCCCATTCTGCCCCCACCGACGTCGATCATTATTCAGCCGACATCGGCGGTTCTACCAATGTCAGCACCCTTCAAAATGGTTTTCTGCAACCATTCTGCCATGCCCACAAACAAAACTCTTTGGACGCTCTTTGGCATTCGTATTCTCCTTTTTCTCCACCTCGTATAGCAACAACAACAGGTACAGGCACTCTACATCAGTCATTTCTTCTTGCAACAGGCCTTCCACAACTCCAACAATAGGATCTTTCATTCTTTAATCAATAAGCAGGAGGTAAGCAGTTTCATTGTTTCATTTCATTATTTCATTTGATTTCATTTACCTATCCTATCCACTGTCTACCACTTGCCCTATCCTTCCCCTGAGAGGCTGAAAAGCCTTCTTAGACCCTATCTCCCATTTATCTTCCTTCTGCCTTGTCACCCTTTCAGTCTAGTCCCAGACAACATTCTCAATCCCTCAGACCTAAGACAAGTCCCTCAGACCTCCAAGCAATCCCTCAGACCTCTAAACAGACCTCCCTGACCCTCAGACAAGACCATAGTCCATTCTACGTGTCCATAGCACCTGCCCACAGTCCTAAAACCTGGTCTGACTTGTCCCTGACTACTACCTCGACCAACCTCAGCCAGTACCCCTACCGACATCAGCAGTCTAATCGATGTTAGTGACCTTTCTGACTGACACCAGCAATACCACCGACGTCGATGACTGTGTAAAGGCAGACAGCTTCTAAACAGGTATGCATTTGCCTTAAGTTCTTTCTTTCTATTTTCCATCATTTATTACTTTTTGTTTCTGATCAGCATTCTATTTTTAATAGTGGACTAACATTCTCCAAGAAGCCTTTGTGCTTCTAGGACCAAGCTCTTGCTTGGCAGTCCACCCTTTTGTCATCTAACATTTTTCGTGTTTAGTGTCTTTCTCTTTCAGGTGTCATTCCTCCACAACCAAAGAGGAGTTCTCACAACGTCTAAATTCTGGTGCGCATGTCTACAATCTAGGTACGTACAAACCCTCATCTATTTTCTTTAAGTTTCTCATCTCTCTATCTTTTGAATGTAGAAAGCGATTTAGCATAGAAATAGGCACTATGGGACAATCAAAACAACTTTATTCGTGAAAACCTCTTTGAGGCACCAATAGCTAAGCAAAATAATTATTCATTACTTGATGAAAACATTATTGAATATAACATCAATATAACTTCCAATCTATAAAATAATTATATGTTAGTACCTCTTAGGCCCAAGAAACATAAAAATTTAGTGGTCCTATTGATAGAATATTCAGTCTTTGGCACCGTCACAACCAAAAAAATGTCAAATCAAGAATCAAAAACATTATGTGTAACTAAAAATCCTAATTTTAATTTTTCACTCATCCATTATACATATCATTATGATCCATTTATTTATTCCATACCTATATTACATTTCTAAATTAGACCTTTAACCAATGTTTATCCCTAATTATCATCCCTAGCTATACTTTCCTATACAAAGACTACAAGCACATATTTTTAGAGGAAACAAAATCAATGACCAATAAAGATCACAACAGCATTATTGGAGTCCAAATTAGTAGCATGTTATTGATAGAGAAACTATTTATAAGGGGTGTGGGCTAATAATTTAAATAATTGGCTATTCTAGTTATATCATATATTGATTAATATGAGCATCTCCACATCAGTAAGAATAAAAAAAATCATTTTCCCTTGCCTTTCTATTTACCTTTTCTTTCCATTCACCTTCCCTCCTCATTTTCCTTACCTTACCCTTTGCCTTTCCTTACCATCCTTTCCTACCTTACCATATTTTGAACTATATTGACTTGAGATCCTTTAGGACTATGTAAAAAGTGCTAAATTTACATTGAGGTTAGTTTAGTCACCCCTTTTACCATGATCTCACCAATCTATGAGCCCTTTAATTAGTGCTCTCACCATTTTATGAGCATCCTAATCCAACACTCACTATTTTATGAGTTATAACATTCTATATCTCATAATCTTCTATTGAGTTAAGATACCATAAAAACTCCAAAATATTGGGAAACTTTTCCTTAAATGCCTCTATTATAATTTATAACTACATTGACTTGAGGTCTTTTGGGACCATTTAGGAAACACTCAATTCACATTGAGGTTAACTCAATCACCCCTTTTACCATGTTCTCACCATTTTGTGATAAATTTAAGCCAATTTTTTTTCCATTTTGAAAGCAACCTAAGTCCATGATCTCACCATTTTTTGAGTGGTATTTCATCAATATCTATTGAATTTAGATGCCTATAAATCCTAAAAATAGTTAAAACTTTTTAAAAACCTAAACATTAGAAAATGAATTACAATCTCCTAGAGAGATATAAATCCCCAAAATTTAAAAACATTTATCCTAACTTTAACCTAATCAACAATCCTCGGTCTACCCTACTAGGTAAAATACATTATTGGTTTTGATCCATTCCATTGACATTGGGGTGTGATCTTCCCTTTGTATGTATCCTTACTTAGGGGCAACATCCAATTCACACTTTTATTCTAAGCTCATAGCTTTCACTGCATCAGGGAAAACCTAAACATGTAACTTATACCAATGTTATTCCATTGCATATAGCCTTTATTTGGGGAACCATATGTTTATCATTCTATTGAGCCTTCACATATAGTTATTGACTTGGATAATGATAGGATGCTTTATGTTGCCTTTACTTTCAAGCTTTGTGTGTGTTTGTTTTCTTAGTTTGTTTTTTTGTTTGCTTTCCTTGTTGTGCCTTGAAGGCAATTTATATGCATTCATTGAGTGATTCCTTGCACATTATACTTGAGTCCATCTATATTCATACATCAACATTGTCATCATGGTTTTTATCATTGACATATTTTTTCAATTATTTATTAGATAAGGAGTTAGTCCTTATGCACATTATGACTAGGTCATCATGGCATTTTCTATAATGGTAAATACCATCATGTGTTATATCATAAATTAGGCCAATAGACCTATCGATCAATGCAATGGGTAGTACTTAGCTGATGAAAATCCAAAGCATCACCTAAATGTAGAGTGATTAAATCACAAATGAATAGTAATTCCTATTAGTTAGGATTTGCATCTTCATATTAATAGGTAGCCCGAATTCATACCTATCCTTTGTACTAGTTCACTATCAATATATGATTGTAAGTTTATTACATGAGCTTCCTTATCCCCATTGTGGAAAATTGGTAGTTATAGCATGCTTCTTGGTCAAATCAACTCATTGACCATCTTGGTTGTTTCAATGATAATAAATATGAGCATCTCTATATTAGAAAGTACAACCAAATCATTCACATTGATCAATTCCTATTCTTATATTCTATTCTTCATTTAATTTTTGCCCTCTTTTGGGTGAACTACATTGTCAAAAGGATTATTTAGACTATGTAAGCAGTGCTTGGATACATAATGTATCTTAAGTTAACTTGACCACCATTATTATTCCAATCATATCTTTCATCACTTTTTTTACCCTAGTGTGCTTGGTTAGTTGTGACATTTTTTTCTTTGAAAAGTCATTAGACCATCATATTTATGTTTGCACCTACTCATCTTTAATCTATGAAATAGGTTATATCTTGAGTTATGCTTTCCAATTTTCCCTACTAGGGCACAACTAGTTTATTATGTTTAAACTACCCTACTAGGGCATAAATCATTATTCAATCTAGGTAGTTAAAATGATTATAACTACCTTTGGAAAAATCATTATTTAGACCCATCTGCCCCACTGGGGAGCATACCTATGCAATTAATTATAATATCCTTTGGGAAAATAAGTGTCTTAACTTATATTAATAATTATAACTAATTTTAAGAAAATCAATATTTTAATCAACATGTGCAAGCATTAGCTCGATTAGATTAATCTCACCCATGGGTTAATTCATTTCTTCTTCTTTCTTTCTTTTTGAGGGGCCATTCATCATTCGTATGTGTCAACTACTTCTTGAGGGAGCATCATAGGCTTCCCAAATTTTGATTAGATCATCATTCCTTAATCATTATGTTCTTTTTTTATTAACAAATTTTTCATTATTTAAAAATACATTATGATTCTTATGTCTCGCAATGCCTTATCAAATAAGGTTAAACTGTAGACACTTAATTTTGGCCACATTCATGCCTAAACTAGGATTCAATTAAATTTATATCACATGATGTAATTTAATCCTATAAATCAACTAAATGCCAAAATTCATTTGTGTAAGGGATTTAATTTCTCATAAACATGGTAAATATTGCTTATTTGGGGTATTACCATGTATGCACTAATAACCTAGTTCAGTTTCAACCCTAGTCAAATTATGACCTAGTAATTGGACATTTTTGGCCTATCAAACTATTAATTCAAAACATTTAAAATAATTACCCAAAGCCAAAAAACACTAATCAAGATTAGTTAAAATTAAAATCTCAATTAACTTGCCTAATTAAAAATTCCAAGATGAATTAGTGAATTTCATTTATCAAAAAATGTTTTTTTATCAAAATATGAAATCAAGGTCAAAGGAGATAATAAAGTTGTTTATTAGTTCCTAAATATTCCAAAATGGTGAGTCATAACCTCATAAATATATAAAGTGAGTTTTCATGGCTCATAAATATCTAAAAATGAGTTTTCAAGACTTCATGATTGCTTTGACTCAACCTAGTCTATTTTAGACTCAAATAAAGTTAGAATTAAACCTAACCTCCCTAGGGTTAGAGTTAATTCTAATACCTATAAATACAAGTTCCCTCACTCTACCCAAACAAGATTTTGTGTGTAAGGTTATTCTATAAGAATGCCTTCAAGAAGCCATAAAATTAATTTTATAATTCTAATTTTATACCAAGCTTCACACCAAGCCAATCCAAGCTAAACAAATCCATGTATGACCATTGAAGAAGTGATACCAACATGGAGAAGCATTTATCAAAGTTTTTAATGCCATATATTGAGAAAGAACATCTACTATACCAAAAAATAGACATCAATTTTGATAAGGGAGGTAAAATTATTGTGTGTTTTTATCTCTATTTTGTGGTCTTGTCCATTATGTTATGTTCCCCCTAGTTATTAGGCAAGAGTGTTTAGTTTCATTGTGTTGTTATGCATGTATTTTTACTTAATTCATTAACAAGGAACTAATCAACATTTGTGTACTCTTTAGAATCCTAATATACATAATGGTATACCTAGTGGGACCAATCACTCCATATAGACTAGATGAATAATGTAGAACCTTTAGATTTCCTAAAAAGAGCATTTAATTCTTCAAGTTTAGAGTTTTGTGATTAAAAATCTTGTCATTTTAGTCTATTTATAATTATCAACTTCACCCTATGTAATGGAAACTTCATTTCTATGTTCTCTATTTTTTATATTTTATTATGTAGAAATGATGACTTTTCATCAATGATATCTACCTATGTAATGATGATATCACCAAACTAAAATTAAAACATCGACCCTGCTAAATGGTGACTTAGATAAGTATATTTGTAAATGATTTTGGTGACTTTGTCATATTTTAGCCTATAATTAGCGACTTCACCTAGACTAATTAGTGAATTTGCCACTATTTAAAGGTGACTTATCCAAAAAATAGTTTTTGTATATTTGTTCCAAAGGAAAAAATAATGACTTCACTAGAATTGAGGGATTTACTTTATTACAGAAATGGTGAATTTGCTATATGTTTTTCACAACCCTAAGATTAAAAAATGGAATGTTATTTATTTATTTTCTTTTTTTACCAAAGATGAGAGAACCCCCTAAAAAAAATTTGGGAACCAAGGTCAAGAAAGAGGGGCCTAAAAACTTCTAAATCTCACATTCACTTTTATTTTAGTGCTTAAAATTAACCTAAGAAAACTTGTCTTTTTACATTTCAAGTTTTTTTTATAATAGAAAAGAAGGCCAAGGTTTCAAAACTTCATTCATATTTGAGTTGGTGGTTTTAAAATGAACATAAATTTTAGTTTATATCACTTAAGAGATTTTCTCTTTTTATTTATTCTTTGTTTATTAGCTAGTTTCAAAGTTCCTAGATCAAATTCCTTATTTTTGGCAAACCAAAAACTTTGCATGTATGTTATCCCCCTGTCCCCTATAGGGAACTCAGGTGACAAAAAAGACTTTGTTTGTTTCCTTTTTTGTTTATCCTATAATTTAAATAACATTATGTACACTCTCTACAAGCTATAAGTGACTTAGATGACCCTAAAATAACCTCTAAATTTTTTCTAATTTTCATTTATTTATTTTATGGTATTTATCTTATGGGTGGGAGTTCATCAACTCCACACAAGTTATTTAGGGGTGAATTGACATGTGGTTTCATCTCCCTGTATAGTACCAACCCCACTCCATGGTGGGTTATATAATTTGGTCACATGATACTAGGAATTTTAGGGGCTAAGTAGTTAGCCTTCCAATCCTAATGAAAACCAAAGTTAGTTCATGCTAAATACCAAAATTCACTAATTAGTACATGTCTAAAGTCATTGTACAAAGTATTAGACCTTTGCATAATAATTTATCAAGTTTACCCAGTTGACATGATGTGCCCTTATGTTATCCATACTTGAGACCCTTTAGTGTGTTTCAAAACTTATAGATTTTAGTCAACCCCATTTTCCATAGAATGTCTTACTAAATTCAAAGTTATCCTCACTTTAAGTTCATGCCATGTACCAATGCTTAAGAGATAGATAGGGGATTAAAATCTCTACCCACACATGTTTTTTAATTTTTTGGATTAACACGTAGTTCCTTTCGAGCATTGATATATTAGTGAAAACTTTAGCAGAAACTATAAACACCTTGTCAATTTTAGGGATAAGATGATCCCTTAATGTTATTTATATTTTCTTTAATTTACATGCGTGCTTGAGACAAAAATTGATCATTTTTTTTCAAGTCAAAACAAGTCCAAAAACATCACATGTTTTCACACCACTTTGACTTAAAATTTCTTACTTTACCCATTTAGTTTCACACATTTTCCTTAGAATTTTATTCCAAAACCTTTGTTTATCAATAATTCAATAGGGAATTATTACACTGTTTGTTTCATTTCAAACATTTGCCATAGATTTTAGTCCCAAAACTTTATTTATCACTTATTTAATAGGGTGATTTTATGCTTCCCATTTCATTTCAAACATTTTCTTTGGATTTTATTCCAAAACCATTTGTGTGCCTCTTTTTTAATGGGGCATTGTTACACTACCGATTTTGTTTCAAACATTTACCTTTAATTTTTTTCCAAAAAAAATTGTTTATACCTCTTGTTTGAAGGAGTGTTATTACACTTCCCATTTTATTCTAAAAACACTTTCCTTATTTGAAACTAAGTTGAAACCATTTGTATGCCTTTGTTCCAATGGTTTTTTTATATTGCCCATTTGAGCCTAGACCATTGTTTGTTCAAAAATCCAAGTCTTTCAAAATCTCATTTAAAATCTAGATTTCAAAGTTTAGATCTAAAATAATTGGTTTACGGTTGAGTATTGTCTATAACTTGGATTTGAATGATTCATATTTATATCTTTAGATTATATAACTTGGATGTATTTTTAGTCTAATTTTAAAATAACTTTGCCTTAAGACCAAGTGTGTCATTTGTTTAAAATAATAATTTTTAGACTTGAGATTTTGTTTCTAAATGCCTAACCCAAGTTTATTTGTGTCAAGACTTGTTTTTCATGCCTTAATAAAGTTTCTTTTCAAATGCCTATCCCAAGTTTATTTGTATCAATAAATATTTCTCAAGCATCAATCAAGTTTATTTTCAAATGCCTCACCCATTTTTGTTTCCAAGACTAATTTCACTTTGCTAAGACCAAATTTGTTTCCATGTCTAAATTGACTACGTTAAAATCTATACCTTTTCCAAACATCAATTATATCAACCAAATTATACCATCAAGACAAATTAAGGTTTGTTTTTGAACCCACATTCCAATCCAATCAAGGTTATTTTTAACCCCTTTTAGACCATTCCAATCAAGTAAATTCTGACTTAGACCTAAACCAAGTTCATTTCATAACTGAAATAAAGTTCAAGACCATTTTAATAGGCCAATAGCATCCTCTTTGGGCTAATTTCCAAACCCACCATGTCAATTATAATATGCCAAGATGTCCCTTATTTAGGTCAATTAAAGTACCAAGTTTTCCCTTTTAATGATAATGGTACCCAATCCCATACCTATGTTGGTAACAATACTTTGGCCTACATTTATAATCAAGATCCACAACACCCAATTATTTCCATTCCAAGACCTCTTCCTTTGGCCTATATTAGCAACCAATATCTACAACACCCAAGATTACTGTTCTAGGCCCTCCTCCTTTGGTCTACATTAGCAACCAAACTCCATAATTCCCATTCATTACCATTCTAAGACATCTTAATTTCACTTTTATTAGTAACCAAGCTCTATATCACCCACATATTACCATTCCAATACCTCCTCCTTTGACGTACATTAGCAACCAAGCTCCACAGCACCCAAGGATTATCATTATAGAACCTCTTCCTTTGGACTACATTAGCAACCAAGTTTCACAACACCCAAAGATTACCATTCTATGCCATTCCAAATATATTAGCTCACTATCCCAATAAGGTTGTATAATTTTGACTACATGGATCATAGTTACCATCCTAGACACATATCTAATTTTTGTTGAGTCCATATTATATGAGCCTATATACAAAAATCTCATTATTGAACCACATGTCTTTATTCATCCATTGCTAAATTTCACCCACTTTATAAAATCCAATCTAGTCTGTGATCCATAATATATCCAATCATTACCACTCCAAGATCCATCATTTAAAGACAAAAATGTATCCAAGTATGATATTTTTCAACTAGTGTAAGCCAACGCCAAAAAAACCAACCAATCCATGATGTTTTTTTTGAAACACCTATTTATGAGAAGTTAACCTATGTTGAATCACCCTTTGACCATCTCCCTTTATTTGAGGAACCTCAATTTGATAAGCCAATCTTTGTGGATTTTTATGTTGACCATTTCCCTTTTGTTAAGGAGTCTTACTTTAATAAGCCAGTCTTTATTGAGTCACCCCCAAATGATTATAAATACCTTTAGGGAAATATCATTTCAACCATTTTCCTATATTTTAGGGGCCTTAATTTGATAAACCAAACTCCATGGAGTTTCTTATTGACCATTTCCCTTTTATTGAGAAGCCTCATTTTGACAAGCCAGTATTTATTGTGTCCTTCTTAGCTAAGCCTATTTATGAAGAGACCATTATTCAACCATAGTATATTACACATCTAATACCAATAATTTAACATAAAATATTTATCACCACACTAGATTAAGAATCAAAATTAAAGTCAGTTGTTATTTTTGAAATTATATCAAAGTCAACATTAGAAGCAAAATCCATATCAGTCTCAACATCGAAATAAAATTCCCTTGAGTTAGACTCAACTTTAGAATCATAATATATTAGTGGTTGTTACAACATTGGTTACACATGACTTGAATATTAGTTTTAATACATTTGTGATCCTTTCATGGTTTTTGAGGATGATTACTTCAACATCAACACAATTTCTCCTAGTATCTTCTATGAGGATTATGGTACCTCTTACCATTTCAATTTCCATAACACTATCCAATTGAGCCATTATATTACCATTCCACCTCCCACAAGTGTCGATTGGGACTGATGAGATCACACGTTTTTGAACTACATCCATGGAGACATATCAGTTATAGAATCTTAGAGGGACCAAGACCATACTCATGCAGAAGAACAATCTCTTAGTGAAACCTTTTCAAAGGTAGTAGGGGGTAATCAAAGTCCAAACTAAGAATATTATATAGAAGCCTTATTTGATGCACTATAAGAAAATCAAATTCAAAATTTTGCATTCTTTAGTGAAGCTTTCTTGAAGTCATTATGGGATAATCAAGAAAACTTTATTGGTGATAACCTCTTTGAGGCATCAATAGTTGAGAAAAATAATTATCCATTACTTAATGAAGACATTATTGAATATAACATCAATAAAACTTCTAATATACAACATAATTTTATGGTATCACCTCTTATGCCCAAAAAACATAAAAATTTATTGGTCTTATTGAGATAATATTCAATATTTGGTTGTGTCACAATAAAAAAAAGTCAAATCAAGAATCAGCAACATTGTGTGTGATTAAAAATCCCAATTTTAATTTGTTACCAAACCATTATACATTCCATTATGATCTATTTATTCTTTCCATACCTTTATTACATTTCCAAATCAAAGCTTTAAACAATTTTTATCCCTATTTATCATCCCAAGTTACACGTTCTTCTACAGAGACTACAAACACATATTTTTGGAGGAAAAAAATAATAACCAATAAAGATCACAAAAACATTATTGGAGTCCAAATTAGTAGCATGTTATTGATAGAGAAACTATTTAGAAGGGGTGTGGACTAACAATTTAAATAATTGGCCATTCTGGTTGTATTTTAAGTTGATTAAGATGAGCATCTCCACATCAACAAGAATTAAAAAAACATTTTACCTTGCCTTGCCATTCGCCTTCCCTCCCCATTTTCCTTGCCTTACCCTTTTCCTCACCTTACCATCCTTTATTACCTTACCATATTTTTAACTACATTGACTTGAGGTCCTTTAGAACTATGTAAGTAGTGCTAAATTTACATGGAGGTTAGTTTAGTCACCCATTTTCCTATGATCTCACTAATTTATGAGCCCTTTGAGTAGTGCTCTCACTATTTTATGAGCATACTAAGCCAACACTCTCATTTTTTTATGAATTAGACCATTCTATATCTCACAATCCTCTATTGAGTTAAGATACCATAAAAACTCCAAAATATTGGGAAACATTTCCATATATTCCTCTATTATAAGGTAAAACTACATTGATTTGAGTTCCTTTGGGACTATTTAGGAAACACTCAATTCACATTGAGGTTAATTAAGTCACCCCTTTTACCATGCTCTCACCTTTCTGGGATAAATTTAAGCCAATGCTCTTTCTATTTTGCAAGAAACCTAAGGCCATAATCTCACCATTTTATGAGTGGTATATTATCAATATCTATTGAATTGAGATGCCTAAAAATCAAAAAAATAGTTGAAAATTTTCAAAAACCTAAACATTAGAAAATGACTTATAATATCCTAGAGAGATATATATCCCCAAAATCTAAAAACATTTGTCATATCTCTAACCTAGTCAACAATCCTCGATCTTCCCTACTAGGTCAAATCCATTGTTGGTTCCAATCCAATCCATTCCATTTCCATTGGGGTGTGCCCTTCCCTTTACATGTATCCTTTATTAGGGGCACCATCTAATTCACACTTTTAGGCCAAACTCACAACTTTCACCCCATCAGGGCAAAACCTAAGCATACAACTTATACTAGGATATCTTAACATCACATGTTATTCAATTGCATATAAACTTGATTAGAGGAACCATCTATTTATTATTCAATTGAGCCTTTACATATAGGTATTGACTTGGTTAATGACATGATGCTTTCTATTGCTTTTAGTTTCAATCTTTATGTGTGTTTGTTTTTTAAGTTTATTTGTTTGTTTGCCTATTTATTTTCTTTCATTATTATGCTTTAAGGCAATGTATATGAATTCATCAGGTGATTCCTTGCACATTATACTTGAGTCCATCCATATTCATACATCAACATTATCATCATGGTTTCTATCATTGACATATTTTTTTCATTATTTATTAGATTAAGATTCAGTACTTATGTACATTACAACTAGGTCATCATGGCATTTTATATCATGGTGAATACCATCATGTGTTATACCAAAAATTAGGCCAATAGAACTATCAATCAATGTAGTGGGTAGTACTTATTTGAGGTAAATCCTAAACATCACTTAAATGTAGAATAATTCAATCACAAATTAATACTAATCCTTGTTAGTTAGGACGTGCATCTCCATACTAGCAGGTAGCCCAAATTCATACCTATCCTCTATACTATTTCACTATCAATCTATGATTACATGTTCATTACATGAGCTTCCTTAGCCTCATTATGTAAAATTGGTAGTTATCCCCTACTCCTTGGTCAAATTAACTTATTAACCATCCTAGTTGTATTAATGTTAATAAGGATGAACATCTCTGCATTGGCAAGGAAAAAAAATAGTTCACATTGATCAATTCTTATTCTTCTCTTCTATTCCTCATTCCATTTTCTCCTTCATTTGGGTGAACTAAATTATCTCAAGATTTATTTAGACTATGTAGGTAGTGATTGGATACATAATGTATCTCAAGTCAGTTTGACCACCATTATTATTCCAATCATATATTTCATCACTTTTTTCACCCTAGTGTGCCTGGTTAGTTGTGACTTCTTCTTTTTTGAAAATTCATTAGACCATACCATTTATGTTTGCACCTACTCATCTTTAATTTATGAAATAGGTTATATCCTTGAGTTATGCTTTCCGATTTTCCCTACTTGAGCATAACCAGTTTATCATGTTCAAACTACCCTACTAGGGCATAAATTATTATTCAATCTAGGTAGTTAAAATGATTATAACTACCTTTAGAAAAATCATTAGTTAGACCCATATGCCCCACTGAGGAACATACTTGTGCCACTAATTATCATAGCCTTTTGTAAAATAAGTGTCTCAACCTCTATTACTAATTATAATTACATTTGGTAAAATCAATATTTTAATCAACATGTGCAAGCATTAGCTCAATTGGATTAATCTCACCCATGGGTTAATTCCTTTCTTCTTCTTTGTTCTATTTGAGGGACTATCTATCAATCGTGTGTGTCATCTACTTCCTAAGGGGTCATTATATGATTCCCAAACTTTTATTAGAGCATCATTATCTTCTTTTTATTATTAATGAATTTTTCATTCTTTGAAAAGGCATTATGATGCCTATGTCTTACAATGCCTTCTCAAATAGGGTCAAACTGTAAACACTTAATATTGGCCACATTCATGCCTAAACTAAGATTCAATTTAATTTATATCACATAATGTAATTTAAGCCTATAAATCACCTAAATTCTAAAATTCATTTACATAAGGGATTTAATTTCTCAGAAACATGGCAAAGCTTGCTTATTTGGGGTATTACCATGTATGCACCAATAACCTAGTTCAGTTTCAACCCTAGTCAAATTAAGACCTAGTAATTTGGCATTCTTGGCCTGATGAACTATTAATTCAAAACATTTAAAATAATTACCCAAATCCAAAAATAACTAAACAAGATTAGTTAAAATGCAAATCTCAATTAACTTGCCTAAATAAAAATTCCAAGTTGAATTAGTGAATTTCATTTATCAAAATATATTTTCTTATCAAAATATGAAGTCAATGTCAATGAAGATAATAAATTGGTTTATTAATTCCTAAATATTCCAAAATGGTGATTCACAACCTCATAAATATCTAAAGTGAGTTGTCATGGCTTATAAATAAAATGAGTTGTTAAGACTTCACGAGTGATTTGACTCAACCTAGTCTATTTTAGACTCAAATAAATTTAGAATTAAACCTAACCTCCCTAGGGTTAGAGTTAGTTCTAATACCTATAAATACAAGTTCCCTCACTCTACCCAAACAAGTTTTTATGTGTAAGTTTATTCTATAGTAATGATTTCAAGAAGCCATCAAAGTAATGTTTTAATGTCAATTTGATACCAAGATTCACACCAATCCAAGTAAATCCACATGTGTCTAATGAAAAATTACTACTAACATGGAGAAGCATTGATCAAATTCTTTAATTCCATAGACTGATTAAGAACATCTACTATGCCAACAAGTGGACATCAATTTTGACAAGGTAAAATTTTTGTTTTTTTTTAATCTCAATTTTTAGTTCTTGTTCATTATGTTATGACCCCCTAGTTCTTAGGAAAAAATTTTAGTTTCACTGTATTTTTATGCATGAATTTTTACTTGATTCACTAACAAGGAAATAATCAACATTTGTGTGCTCTTCAGACTCCATGAGAAGCTAGGAGATGGTCACTATGCAGCAAATGCAATGGTATAAAAGATACTTCACATAGGCTACTATTAGGCTACATTGTTAAAATATATTTGTACCCATGTCCAGACTCTCCATTTATGCTAGACCTTCACCAAAATGGAAATCCATGCAAAAATGACATTACAAGCAATTATAGAAAGGACACCATTTTCCCAATGGGGGCTAGACTTCATGGGGGTAATCAACCCAAATTCCTTAGTAGGGCATAATTTTGTTTATACATTTACATATTATTACACAATGTGGGATAAATAGTGGCAAAAAAGAAAATCACCACTATTTAAGTCATAAAATTCATGGATAACAACATAACCACCTAGTTTAAGACTCCTATCTCATTAATATGCGATAATGGCCCTATGTTTCAATCTATAGATTTCACTGAATGGGCATATGGAAATGGAGTCACATTGAGATTCACATCTAATATAAACCCATAAGGTAATATATTGGTATAATTAACTAATATAAACCTAATCAATTCCATAAATAAATTTATAGAAAAGAAACCCTGAGAGTGGTATTCACTATTTAAATTTGCTTTGTGGGTTGATTGCACTAGGTATAAGCAAGCTCTTAAAATCTCATTGTTCCTATTGGTTTATGGATTGGATCCAATTATCTTGATTATGTTTAGGTTACCTACATACAATTTCATAAAATAATATTTGGAGCACAATGGCAAAGTAAATTTTAGACTCTTATATGTCATCTAATTAGAAGAAGCTTGGGATAAGGCCTTACTCAACGTTAGCAAACATTAAATAATTATCAAGTGATGGTTCAAAAAATTTAATTCTTTTAATATCTATAACCTAGTAATATTATGGGATAAATCTCATGAAAATAAAGGTTAGCAGGCCAAATTAAACTCCCTCTACATTGGCCCCTACCAGATAGTTGAGCTACTTGACTAAAATGTTTTCCACCTTAATGACCTCAAAGGTAGATACCTCCCACTAATAGTGAATGGATAGTTCTCTAAGAATTACTTATCATCTACCCCTTATAATGTGATCTCATAATAACCTTTCAAGGTAAGTAATGTATATATTAGACTAATTTTATTCCGTTGTGTGTTTGTTTTCACTACGTGTTTACTTTGATGTGTTTTCTTGTTTTTAGTGTTATTTTTTTATTGTGATGTTCACCTCTCCAAAACCTTTCCCATGACCTAACCTTCAATTCAAACCACTACATTAAATGGAAATGGAAAACTCCTTTGGTGGACTCATAGTAAGTAACCACTCTAAATAGTGATGGAAGCCTAAGAGGTATAGTTAAACATTGGAATACCAAAGGTGAGATTTCATTTTAATAAATTTAAAGGTTGTAAGAAAGTAATTTAAATTTTAGATCTTGGATACCAATGATTCTTAACTAAACAAGTCAATTTTAGAACATCCCATATCCTGAAAAAAGCCATCAAAGCTACACTTAATAAGAAAATCCTAAAAAGTGAGATCACTAAATTGATTCAAGATCAATGGGGTATTTAGAGCTTTCCAAACATCCAATCACCCTTAGCTTAGTACAAAACCATAAATTAATAGAACTAAAATATGTATTCATAATAAAACCTTAAAAAAGGCTTGAATAACATGCAAAATCTAAATTTTGAGTCTTCCTTGAATGGCTTATTCAGGCAAGCTCCATCACAAGTTTTTTGGCCTGGCTAGTAATGGAGCAAGGCCTTAAGTGGGACCAAAGGTTTATCTATTAGGGATATGTATACCTAGTTGGCAAGAGATTAATGCCCATATCCTTCCCCTCCAATGTGTATAACCAATAATACCCTCTTTTAGAGATCTAATGCCCAACTTGGCATGGACTTGTTTAAGTGAGATCTAAAATTGAATCAATTGACCAAGCTTAGGAATTAGTTACAAATTTTGAGACCCCATGACCCAATGAGAGTTTTCAACTTGTAACTTAATTTTGGTCTTCCAAGGCCTTAATTATTTTCTAAAGATTCATGACAATACGATCCTATTACATCATGCCACTTGGCACTCGATCGTGCCCCCCATAGCTAAGATACAATTTTTTAATTTCATAATACTATGATTAAATGACAAGATGACACTTGGAAATTAGTCACTTAATCTTGAGTAGTTGGATAGATGTGGAAGCCACACAATAGTTAGGATCAATGGGCTAAAGACACATGGACCCATATCTCATGGAAGTAACACACTCAAAGTAAGCCATGAAACCTAGTAACTACATGATCAATAAAAATACAAACTTGGAAAAGTGTCATGGTATTTGGGTCCATCAATATTTTCATATAACAAATCTAAGCAATAGCATGAGCTAATAAGAACTTGCCAATTGGCAAATTGAAAAAAGCTTTGAGGTCACATCAGCCAAAGGATGAAAGGGGTTTGATCCATGTGATAATTAAATAAGATCAATCCAATCATAAGGTGACACTCAAACACAATCCATTTAGATGGTTCAATATTCAAAATGTAAGGCTAAAATGCTCAAAAATGTGCCAAGTATTAAACACATGTCAAATATGGCACCTAGGTGGTATACATCTATTCACAAATAATTGATGGTAGGTATGAATTAAATGTTGATGGGGCTCATTCCAATATATATAAATCCAAGTCATTTCACTATAAGGGTCAAGCTTATGATGATATGACATGTGGACAAAGCAAAGGTAATGATGGGCTGATTTTCTCAAAGTAAATGTTTGAAGTCATTAGGCTAAAAATAAATATCCACAACAACTTTAAATCAAGGAAAATTAAAAAAAAAATCATTTGTGACTTGCATTACTCAATTTAAATTCCAAATTTGGAGTTTAAAGCTTAACATCTTAAAGTGATAGGCTCACCTTTAGTTTGATTTTGTTACTACTCAAAGCATTTTGTGAGTTTTATAAAAACTTTTATGCATTCCTCTACCATTGAATCAAGTTTCAAGCTTGTCAATCATATAATTTAAAACCATGTCTAAAACTGAAGCATTAGGAGTTAACAAGTATGAACAAGTTCCATTTATTTACTCTTATGGAATAAATGTCATCTTTTGGGATATTAATTTCAACTCTATTGCATTGGATACCAAAGATAAACATTACAATGACTTGTTCTACCAAGTAGAAAACACTATGGACTAAGATAATGATGATGAATAAGATTTTAGTAATGCAGAGGATAGGTTAGATATTCTGATGCTCAAATCTATAGGTTTTCACAAATAAACATCTAACCTAAAGGTAATCCCTTGCATAGACGTAGTCTACCATATGTTCCTTTAGTCTATATGTATTGATAATATAATTAAATATTTTAATTTGGGCCAAGATATTGCCTTCATAGCTTGGTTAGCCTTTTAGTCTTACTATGATTTTCCCAAACCATAGATCATATATAATCAAGAGACTGTGACTCAATGGATAAAAACCCATGATATTAAGGATGTCTTAAGGGACTACGCTGAGAGTAAAGGGAAATTTTTGTGCAAAATTGAAACTAGCCAGATTACTATCATACAATTCATAAGGGGATTAAGAATGGGAATGACCATGATCAATGGGTTGCATGGGTCTAAATATATGGGTCATGTAGATGAGAAATGGATCCCACTTCTATATATAATAGTTGATGATGGAAAGACTCCCCCTTTGGGATATATTATAAACTGGTAGCACAAATCAAAAAAATTATGACCAACTAGGGGCATAATTTTTTTATGATGTCTTACTTAGTGGATTCCATCTGCACCACCCAATAAATCCCTCATTTCACCAATTAGGACCCCAAACTAAAATGGATTGTTCCTCAAACCTTTTCGAAGGTCAGAGTATACAAGTATAAGCAAGAGATGAGAGCCATATCTAAACATTTATATCCTATAGTATATAGGGTAATCCATGAAAATACTATGCCCAAATTATCATAAGAAATTAGAGCAGCCTTGAGTACCTTGGGAGCCTATTGGTAGTACTTAGATTGCATAATTATGAGGATAGTTGGCATCAAGACATCCCCCCTTAGGTTTCCCATCATAGTTCCATATAAGTTGACTGAGAAAGAAATTTATTATTAGTTACTCATAGGGTTGGATGGGTTATGAAAAAACAAAAGGAGAGGATTGATTCATCCTCAACTATCTAACATTAACATGTTTTAGATAGAGAACTAGAATTCTATCATTACAACTACCAAACAAAGACATAATTTTGATTTAGAAAGGGATGATAATAGGCAATAGGACCTAGAACACATAAATTTCAAACATTTCATCAAACATATGTCATATTTGATCACCACCTATCACCATGAGCCTAAGGGTGAAGACATGTTCTATCTTAATGTGGAAAATGATCAAGAGGTGAAGCAAAGGTTGAATGATGCTAATGTTCCACTTTTTAAGGGTAGATTTAAATATGCTAGTTTTTATGAAGTTTTCAAACCTAAAAGTGCTTAATAAGGTGTATCCACATCCATAATTTAGTTTTTTGATGTTGAATAAGAGAGACCAACTAACCCTCAACTTAGTTAGAGGATCCTACAAGCATTATCTCCCACTTTGAGGAAGGTAAGAGTTGAGACTAAAAAACATACTGATTAGTTTTCTATTTTAGAAACAACATCCAAAACCCCAACCAAGATCCATAATGTTACCTAAATACAAACCTAACCTTTGATGGTGCCTCTTTCATCTTCATTTGAGGTAGTAACACCACCCACTATGACACTAATAGCCTCTACACTAGAGCTACCTCCCCTGCTTCTTATCAAGGAAGATTCAGGTATAAATAATCAAGAGTGTGTTTATTTGCCTCCCATATTTCTAAGTAGCTACACAAGGGGTAGATCCAATGGGGCACCAATACCAGATGACATAAACTTGGTGCCCTATAGGCCCTTCATTAATCTTATAATTAGGCCCATGACTTTGCCCTTACCCACTGTCAATATTTTTATTGTGTCATCCATTTTAAAGGTATATGTAATGGTCAATTTACCCCTAATTCTTACAATACCCATGTCTAAGATTGGTATTTAATTTCCTAAGGGGATACCTACTATTTTCATGCAATAGGTTTCTTTATTCATAATTAGTGTTCCAATTAACACTAGTTCTTTGTCATCCTCACAGATAACAATTCCCATCCCACCACCTAGTTTTACTCTCATCCTGGTTACTTCCATAATTACTTCTCAAACATCTACATTCTAAGGATTGACACTAGATTTTTAGTTTCCATCATCTACTCAGCCTCAAGGTGATATTTCAAATAAATATTGGATAAAAGAAATGCATTTAGCCACAATAGAAAGGCAAGATTTGGTTATAGTGGACCCTTTGTAGGTCTCATTCAAATTTGACAAGGATTCTAGGGTAATGAAAAGAGTAACCAAAAGAAAATTGACTCATTTAGAATAGTCATTTATATATGAGTCTGAAGAAACATTGTTTGTACTAACCAAGAAGAATAAAGTTAAGATAGCTAATAGCAACAATATCCATAGGACCCCCCCCCCCAACTCTAAAGTCACATGGTGATGTGGCCATGGAATTGGTGAAAGGGATTTAGTAGAGAACAATGGTGTTATAACAAAAAAATAAAGCCACATTACCAAAAGAGATTATCACTAGGGTGGAATGGGTAGTTGAGGTTATGTTTGATACTCAAAATACTCTATCTCAATATAAAGCAAAAGGAGTTGAAAATTTTTAAAAATTTATTAAGGTTGAAAGTACCTATGGGATTTATGATAATAAAGTAACCAACTTGGTTAAGTTGATTTGGATGAATAAATTAGAAGAGTTGAACCTAGTACCCTTAGAGGATTTGAGCATTGCACAATCCTATATCATTGGAAAAAGGAAAGCCTTGAATCAATGGATTTATGATATGAGATCATTGGTACAATCTCTTACTAAACTAGGTGAGTGATTTATAACTCTTCTCAAGGAGGATGAAATCACATGCCTTATAAATAGATATGGCACCATCATTAGCAAGGATGCTTTTAGGGCACAACTCCAAATTTTCATCATCAATTTCATAAAAAAGGCTTTAGCTTAGGGAGTAACCTTTGGATAGGAGATGGTGGACATGGTAGCATCATCTAATCAAAGAATAGATAAGGCAATGAAAATCAATGAATTCATAAACCCCTTCTTAGATAAACATGATGCAATGTCAGATTTCACTATCAAACTACTAAAGGAACCCATCATAGACCCGAAGTTGATCGATAGTGATTACAATAAATGCTCTAAGGTATGGAGAGGAAAAATAATAGCTAATAAGTAGGTGAGTAACAAACCATAAATGGTCACTATATAAGCTTCTTCCTCTTTAGCCTTTATAGGAATTTCTTCTTCTTTAGCTACACTGGGAATTAGTTCCTCTTCAACTATTATGGTTTCACTTTCCTCTTCACTACATTTGGAGATTCATCACTGATGACATCTGTAGGATCCTAGATTAGCACCTTAGGACCAAGATAACAATTTATCAAGATTTTTCCTTGATGAATTTCATGTTCTAGTTTTAATCAGTGTATTGTAAAAAGATTCCCTCTTTGGATAGGGTTCTTTTGTTTTTTAGAGCATGAGCAAATTCTATCTAGTGAAAGTTGTCATGTATTCAGTTATTTTGTAACCAATTTAACTATCTTAGGCACAAAAGGTCATATATATATATATATATATATATATATATATATATATATATATATATATATATAGGTTTCCCCCCCTCATTTATCCTTGCAAATATAACTTTGTGATATTAATGAAAATAAAAAGAGAAATTCTAGAGATTTGTTCATTGTTTCATTACTTTCTATATTTTCTTATTTCTCAAGCTTTCTAAATGATAGATGGTTTCATTTTTATAATGGTTAAAACTGATAGGAGTGTTTCTAATGCATCTTGTTAGTTTTTATTTTTTACTATTATAACAAAAAATTTCTATGTATGCTCTATTTTCCTTCTACTCTGCAAACAAATGTGCTTAAGGCAATTTATTGTGGGTATCCATCTTTAAGATATACTTCTTAGATATGTGCATTTTATTTACACTAGAATCACCACTACATTTATGGCATTCTAAGTCTAGCACTATAATTTCATGAATGTTAGTTTCATTTACACTATCATCAAAAAGAACCAAAGGAATTTTGTTAGTCTTTGTTATTTCAAGGAAAATCTTATTCTTTGTTCAACCCTTCTCTCCTTTTTTTGTTTTTTTTGACATGAATCACATTATTTTACTACTCACTCTAAATATTAATCTTCTTATTTGAGTTTGGGTAACAAATTGGAAAAATATAAATCAATCTACACCTTAACAACAAAGGGAAATCTCAAATAGATTTTGTCACTACAAATCTATTGTTGTCCCTATAGTAGGGTCTACCTACAGACTAAAGGTGGTAGTCATATAATATTCTATCACAACTGAATTAAGCCCCAAAGTATTCTAAAACCTACATAATAGACTGACATATATTACTCTGATGTTAGCATTACATTCTTGACATATATGTACATCAACAGGAGAAGAAGTTTGCATTAGAAGGAGGGCCAAATTTTTTCTTTGTTGTTTTGAGTAAAATTGTAGTGTATTTCAATTAAAATATAGAATAATTATTTTAAATACACAAAAATTGGTGTAAACACTATAGATTTATTTCATATCCCATGAGATATTTTCAACCTTTGAAAGATCTTTGTGAAAATGTGTTTATTAAAAAGTCTTTGAAATAATGGCCCAAGACTGAAGACATTCTTGTATTTCCCCTTTGATTCATGAAATTTCATCTAAAGGCATTAAGGATAGGCATGTCATTGAATTATTAAAATAGATTAGGCTCTTTTCATCTCTATTTTCAAAGGTCTACATACTTTTAAGTAATAACTTTATATCTGTGTTAAATAAGTGTAAATATCGGTGCCTAGTTGATTATTTGTGAAAGATCACTAAACCAAGGATTTAGGATTCTAAATGGGGTTAATTTACATATCATTAAGATATTATTTGCAATATCTCCCCTTGAAATATTTTGATAATCATAATACATCAAGGGTTGCTTGAATTATAATTTTTAACATTGATCTTTATATGTTTAACCAAGTTTTTGATGATAAGTTTGTGTAATCTCCAAAGTTTTGAAGGATAAAAATCGACAAAGGTAAAATAAGACCACTCTACTTGATTGTAGACCTTTCTATGGGATTCCTTTAGGTTAATTTGACCAATATTTACATTCTTTAGTAATATTTTGTGAACCTTTGTTGTATTTTAGATTTTATCTTAAATCCTTTACATAGCATCCTGGAGTTACCTAGGGTCTAGACCAGATCTTGCTCTGAAACTAGAGTCCTCCTTGGGTCTTTAGAAACCCATCACAAAGTTAGAACTGATCAAGGGAGATGTAGGAGGTCCAAATCCCATCCTTCCTCTCTAATGAACTAGCATCCACCTCCTTTATTTTACATCTAAATAGTCATGGTGTGGTTAGGAGAATCCTCTATTAATGTGCTCAACCGTGTGCATGATTTGCCTAGGAACCCTAAAAAGTACCTCCCCCTCTTTAACCCATCTACATTCATAACTTTTAAGTAACATACCAATTAATTTAAGGTATCTCTTAGTATTTTTAACATCATCTATGAAGATGTAACCTAAAAAATCTTCTTATTTACCTTCAGGGAAGTAGCCTATGATTGGATCCTCAATTTGCTAGAGGATTCCATCACAAGGTGAAACTAGTTTAATGTTACTTTCATTACAAAATTTGGGAGATTCATTACCCCTAGGATTATTTACTAACAATTCACTATCCTAAAATAATATTTGAGTGAGCCCATAATAACTTTTAATGCTAAATTCTATAATATGTATAGCCTTACCATAGCTCCCTATTAGCCTACAAATTATCTGGCACATGAAATTTATAAAAATGCCTAGACCTAATGACTATTATCTTTCTACATAGGTCCATGAATGTCAATATAATTCCACTCATATATGTAAAGGTTATACACATCGATGAGCAGATGCATCTACAAGGGCACCCTACCTTTGTTATCCCAAACATTAATCTAGCCTTGCCTACTCTAAACATACTTCCAAACACAAATCAAAATGTACATGCATTGAATCAAATACCTAGCCTCAATCAATTTCTATTAAACCATGCATCACCTGGTCAACACCTATGATTATTCAATCATTCTAATACTGGGGCTCATCCCTAAAATAACAGTCAAGATTTGGCCCCTGTTAACTACTTTAATACCCAAAATGTTATCCAAAACCTAATCTAGAATGCTAAGCTTGAATCCTCAAAGGGAGACCTAGAAGCAATTCAAAGAATGGTCCAAAAACTAGGTAGTGACTTTCTAAATTTTCAAAGGCAAATGGGAAACACAAGGGAAATTTTTAATATAAATTACACATTTTAAAAGTATAATAGACATTTCAATCAATCTAATAATAATAAAAATAGTAATGAGCCCCCAGCCAATATGATGCTAGAAATAAATATCTATGAATTGGCCTTGCCCAATTGGTGTAGGGTCTATAACACGGCCCAATATGGAGAGTTGACTACATATAAGTTTGTAAAACTTTTAAAATGTTTTGAGGTGAGTTGTAAATTTATGACATTTTCCCAAACAATCAAAGCAATGATGGCAATTTTAGAAATACAAGAGCACCAAAAAATGGGTCTAAAGTAATCAAAATGGCCTTTATGGTTAAAATTTATGAGTTTTTAGACCAAGAAGAGAATGATACTAAAAGCAACATAGATGAGATCCACACTTTTCAATAGTACCAAAATAATAATTATGACTTGAGGAATATAGCTCAAATGGAACCTATGACAACTTCCACACCACCCAATAAAGTTGACACTCCCCTAGATCATAGACCCAATAATGATCCTCCTCCCCCCAAGGAAAAGGATACTCAACCAACTATATAATTTGATAAAATGGTGGGTACAATATTGTGGAAGACATGAAGAAGATTAAAGCCAATATTACCTTGTATGAGCTTGCTCAAATCACTGAGTAGTGTGATTTTCTATTGAAATCATTAACTGAGAAGACAAACAAAGGTAAATCCAAATATGTGAATGAAAATGTGGTGATGTATAAGATTAGGGCTAAGGTTCCTCCATTTTTGTTGACTATTAGAATTTTTGTAAAAAATATGCATAATTGTTTAATTGATTCTAGGGCATCTACTAACATAATGCATGTAGTTATTTATGAAAAGATAGGAATAAGTCCAATAAAGATTGATTGAGTTATTATTCAGTTAGATAATTCAAAGGTCAAAGTGGTGGGATAAGTACTGAACATTCATATGCAACTGGTATATGAACCTTGAATTTAGTAATTCATTGACATTTAAGTCATATAAATCCTAAAAGCATATAGGATGTTGTTGAGTAGAGACTAGATAAAATCCTTGAATGGATACATTTCAATGGATTTCTCACACATGTGGGTAACTTAGAGGGGTGTGCCCAATCAAATCCGAATCAAGTGAGAACTAAGAATGAAGTTTATGATTATAGAGTATAACACCAAGAATGAGAATATAAATTTATAATCCATAGATTTAGGCGTATATGCTCTTGATATTATTGATTTGAATGAAGGTAACATAGTGGTCAAAGATGAAGGATTTTGGGTGATGTACTTTGATGGCATGAGAGATAATTAAGGCTCAAGGGTAGGTATCATATTAAAAAATCTGGTTGGTAAATAATAGTTGGCATATTATATAATTTAATTTCCATTCACTAATAATCTTACAAAATATGAGGCCTTAATCCTAGAACTTTAATTCACCATCAAGCATAAGCTAAGGAAATTTTTAGTCCATGGTGATTCAAAATTAGTCATTAAATTGGTATGCAGTCAGTATCAAAGCAAGTTTTCTTATTTAAATAAATATAAATTTAGAGCTTGGGATTTGATTTATAGTTTCAAATTATTTAACATTGCCTTTGTACCCAAGGATTGAAATTGGCTATAGCAAATGTGTTGGCTTCTATAGTATCAATTCTATCCCTACTTGAATCTCTCAAATTACAAAATTTTACAATCAAAATGATATCATGCCCTTCTATGCCAGACTAATTCTGGAGCCTTTGAGTCACACATAATTAATGAACAAGAAGAATAGTCTATAGAGGAGGTCAAAACTAATGAATATGTCATAATTCAAATTAATAATAATAGAATTCCTAAGTGTATGGTCATTTTGGAAAGGATATTTGATCCAAATAAGTTAACAAGTAATACCAAGGTGACAAAAGTCAGTGGCAAAGAATACAAGAAAATCAATTTGGGTTCATTAAGCAATCCCTAGAACATCAACATTAGGCTGGTCTATACCAAGGATGAGTTAATCAAAGATACTAAAATATTATCTCAATTCAAGGACATTCTTACTTAGTCTTATGAAGATCTCAGAGTATTTGATACCCAAGCCATAACTTACACGATCCCTTTAAAGGAAGCATGTAAACCTTTTAGGCAAAGGTAGAGACACATGAACCCATTTATATAAACCCTCATTTATAAGTAAATAGATAAGTTACTAGATGCAAAAAATTTATTCTCAGTCAGACACTCCACATGGGTGGCCAACCTTATCCCAATTAAGAAGAAGAATGGTGAAATTAGACTCTGTATGAACTTTTGAAACATTAATAAATCTTTATAAAAGGATAACTAATCATTTCCCTCTCTAGAGGTAATTCAAATGGTTAGTGGATCTCAAATTATGTCCTTTTTAGATGTTTTTTCTAGCTACAACTAAGTATTGGTCAATAAAGAAGATAGGAAGAAGACTTCCTTCACAACCAAGTGGGGAATGTTTACGTAAAAAAGGATACCTTTCAGACTCATCAATGCTAGAGTTACCTTTTAGTGTGCCATGGATCATACATTAAAAGGACTAATTAGTAAGTTCATTATTATTTATATGGATGACTTAATCATTTTTTATAAGAATAGGAAGGATTGCATGATGCATATCTAGTAAGTTATGTAGAAATTTAGGACCTTTGGTATCTCTTTGAATCCCAAGAATTGTATTTTTTGTATAATCTAAGGTAAGATCTTGGGACATATAATCACAAAATATGGTATGGTTATTAACCCAAAATAAAATTTAGTTATTTTTAAGGTTGATTTTCCTAATAGCAGAAAGGATTTAAAATTTTTTTTTAGAAACGTATGCAAATTCTTTTTAGGTTTCACCAAAATTGTCAAACCCTTAAATGATACGTTGAAAAAGAACATGAAGATTTATTAGATGCCTGAGGATAAGAAATATTTCCAAGACATCAAGGAATTCATAGAATGGTCACTCATATTGATTATCCCAAATTTTAGTAGGGATTTCTACCTCTATTCTTTTGCTTTTGATCACATGATTGTTGTTGTTTTAATGTATAAAGTAGATGACAAGGAACATTTGATCACATTTACTTGAAGGATGCTAAATTTAGAATTATAATCTTGGATAAACAAGCATATGCTTTGGTAAAATCCATAAAAAAGTTCAGACACTACATCCTTAGAAACAAGACTTGTGTCATTGTACCTAACTCTATCATTAAGCTTATGCTTAACTAGAATGAATTAGGAGAAAGATGGGGGAAGTGGATGACCAAGCTATAGGAATACAACATAGAAATCAAGTTAGGTGAGATGGTATAGGGCCAAGTTTTAATTTATTTGATTACTAAGATTGATCCTTAGATTGATGTTTTAAAAGTAGAAGTAGATCGAGTCTGAAGTTAAGATTGGTACAAAGACATTGTCTACTACCTATCAAGTAGCACTTTCCCCCCAGAGTTAAAAAGAGAATAGAGGAGATCATTCAGGATAAAAATTTTGCACTTCATGATCAAAATAGGAGTGCTCTATAGAAAAAACTATGAAGGGATCTACATGAGATGCATCTCCAAAAAGGAAGCTTTAGACATACTCAATAACTTCCATGATAAATTGGGAAGTTGACATCCTTTGGATAGAACCACTACCCAAAAATAATTAGAATAGGATATTACTAGCCTAAAATATTCAAGGATGTGTATGTTCACATTTGAGCATGTCATCAATGTCACGTGTTTGACAATAGAGAAGTAAGGATAGCCATGCCTTTATAGCTAGTAATTAAAATAAGGTCATTTACCCAATGAGGATTAGACTTCATTAGAGTCATCAATCCCAAATCTTCAATGGGCCATAAATATGTGTTGATATCCACTAACTATTATTCCAAGTGGACTGAAGCAATTGACACTAAGAATTGTAAGGTAATTAATGTCATCAGATTCCTAAAGGAGAATATTATACCCAGACTTGGGACCCCCTTATCTTTGGTATGTGATAACTACCTAGATTTTCAATCTGTATAATTCATAGAGTGGGCTTATGACAACAATATTATTGTTAAATTTTCCTTGAACTATTATCCACAAGGAAATGGTGTTGTAGAATCAACTAACAAAAACTTAATGAATGTAATAAAAAAATTATTAGATAAAAAGCCAAGGGAATGATAGTCACTATTGAAATATTATCTCTAGGTAGATCAAACTAGATATAAGAAAACTTTGAAGTCATCTCCATTCCTACTAGTGTATGGGTAGAAACCAATATTTCCCATCATATTGTAGGTGCCTACTTATGAGTTTATATATAAATATATGGATGATGATGAAATAATCAAATCAAGAATATTAAACATTGTCCAAATGGAAGATGTCAGAGATGAATCCCTCAAGAATTTTAAAAAACACTAAGATGTAGTCAAAAGGTGGTTTGACAAGAGGAACAAAATCAAAACTTTCTAAATTTAAGACTTGGTGCTACTATGGGATAAATCCCATGAGAAAAAATTCCAACATGACAAATTCATGCCCTTTTAGATTAGGCCATATCAAATTTTAGAGATATTGGGTGATAATACATTCAATTTAAAAGACTTACAAGGATATGACTTATCTCTATTGGTGAATAGATATTACTTGAATCACTACTTAGCTTCCCTTGCACCCCTACTAAGGGACTGTGAGTTGGTTTAGTGTAGCATAGATAGGGGTAGATTAGTTTCCTTTTTGCTTTGTTTTCTCATTGTGTGTTTGCTTTATGTTATTTTATTTCCTTAGATTAGTCATTGTGTGGTGTGTGGAGTTTATCAATAAGCCCTCTAGGCAATATCCTAAATTTGTCTTGCATTTTTTCCAAGTTCTATGTTGAAATGTTAAAACCCATATACATCACAATAGTTAGTTGTCCAAAGTGAGAGACTACACTATGTGTTGGTTTGGAAAGTTGAAATTATCTAATTTTAAAGTTATCATTTCATGAATTTTGTGATTTTATTTTGATTGTAATACAATTATAAAAAATATGTGTTTGACTGAATAAAGGTCTTAAAATTCCAAAAGTCCATGTATACTAGCACTTAATCCCACATCATAAGATTACCAGGTAGAACTCGGTGATTGAAAGTGAGTGTTTCTTGAGCAAAAGTTATGAAATACCTTATAGCTTGGCCAATGAATTGGTTCCCAACTTCTAAGGGTTTTTCAAAAAAAAACACATGTATCAAGTTGAAACAAACTTGACACTATAAGATGCACTCTTTTTAAGGTGTTTTAGGTAACCTCCATAAGGGCTATAGACACTTGGATAGTAGTGGACCAAGGCCTAGAGTAGAGCCAAAGGTATATCTATCAAGGATATAGATTCCTAGATGGAATTAGATCAATGCCCAAGCCATCCCCTTAAAAAGCTAAGAATAATTGTATGCATCTAGAAGTGCTTACTTAGAACCTATGATTTAAGGCCACGAAGCTTAAAGCCATTGATTCCAAAACCTAAATGCATGTTGGTCAATCAATTCAAAAATGCACACATAGATAGTATGAATGATCTTCATTATTTTAGGCTTAAATCCATCAAGTGAAAATTTGTTAGTTATGGAGAATCAATTCTATTATTTGTTACATCCACCAAGAAGTGATTACTTAAGGATTATATTATCAACCAAGATGTCTAAATTCTAACATATTTCTATGTTTCTAATAGAGGTCAACATGCCCCATTTTCCAAAAATGGGGACCCCATGAAAATTTGGATCATCTACCCTAAGATATACCTTACCTTTGGTACCACATGATTAAACCCCTTCCCCCCTTTGTATGACTTGAAATATTTAAGATTCATGTTAGTTCATGACAATTATTAATGAGGTATTTTTTAAATATTTCATTGATGTCTAATTCATTAATATTTCTAATGACTTAGTTTTTTTATAAGTACTCTTGCAATGGGTTGTGTTCAAAAATCCAAGGTATGTTCCCTGAAACTCGAACAAGGTTATTTAATCAAGGTATGTTCCCTAAAACCACTTGTAGCTCACAGAAACCTCAATTTTCTCCCAAAATTGACCCATGTGCATGGATTGTCTGCATATTTGAAAGTATTTTCATGTTTTTGGATATTTTCAAGATAAAAATAATCATCAATAAGCTAAATAGTCTCTTAGAAAACTTGTAAAACTCCTTTACCCTTATTTCAAACATACTTTGACCCTCAAACAATGCATTTTAGACCTTTTTTTAATAATTAGTGATTTTTAGGCCATAATTCCTTAGTTTGACTAGAATTAAAGGGATATAAAATGGTTTCTTGAAAGTTTAAAATGATAAGATTAATAATTTGGCTTTGATAGGTCAAATTACTAACAATTTTGGTGACTTTTGGGGTTTGACTAGCCTACTAGTCAAAAAACTTAGAAACTTTGGTTATTACAAACTTGGATATACACTAAAAATTGGAAGATATTTTATGGATAAAGACATAAACAAGACAGTTGACACAAAAAAAACATGTGCATATGTGCACTTAGAGGAATGGATAACAACAACTTAAAAGGGAAAAATAACTACTAAAATCATGTGTGGGGATGCACTTAGAGGAAAGGACAACAACAACAAGTCTATTATATACAAACTAACCTCCAACTTGATGGTCCTCTTGGATCAAAAGGAAAATTTGACAATTCACTTCCATGATTAGATGGATAATGATACATCACATGTTCTCTTATAAGCTTAGTGGTTTATAAATCAAGTCTCTTCTTTGCTAACTCCTTTGGCATGCTCATATGTGGAATAGTAGGAGAAAAGTAACCTCCAATGTAAACATACTCACTTAGTGGCTCTTCCTCTTTATCAAGATTCATTTCTTCACAATATGGTTTATTAGGCTAAGCACAAAATATACTTGTGTTACCTTTTGGAAGCATATCCAATTTTTTAGACCCATCAAGGAGATGATAACCCATTCTAAAGATCTGAAATAAGTCTTTATCAAAAATGAACTCCTAAGGTGGTAGAATTGAAGGAATACCCACTCTTTTCTCTTTGATTTTCTTGACAAGGATATTCTCTTTGGCTACAATCAGACCATAGTCCCCCTAGAGAAGAGAATATCCTACTCCCAAAACTTCAAACAAGTCCTCCAATGAGATTTTTGGTTGATTGATAATCTCTAGCTGCTCCAAAAATTGATCAATTTGATCAATTATTACATTAATTTCTTCATTCTCTTTATAATATGTAAACTCTAGTTCCTCAACCTCTTCATGAACACTTGCATTTTCCTCAGCACACTCTTCTTGAAACTCATTTGAATCTACAATTTCCTCTTCTATTTCCCACATGACATGCTCCTCTTCCTTATTCTGCATGTTGTTCTTGATGGATTTCCAAGATAGAAATGAGTTAGATTATTGAAGGAGGGAAATTACTTGAGTAGCTTTAGATTAGCTTGACTGCATGATTTTGTCCCAAGATGGGAAAGATAGAGGCTCCTTTTTTCCCTTTAGATTTTGGTTATCTTTCTTTTTCCTTATTGTCAAATCTAACTCTCTAATCTATTTATAAATATTCTCTTGTAATATCTTCTCTTTAAAGTGGTTATTCATCTCAATAGTAGGTTATCCCATAACAATCTCCTTCTTTATTTGATAGTTCTCTTGGATAGAACTCCAAGAAGGGAAGGTCTAAGAAACATATGAGGGACTTGGAAAACTCAAAGGGGCTCTTGGAATAATCTCCTAAGGAGGAATGGATGGCATATATTAAGAATGAGGTTGAACCTATTGTTCCTTGAGGCCTTTCAATTTATCCTTAATGCTCTAAATGTAACCACCTACATCCATCAACTCACTAGTGAGATGGTTCTAATTGGATATCTCAATAGGTGTTTATTTCTCTTTTATTTGCTGCAAATAATCTCTCACATAATGGATCAGGTGAGTAGGGGTATCTTGGCCATAATATATTTGTGAGTACATCTCTAGTGCATGATTTTCAAGGCTCACTAAAATTTGTTTAAGTGCTGGTATGGATTGGGTAGATGCAAAATGGGAATGATTAGGTTGGATAGATGAGTAGGATGGTTCATGATAGGGATAGTAAGGGACAATATTATGATGGATTGGTTTTTCATAGGGAGGATCAAGGTATTACTCTTGCATATATGCCTAATATAGGTCCTCATATTATTGATGAGGATCATAGTGTGGTTGGTCATACTAATCATAGTGAGGATGATATGGATCTATACTGAAATAAGCCATTTGAGACCATTAGAAAGCCAAATACATAAAGTAATCAATATTGAAAAGATACCTGATGTTTTGAACTAGCTTTGAGTGCTTGAAAGTTACACTGATCTTCTAACTATGTCTAAAGGTTGGTGTGTAGAATGAATGTCCCATCGAGCATGCTATAAATTATTATCACTCTGGAGTACACCCTATTTAAAGATTTTCAAGTCACACCTTCTCTCTAACTAATACAATTGGATATTATTAGAGTGTCAATGACTTTGTATTGAGAAGAACCTCCAGAGCAGGTTGGTCCCCTTAAAATCTATCAGTAAAACTAATATATTATTTTTTATTTTTGGGATGAAATAAGAGAAGGAAACTGAAATGGGAACCTATCTAATGGGGTGATGCACCTAAATTATTGGTATTCACTAAAATCTTTCTAAAATTGAATAAGACACATATATAAATTTGAAATAAAACTTTGCATTCAAACTTAAACATTAATGTTTCAAAAGAAGGCCTAAAAGAAGTTTTCAAAGCAAATTCAAATCCTAGCTCTTTCAATGACCTGTAGAGGATTGAATTTTCATAGTAGGTGTGGAAAGGACTTACAATAAGGGTATATAGATGTCAATTTTATGCTGGTATAGATTTAAATTACACTCTATTTTGATCTAAAACTATATGCAAAAAATCTTCTTTATTTGATAAAAATGGTGGCAATTACAATTTCTTATTTGCCTTAAGAACTAATGAATAATGCCTTGAAAAAACCAATATATAAGTCTAAAAAAAAACCTAAAGCCAATGTGGAATTCCAAAGGAAGAAGGATTAGTCTTGATTAGTTAACTCAAAACCAACTCCTTTTACAATATTAAAACAATTCATCAAAATCTCCAAACTCTATGAAAATTTGCATGATCTTAAAATTTTTCCATAAAATTGGAAGTGGTGGGCCCATGTTAACTTATAAAAATCCTCATGCATGAAAATCTATGATATTCCTCAATAATAAATTCATTTTATAATATTAAATAAAGTATTCAAGTCTTCAAGTCTTCAAAAAAATTCATGGCCTTCATTCTTGGCATTAAATTGGAGGTGGTGGGCCCATGCTAACTTCTCAAACATTCTTGCATGTAATTATATGCCAAAACTTGGATGGAGAACTCCAATTTAATTTGAGTTAGAAGTTATTTAAAGCTTTCAATTAACAAGAACACCAAGAATAGATGTGGCACTTGAAAATTAGTCAACTATAATCAACTCCAAATAGCCTTCACTTGCGTGAAAAAAGACTTTAAAGATTCAAATGTGAATGAAAGATCCATGGAATAGTATAAAATTGTTGTGTAAATCCTTTTGGAACTCTTTGATGACCAATTCCAATGCCAAACTCAAACTTGACAAGTAAATCAATTAAGATATTTAGCCCAAATAGGCCTAAAGGCTAATATGTGATCCCGATCACCATTAAACCTACAAAGAGAAGACATTAAAGCTATAAAAACCATGAATTAGACCTGGAACAACTTTTTTCATCATAAAATATGTGATTTTGATGTTCATCATTTAGTCAACAGGGTTGACTAGGCCTATTTTGCTCCATTTTCTAATAGATTGACCATTTTGATCGAGCTAGTAGCGATAATTATAGGATTATATCTGACCAATTAAATATTTTAGGATGAATAAAAAGCCTTAGGGTTAAATCTCCATTGATTATATTCCATTGAACTTCTTTGTACTTCATTTTACATGTTTTTTTCCCATTAAAAACATGATTTCTACCCTCATCTATATATTTCAATGCATAAAATTGACATTTATGGAATCCTCTCTAAGTTTACTTGACATTTTAAATTTTTTTATGTTGATCCATGGTGATATGATGTCAATAAAATCCACTTTTCTCAAAAATAATTTTTTAGGGGTTGAGGAGGGTTTTGAAGCTGAAACTTCAAACTAATGATTCATGAAGTAATGACATCTAAATCCAAAAATTTTCCATTTATACATATAAAATTTACCCCCATAACATCCCTAAAAATATTGGGTTACCATGCAAAAGATATGAAAAGTTGCCATGTAAATGAAATTTGTCTATAGGGATTTGACTATAGTTTGGGCTACTTACACTCTTAGTGATTGTTCATAAATCACATCTTATAAAATAGTCTCAATTTTTAATTAATTATAACTAAATATTTTTCCTCAAAACATACTAAATTTTTTTTTACAAATTCCACATGTAGTGAAATATACGAGCATCTAAATAGGAGGCTTCGAAGGGTGTCTAAAATTGCAAACAATAAAAAATTCACCAAAATTAAAATGACTCTTCCATTTTTCCAAAAATCCTTAAAATTTCATTATAGGACCTTTAACATGCTATCAAAACACTAAAGTCCTTTTTGCTTGAAAATTCCAAAAATGCCTTTTCGGCCTATGTGTCTATTTGTTTGCATAAGCATGTATGAGCATTGTTTGAATATAATTTAGAGTTTACCACTCTTAAAATCTCTTATTATTATTTAAAAACATAATTCCATTATTTCCATTCACTTGGGCTTAGAAACCTCTATGGCACTCTAGAATATTGCCTGCTCCAATGGTGACCTCAAATAGATAGGCTAAGGTCTGAGATAAAATAGTGACCATCTCCATTGATCAAATGGCCATGAAAATTTTTCAAAAGTTTATCCAAATCATTATGACCTTTTTTTTTAAAAATTGAGGTCCTAAAACCACCTGTAGCTCCCAAAAACCTCAATTTTCTCCCAAAATTGACCCTTGTGCATGGATTGTCTGCATATCTGACTACATTTTGGATATCAAAAAGTATTTTCATGGTGTTTGGATATTTTTAAAATCAAAATAATCATAAATAATATAAATATTCTCTTCAATAACTTGTAAAACTCCTCTACCCCTATTTCAAACATACTTTGACCCTCAAACAATGCATTTTAGACCATTTTTGACCAAAATTAGTGATTTTTAGGCAATAATTCCTTGTTTTGACCAATTTTAAAGGGATATGGAATGGTTTATTGAAATTTTAAAATGATAGGAGTGCTAATTTGGCCTTGATATGTCAAATTACTAACAAGAGCCTAACTCTAGCTCAACCTCAAGTTGACACACAAAAATGTTGCATGCATTGGTCACTTTGCCACATAAAATTCAAGAATTTGTCACATATATTTTATCCTTTGACAAATTTTTGACCCCATGACCTAATTGGAGTTTTCCACTTGTCATTCAGTCATGGCATTATAATCTTATGAAGCAGTTACAAAGTTTACGACCCCATGACCTAATGTGAGTTTACCACTTGTCACGACCTTCCAAAGCCTTGGTTATTTTTTAATATCTAATGCTAATGAAATCCTATCACATCATTCCACTTGGAACTTGGTTTTTCCCCATATAATTAATATGTAATGTTTCAATTTCATAATACTATGATTGCATGATATGATGACACTTGGTAGTAAGTTGCTTTATCTCAAGTAGTTAGATACAACATGGAATTCACGTAGTAGTTGGGAGAAATGAGCTAAAAATATTTGGACCCATATTTCAAGGTATTAACATGCTCAAAATAATCCATGAAACCTAAAAACTTATGATTAAATCAAAATACAACACTTGGAAAAGTTTCGTGGCATTTGGGTCCATCAAGAGTTTCATATAACAAATCCAAGCAACAGAACGAGCCAATAAGAACTTACCACTTGGAAATATAGAAAAATATCTAAGGCCACATCATCCAAAAGATGAAATGGGTCAATCCATATGATAATTAAATAATATCAATCTAATTGAAAGGTGACACTTTGTAAAGTATCACACGATCGACCTAGATGGTTCAATATTCAAAATAGAAGGCTAAAATGCCTAAAAAGGTGCCAAGTGTTGAACATGTGTCAAATACAACACCTAGGTAACATAAAATTATTCATAAAGTGCCAATGGTAGGTGTGAATTAAATGTTGATGGGTCTCATTCTGGTGGATATAAAGCCAAGTCACTTCACTAAAAGGTTCAAGCCTATGATGATAGGACACGTGGACAAAGCAAAGGCAGTGATTGGTTGATTTTCTCAAAGTAAATTTTCAAATACATTAGGCTAAAACTAAAAATTCACCCCATATTTAAATTAATGAAAATTAAAATTCTTACCATTTATGACTTGCATTACTAAGTTTAAATTCTAAATTTAGAGTTTAAAGCTTACCATCTTAAAGTGATAGGTTCACCTTTAGTTACTCTCTATTAGTGTTGGAAGCATTCTATGAGTTCTATAAAAACTTTTGTGCATTCCTCTACCATTGAAGCAAGTCATAGCTTTTCAATCATAGAATTTGAAACCATGGCCAAATTTGAAGCATCTAGAGTTAATTAAGAAGTTTCATTTGTTTACTCTTACGGGACAAATGTTAGTATAATAATTATAATCCCATCCTCAGATAGCTAATACATCTTAGTTTTCACTTTATAAGAGTTTTAAATTTCCAAATATTTTTTTTATAACATAAATATCTTTAAATATAAATTATTAAATTCATATTAGGCACTTATTTAAATTTGGTTTTCATAACTTTTGAAGTGCAATGTTGAATGAATAATAATCATTATTTTTTTCCATAGTATTTCCAAGGATGCCCATAAAATTTAAATCTTACATTAGATCCCTTCAAATTCCATTCAAAATTGGAACCCTATCCATAATTTTTTTCTTTTTTATTAGATATGGGTAAATTCTTTTATAGAATTCAAAACTATGAAATGGAGGAGGTAGCATTGTTTGGAGATACAAACTAGTCTATGACATAAATAGAAGGCCCATATCCCCCTTACATCCCACAATAGCCAACATCTCCAGTTTCAATAACATCACCAGTGTCACTTACATCACCAACATCACCAATGACCAAAATGAGTGTCACATTCCTTGAAAAATTTAAACCTAAGTGGGGTGGACACAACCAAGTTGTTGATTCTCAACTACCCCCTCTTCCTAGAATGGGGACCCTCCTTTTTCTATTCTTTAGAATGCCTAAGATCCAAACTTGTTGGGTCATTTGTTTGCATAGTAATGAATTCAACACTTCCTACAAGTTCTTGGTTATAAATTCATTTTTAAATACAAACTAGCATTTAGAAATGTCTAAATTATTGCAAGTTGCTTCAAGTTTTCTCCAGGTTTCAATGGATAATTAACCATGAATTGATTTAAGATGTGCAAACAGGACTTCATCAAAGTATTCCATCTAGTCTTCTAATGGGTACGAACATAATAGACTTCACCAAATCTTACTAGATTACCCTTACATTCTATTATAAGATTTTACTTATGTAGTTTTGCTTTAAATTAGCTCTATTTTGCTTATGATGAGCACTTGATGTTTATCAAAGTCTAATTTAACTTCTCACATGACTTCGTAGGATGTCAAAGTTAAACTGGTGGTTTGAGATGCCTAGTAGAATGTCAAACTTAAGATCATAACCAAAAGAGGATAGATGTCCACCTTATAGGCCTTTGCTACACCTCAATTATTTCCCACTCCACACATGACACTTAGAATGGATTTTAAAACCTTGAGAGCCATGTGGCACCATCCCAAGAGCTCATAAAGTAGTTAGCCATTAAAATTCAAATACATAGGCTATATGTCAATATCTTGGTCCATCCAAGCAAACTCGATCAATCGAAGCCACCACACATCTTACTACAATGATGAAACTTGAAAGATGCTATCATGTGTCCCAAATGTAACCATCCAAATCCAAATAACCTTCTAAAATGACATGTGTCTCCAAAGGTTCATCTAATATCGATGCATGTCAACATCAAATTACATCCAATCCAAAGCTCATAAGAGCCCACCAAATGAACACATGGATGCACTTGAGACATTTGAACAATGCTTGATAGTACCTAGTTATCTAAGCCCCTTCTAAGAGTGGAAAATGGTGTAAGAGTGAATAAGATATTATGATAATGATGTGTGTCCCCCTTAGACCTACACAATAATGACACTTGTCATACTTGCACTACTTCTATCTAAAGAACCACTTGATCACCACTGAGATCCTACCATGATGACATGTGTTCCCACTGGACCCATGATATGATGCCATGTGTCATTCCTATAGAGTCACACCCTAATACCAATAGAATTTCCTCAGATAGAAACACATGGTTCAACCCAAGCCACACATTCAAAACAAATTGATGATAACTACCTAGAGGCCTTTCAAAAGTGACACCTATCCTAGCAAGATCATGATTTCCCTTAAAAGAGGCACATATCCAAGCAAGGTCCTAATTGTTTATGAAAATGATAAGTGGCACTCTCATAGTTGATCAAATTAGAAAGCCCCACCCCAAAACTTGACACCAATCAAATAATGTCATGTGGCACTAAACAAATGAGTCATCATATGGAGTTACATATAGAGTGCTTAAGACCAATCAAAAAGTGGCATGTGTCTTAGTTTGAGATGACTAAGCAATTTAGTCATCTTAGAGCCCCATGGGTGTATAATTAGATCCTAGGTAGCTTGCCACATGTCAAATGCTTTCAAAATTTAGATTTAAAGTTAAAATTGATGGTGAATCAAAGGCAAATCAGCACTAAATTTTGAATGTAAAGGTGACAAGCTTGCCATTAATGTGGCATGAACCAAAATTGATATCCAACCTTTCATTAATTAAAGCAATCTTCAAAAGGCTAATCAACTCAATCATTATCACCTATACTTGCATTTGAAGCCCTAATCATTTTATCTCTCTCTACAAGTTGTGTTCTTAAAGTTCAACAAAGTTCAAGCTCTTCACGGATTGCACCCCAACCACCACTATTAGAGATACAAAGTTGTAAAAAAATATGATAAGACATTGATTTCTATCCAATAACACTATAAAAATGGCACAAGTAGGACCCTACACTTTGGGTAAGGGCATTACATTTAGATTATGATTTCTCATTTTAATATGATAATTCAGTCATGTTTAAGGATACAGTGTTCATCCCCAAGGCCATAAACTCAGGGGGCATGCATTATAATAGTGTTTATCATAATTTTGATTGAAATAAGGATTATGAGACCATGCCCCATGTCATTTATCTCACTTTAGACATCTTGTCACTCCAAGCTACTAGTTTTCCCAAAGCTATAACACAACTTGAGGTCATGACATGCACTAACATATTATATGACATCTTTAGGATGTCAAAAGGTGAGGATGGATTACTTAAATCCATGAACCTTGGGCTTCCCATTGCCTTCATTATAGGTTTGAATTTGTAAAAATATTATGACCAGACCTTGCCCTAGCTGGACTATAATCAAAGCATCATTGACAATTGGTATGAGGCACATAAGACAAAGGTGATCTTGGCTTCATAAACACCAAACCCAGATAGAGTATTCATGGATGACTAAGGGAATATACCCATTTCCCAATTTAGATAAGGAGTCAGGATTGGCCTTGCCTTATTAAATAGAGTATTTATCAATTCCCATATTGGATACAAATATATAAGGGCTATCCCACTATTGCAAATAATCTTAGAAAATCAATAGATCCCTTTACTTAGGGATATAATTAATAGGAACCTAATTATTTCCATGCATGATACTTGCTATAATGGGGATCCATTTTACATGATGAGCTACCTATAGGATGATATTTGTGTAACTACATAATTAGGGTTGAACTCATGGACTCCTTAATGAAATGAAGCAGTGCCTCAAACATATTTTGCAATGCATATTCACTATATTAGGCATCATATCAAAATAATTATATAGGATTTTTATCCCCCTATCTACAAGTTAGTCACAAAATGTGAAATACAAATGGTACCATATGATGTTAGGTAGGCATTGAGAGATATAGGTAACTTCTATATTTTCCCTAATTATATAGACATCTGAGTAGAAGGGGTAATTTTATCTCTCTTTAGGCTACCAAGGTATGTGCCAATGAAGTTGGTAGAATAAGAAATATCTTACCAAATGTTACATGGAATTGATGTCTTCTTCAAGAGGAAGAAGAAGACACCCCCACATAAGTCTCCCTACTAGCTAGGGAAAGCTAAGGTAAAATTGTGGCAATACGTAATAGTGGCAGTGAGACAGGGATTCTTACCTATTTCCCAAAGATGACCTCAGAATATGGGATCCAATCTAGGTCATTGCCAAGCACCTCACCAAATTCAAAAGAGATATGGTCATAGAGTATAGGCATCAAGATGAGGTACATGATTAGACATACCTCAATGTAATGAATGAAGAGGTGGTCCTAAGGAATGTAGCAAAAAAGAACATACCACTTGAGATGAGACTCAATCGAGAGAGGAGGAAAGAAGACATAGCAAGACCTTAGCTCCCACCAACCAATGGGAGCGTGTTTAATGTGAACTATGAGGAGAAAGAGGAATAAGAAGATGAGGATGACACCCCTCTTATTATAAATAGACCATGCAAGCCCCCAATTTAGTATAATCCAAGTGGTAAAAATGTACCTTTGAGCTCTAGGTGAGGAGAGTCAAACATCCATCATGGTCCTTCTTAAATCCCCAAAATTATGTCTACACCTATTGAGGAATTTGCCCCACAAATCTTCAACCAACTGAGTCCCAATATTATTGATCTAGAGGAAGGCTCCCCATAAGGAATTGATATCTCATTATAAGGACTACAAGCATTATCAAGGAGGATGATTGAGAAAGTATATACTAGGAATAAGTCTCTAATAGCCTCCCAAACCTCCTTAGTAAGTACAACACCTTTGTATTCATTTCTCATTATTATTACATTCATAACTACCCCTATGTATGCTACCTATGCCACCCCCATGTTCACATCCCCAACCACTACTTCCTTTAAAGACACCATTCATCTCACATACCACTACCAACTTTCCAACTCCATCCTAGACACCCACTACAAGTGCATCACTCACATTTAGCTCCCTCACACCCACCAAGCCACTGAGGCCCATCCCCAAATCATTGAAAATGTAGTAGCCACTTTGCCTTACCATGGTATCCTAAATTATTGGCCCCAAAACACTACCCTCATTTATGTTCAACATGGGCCTTGTTATTTCATTATTCAATCCATTTGGGCAATTGGACTTAGACAATATATATTCCAGTTGCATCCCTAGCTTCTTCTTCTACCCAAGCACTCCCACTACAACTACCTCCCATTCAGCCAACCACCCCAAACTAGGTGAGAGGCATGATGTAAATAATAAGGTAGGGGAGGCCTTAGCAAACCAAGCTCTAACCCAAATTGAGATGAAGTTTGACCCCACCACTAGCACCATGAAGAGGGTAATTCAAAGATAAATGAAACAACCACATCTTAGCTAGACTATGATATATGAGAATGAAGAAATGCTCTTTAATCTAACCAAGAAAATAAAAGTAGGCCTTAGAGAAGTGCAAGAGTATGTTAAGTACCCAATGTCTATAGTAAAAGCATAGGTAAAATCCACCATTTCTATAACTAAGGGAATGTAATAGGAGTTAAAAAGGCTAAAAGAGAAAACACTACCTATAGTGTTAGACAACACTTTGATTTTAATAATCAATTATGTAATTAATGTTTTCAATTTATATAAGGTTATGAAGAAGAGATAGGGAGAGGGGTATTGCAAGCTAAGGTGATCACAAAGCTTGACCAAAGTCTTGTCCATTGTGATGCCAAGTTGGTAAACTTCGCAAGATTGGAAAGAAGTAACAAATTCCTTAATCTTAAAGTTTTACCTCTTGATGGCATAGTGCCTACACAAACAATCTCATGAATAGGAGGAGGATTTTGAAGACATGGTTTGATAAACTCAAGGATGAAAACGCATCCTTTGAGAAAATTGAGTTCAATATATCCTGCTTACTAAAGGATGTCATGATTACTAAAGTAAGCAATCTAGATGGCTCCTTCATGGAAGAGAAAGAGTCTAGGGAACAAATGAATTTATTTATTGCATGTTTCCAATAGGATGTGGCTAGTTCCAGAATATTAATAGAGGTGATTGATATTGTTTCATTTTCTAATCATAGGCTATAAAAGGTAGAGGTAATAGAAGAGGCACTCAAGCCCATACTCATAGAAGTCATCAGGTTGATCCAGGACATACCTAACTTATTTAGGCCCATGATATTAGATTTTTCCAAAATAAACAAAGATTATCAAGACCATGTTGAAGTATGGACCCAAGAGGAGAATGAGAGGAAGTAGAAACAATAACAACAAGTTGGATAACAACAACCTCCATACCCTTAGGAATATTTTGTAGTCTTTTTGTAATTTCAAATGTAGAATATTCCATTATAATGTGGCAATTTAATCCACTTGACTATATCTAGGCACCTCTTCTAGGCCCACTCAAAATCATCTTATAAATTTTAGCCTATAAATAGAGGACTCCCCTCATTTTGTAAATAAAAAACAATTTGTTTGCAAGAATCAATACAAGAGAAACAAAGAATTTGTGAGATTGTCTGAAGTGATTAATTATGTGTTTCATATTGTTGTTCCTCAAGCTTTATTGTTTGATCATTTCCTTTATAAAAATGAATTTGGTAATTACATTTTATACATGCATTTATTATTTTGAACTTAATGTTAGGTTGACTATTTCAATAGTATATGCACTCTACTTTCTCTCATTTACATCTAGATGTGTTGTGGAATTTACTATGAGTGAGTTATCTTTATGCAAAGTATGCTATCAAATAGATGTATCCCCTTCCCTTGAATCTTGAATTTAATCTATTTATATTTGAGAATTATGCTAGGTTTGATAAGTATTAGTTTCATATGTATTGCTTTAGAAGTTAGAATAACTGGTAGTTTTATACATCTCTAGCGTAATCTCTTTTTTGCCCTACCCCACTCTCTTTTGGATCCACTCATGAATCACTTTATTTTATATCATGTTGTATATATCCATTATTCATTTACATCTTAGGAAATAATTGGCAAGCATTAAGATAATTCATAAAGATTAGCTAAGAAATATGTCACTGCATAATATATGTTGTCCCTACATTAGGGGTTGTTTACAAACTTTGAAGTGGGGATCACATATCTATTATTTGTGTTATTCCAAGAAATAGTTTTATTAGAAAATCAAGTTATAATTCATTCCAATACTTTAAATTGAGTTTTTTACTCTATCCTTTATTCCCTAGTGACACAAGGAGCACTAAAAATGCATCAACAGGGAGGGAAAAGTTGGTTCTAGAAGGAAGGCCTATGCAACTATTCTCAAGCATCTTTGTTGAATTATAGTGTACCTCATTATATAAGTACTTAACTTTTTCAAAATACAAAATAATCTTTAAATAACACTAAGGATATGCATTATATCCATGAATATTTTCATTATTTGCAAGAATATTTGCATCTTTTAAAGATTTTATCAAAGATAGTGTGCATTTAACGCAAATTTGGTAGAATAATCTAGATATTTGTTTAAATTTGTGAAAATAAAGGTGAAATACACCATTATTTACATATATTATAGGATGTTTTGATCATATTTTCAAATCTTGTCATAAATTTTTTAAAGAATTTGGGTATTTTTGTGAAGATCACTCTCTAACATGTTGATGGTACTGAATCTAGGCATTTAAGAACTTAATTGCTCTATGTCATTTGGTTTTAAGTAGGTCTTTGCATGAATTTATACTACAATAGTTTGATGCTCTTAGGTTATCAAATAAGGCATAAAATCACTTGAATTTTTTGGTTTAACACTAATTTTTATAGGTTTTCATACAAAACAAACCAATATTTGTGTAGATTTTAAGGAATTTGAAGTTCCAAGGCCTAGATCTTCAAAAATTAGGGTAAAGATACTTGAAGATTTTATAATAAATATTCATTCATCCTTGAGGTTTTTAACCCATGTTGGGGTTATCTTTGAGATTCCTTTGGTCTCAGAACCCATTCTACATCTTGGAGTTGCCTAGGATTAGAACCAAATCTTGATCAGAAACTAGGACCCCTTTAGCATCTCTAGAGACCCATAGGAAGGCTAAAGTTGGACAAAGGTAGATGAAGTAAGTCTAATACCTAGCCAAATGTCCCATATAACTAAATTTTACAACCATTTTTTCTAGTCATGGAATGGCTAGCTGGTTCATCCATCAATGTCCCTAGACCTGTACATGATTTTCCAAGAAATCCAAAGAAATATCTACCTCTCTTTACCCCCATAGATAGATTAATGGTTTAAGAACACATAAAGTCCTTTAAATCATCCTTAAGTTTTCTCAATGTGATCTATGAAGATTTGGTTTGTCACCTATTTCCTTTCACATTTTGAGATGCCTCATATGATTGGTTCCTTAACTTACCCAAAAATTTCATCATGAGATGGAATCAATTTAATGACACCCTTGTTGCTTAATTTGATAGGGTAGTTAGCCTAAGAGTCATGTACCAATAGTTTACCACTTTGAAAAGGGACCCAAAGGATCTAATTAGAACATTTAACTCTAGGTTCCAAAATATGTACACCCTGACATCCCCACTATATAAACCTAGTGACAACTTAGCTTTAGAAATATACAAGAATTATTTAAATCCAATGACAATTGTCTTCTTGAGTAGAGCCATGGGCATTGATACATTTCCCTTAGCCTATGCTAAGGCTATTCATATTGATGAAAAAATTCACCTGCAAGGATACCTTGCCTTTGACATACCCAAATTTGTCTTCTCTAAATGTCATTCCCAATATGAATCAAACTCCCCTTGCATTGAACCAACTATCGATGATCAACTAGTTACCTTTGAGCCATTCAACACCTAACCAATAGCTAGGTTTCTTTAACCAAGTAAATGTCAGGACTCACCCCTAGAATAATCAAGTAATGGTTATTGTGAACAACATAAATGTCCAAGATAACACCTAAAATAAGAACCTATAACCTCCAAAGGGAGTGTTAGATTCAATCCAAAGGATTGTCTAAAAGGTAGCTAACAATTTCTCAAGAAACAGATAGATAACTCTATTGAGAGATCAAATAGGAATTATAACTTATAAATATATAATAGTCCTTTTAATATACCTAAAAAAAATAGTGATCCCCCTTTGAGAAAATTACTTGAGATAAATATTTATGAAATGACCTTACCTAATTGGTGTCGAGTACACAATACTACTAAACATGGGGAACTTGATTGTGTTGAATTCTACCATGCATTTGAAGCCATTCAAAACCAAATGTAAGGATTCAACATGAATCGCCCTAATAAAAATAATGTTAAAAAATCCTAATAACTCTAATAATGCCCCTAGATCCCCTTTAATCAGTCCTCATGGTTGAGACTTATGACTTTCCAAACCAAGATGAGAATGAACCTGAAGACAACATTGAAGAGGTGCATGCTTTCGAGCGGTACCAAAGGAGTAATTATGTCTTGAGAATCAAAGGTAAAAACCCACCTCTGACAACTTCCACCCCACCTAACAAACCAAACACACCTATGAATGCTAGGATAGATAATAACCCTCAACACCCTCAAGGTAAGGAGAGCCAACTAGTAACAAAGGTCCCTTGCATAACATCAAAAGGTGGATACAATATAGTAAAACACATGAAGAAGATTAAGGTGAATATAACATTGCAATAGCTCACACAAATCACAAACAACATGATTTTTTATTTAAATCCTTGCATGAAAATCCTATCTCTAGCAAAGCTAAACAAGTTCATACCAATGTAGTGATGTACAAGAGCAAGCATGAGGTTCCACCATTCCTATTAACCATAATTTTTGTTAAAATATCCATAACTGCTTGCTCAATTTTGGTGCTTCATGTAATATTATGACCCTAAGAATATTTGAAAAGTTGGGATTAAGCCTAGTTAGATCTAAGAATGTGTGGGTACAATTGGACAATTCAAGAGTAAAGGTGATAAGTAAAGTGATGAACATCTACATGCAGCTAGCTCAAGAGCCCTGTATACAATAGTTCATCAACATTCAGGTCATTTACATACCTGAAGCTTATGGTTTGTTACTTATCCATAATTGGACTAAACCCTTGATTGGATACATTTCTATTTATGTTTCCCATATGTGGTTGCCTTGGTGAGGTATCCCCAATCAGATCAGGATCGATCAAGAGTCCAAGATGACGTATATGATTACAAAGTATAATGTTAAGAATGAAAAGGTAAACTACCAATCCTTTGATTTAGGTGTCTATACTTCGAAAATCACTAACATTATTTTAGGTGATGGTGTGAAGGAATAAAACAAAGGCCCTTGGATATTGTACTTAAATGGTGCATGAGTTAAACAAGGCTCAAGCATCTAAATTATTCTAAAAAATACTGAAGGGAAGCAATATTTTTCTTATTATATAATATAGATCTCTTACATTAATAACTTAGCAAAACATGAAGCTCTTTTTTTAGGACTTATGTTTTCAATTAAACATAAGGTTAAAAAACTAATAGTCTATGGTGATTCTGAGTTAGTGGTTAATCAAATTAGAAGTAGATATCAGTTCAAACTTTATTGTTTGAGAAATTATAAATTTAGAGCTTGGGACTTCATTGAATACATTGACTCATTCAATATTATTTCCTTTCCTAGGAATAAAACCAATTATTAGATGCTCTCACATCTACAACAACAAATTTGGTACCTCTAGAAGCCTTAAACTTACAAGAATTCACTGTGGAGATAATCACATGTATATATGTACTAGATAACATCAACCACTTCTAAGTCTTCAATGATGACCAAAAAATAATTGACTACTTTTTCAATGTTAACATGTTTGAATCCTCCATTATCAATGAATAGGATGAAGTCCTACAAGAATTTTAAAGGACCATGAAGATGGAATATTCCAACTTAAAGAGAATTGGATCCCTAAAGGCATGAACTCCTTAGAGAGGATGTTTGACCTAGATAAGCAAGGAAATAAAACAAAATAGCCCCAAAAGTAAGTGGAAAGGATTAAAATCAAGTAAACATGGGGGACACTGAGAATGAGCAAAATGTTAACATTGGCTTAGTGTGCACTGGTGAATAATTAAAAAGAGTGGCTTCCTTTTTGGCTAAATTCAAAGACATCATCACTTGGTCTTATGATGACCTCAATATCTTCAACACTAGTGTGATCAATCACACTATCCCATTAAATTAATCTTACAAACCTTTTAGGTAAAAGAAAAGAATAGTAAATCTAGTGTTGGAACCACTAATTTACAAAGAAGTATAGAAATTGCTTGATGCAAGGATAACCTTTCCTATACGGCACTCAACATGGGTTGCCAACCTTATGCCTATTTAGAAAAAGAATGGAGAAATCTACCTTTGTGTTGATTTTTGGAATCTAAATAGATATTATAAATAGGACAATTACCCTTTGCCATCTTTGGATGAAGTCATATAGTTATTAAGTGGCTCTAGAATGATGTCATTTCTAGATGGATTTTTAGGCTACAATCGAGTCTTGGTAAACAAGAATGATAGGATGAAGACTACTTTCACCACTAAGTGGGGAATGTTTTCCTACAAAATAATGCCATTCAGACTAATCAATGTGGGAGAAAAATTCCAATGAGCAATGGACCAAACATTTCATGTATTAATAGATAAGTGGATTATTATTTACATGGATGATCTAATAGTGTTTTCTTAAAATAGGGAAGATCATATGATGCATTTATAACAAGTGTTGGAAAGGTGTAGAATGTATGACATCTCCTTAAAACCCAAAAAGAGTATCTTCTATGTGACTGAAGGTAAACTCTGAGGACATATAATAACTCTAGAAATTATGACCATCAACCTTGATAAGATCAAAGCAATTTCAAAAGTAGAATTTCCAAATATCAAAAAAGAGTTAAAATATTTCTTTGGTAAAATCAACTTTGTAAAAAAGTTTATCTTTGGTTTTGTAAAAATTGTGAGACCACTCAATGCCATGTTAAAGAAAGATGCCAAGATAGAATGGACTACTGAGGTGAAGAAGGCCTTTCAAGACATCAAGGAGGATATCATTCAACGTCCTATCCTAATAAGTCCTAATTTTAATAAAGATTTCTATCTATACTCTTTAGCTTATAACCATACTATTGTTGTTGTCCTAACACAAAAATAAGATGACAAAGAACACCTTATATCCTTCATGAGTACTAATATAAAGAATTTTGAGATAAATTACCCTATTCTAGATAAACAAACCTATGCATTGGTGAAGGCTGTAAAGAAATTCAGACACTAGATCCTAAGAAATAAGATATATGCCAAAGTGTTTGATTCAACTATCAAATTAATGCTAGGATAGAATGAACTCAAGGAAAGAAGAGGGAAGTAGATGACTAAACTTCAAGAATATGAATCAGAGATAAAATCTACTAAGTTAGTAATAGGTCAAGGTCTTATCCAACTCATAGCAAACATTGATCCTTGCATTGATGTTTTGCAAGTGGAAGCAAACCAAGTACCTAAAGGAGATTGGTACAGGGACATTGTTCATTATTTATTGCATGGAGTATGTCCCTCACACCTCAAAAGAGAATTAAAAATGGCCCCCAGGTTGAGATCATCTCACTGTATGATCAAGAGAGGGGTCTTCTATATAAAAAACTATGAAGTAATTTATTTGAGGTGTGTCTCTAAAGTTGAAGCCACTAAGATCATGGATAGTTTCCATGCTAATTTGGGAAGTGGACATCCTTCAAGATGCACCACCGTACACAAGATATTAAGGGCTAGATATTATTGGACAACTATTTTAAAATATTCACAGGCTCATGTGCAAACATGCCACAAATGTCAAGTGTTTGACTAAAGAGAAATAAAGGTAGTAATGCCTCTATAGCCTATAATTGAGGCAAAGACATTTGCATAATGGGGACTAGACTTTGTGGGCATAATTAACCTCAACTCCTTAGTGGGGCACAAATTTTTACTCACCCCCACTAACTATTGCATAAGGAAGACCGAATTAGTGGCCACCAAGAATAGCATAACAATTGATGTCATCAAGTTCCTAGAATAAAACATTATTACTCAATTTGGGACACCCATGTCCCTAGTGTGTGACAATGGTTTAGCCTTTGCATCAACTGAATTTATGGAATAGGCATATGATAATCAAATCATCATCAAGTCTCCTTAAAAATACTACCCTCAGCGTAATGGAGTGATTGAATCCACTAATAATAACTTGATGCATGCAATTAAAAAGTCTACAAAAAAGAAGCCAAGGGAGTGGCAATCCCTCTTTAGGGTTGCTTTATGGGTAGATAGGACCTGATACAAGCAGGAGCTCAAAGCATGCCCCATTATTTCTAGTTTATGGGTAGAAACCTATATTTCCCATCACTTTGAATCTACCTACACATGAACTCATGGCCAAGTACATGGAAGATGATGAAAGAGTGCAATCCTATATCCTAAACATCATCCAAATAGAGGATGCTAGAGATGAAGCATTACAAAGTTTTAGAAAGCATCAAGATGTTGTGAAGTGATGGTTTGACAAGTGAGCCAAAGTCAAATCATTCTAAATCTTATACTTAGTCCTATTATTGGACAAGCCTCACAAAAATAAAGGCTAACATGATAAGTTCACTCCCCTCTAGATTAGACCCTATCAAGTAGTAGAGATACTTGGTGAAAACATGTTTAGACTCAAAAACTTGTAAGGGAATAAATTAGCCTTACCTCTCAATGGCAAATACATGAATCATAACTTCTCTAATACTTTGTCCCAAGTTCCACAAGGAGAGTAAGATTATTTAGAAATAGAGTATGTAGGGGTAGTATAGTTTCCTTTCTTTATTTGATTTCTTATTACGTTCTTTCCTATTTTTTTTCTTTTACTTTTCATTGTTTCCTATCTTACTTTGCTTTCCCTTTGTGTGTTTGTTTCCTATTGTGTGATTTAGTTTAGTAATGATTCCTCTAAAAAAAATTCATTGGCTCAAGTTATATCAAATTAATCCTAAAATAGTTAGAAGGATTGTTAATCTTAGACATTGGTAGTCTGAAGTTTGGAAACTTCTAGCATTGTTCCAATTTAGAAAAGTTGGGTGGGGTTAATCATAAGTTAGTCTTCCCATGAATATAATAGTCTATTTTAAGGATATAATATGGTTCATATTACTAATCATTTGATTGAACAAGAGTTTAAATCAATGCAGACCATCATACTACTACTCAAATTCACTAAATAAATTACCTGAGTAGAAAGTGTTATCTGAGAATGAATAACATTCAAACTATGTCTTGACATAATCCTTACACTTAACTAATTATAGTTCATGAATCCATGTATCAAAAAAGGAAACCTAAAACATATGATAAACAAACGAAGTGAAATCATAAACTACTTCACATTCCTAGAATGGTGATTTAGGCAATCTCTATCGGTGTTATGGACACCTAGCTGGCAATAGAGTAAGGCCCAAAGAGGAGCCAAAGGTATCTCTATTAGGGCTATGGATGCCTGGCTAGTAGTATAGAAATAACTAAGCCATCCTTAATTAATCAAATCATTATTATTTAAATCTAAAGGATTCTTAAGTCATTCCATGTCTAGATGTTTTAAAACTTGAAAGCTAACCCTTATGAACCTATTGGCAATGATAACATAACTTCAAAGCACACACATAGTATGATTGTCCACAAGATTTAAACTCTTTTTCTATCCTATAATATTTCATTTATTCTAAAATCAATTTTTGATATTAGCTAAAAATCCTACTGAGATGATTACTTTTTAATTAGTCTTTGAACAGAAGATTTGGATTCTAACATTTTGTAATGTTTCCCCATAGAGGTCACTATTTATTGATTATCAACTACCCCCTATTATAAGAATGGGTACCCTCTTATTTTGATTATTTAGAATGCCTAAAACATAAACTTATTGGGTCATTTGTTCACATAGTCATGAATTTGACACTTCCTATTAATTCTTGATTATATATTCATTTTACAATACAAACTAGCACTTAGAAATATCTAAATTATTGCAAGTCACTTCAAGTTTTCTCCAAGTTTCAATGGATAATTAACCATGAATTGATTCAAGATGTGTAGATAGGCCTTCATCAAAGTATTCCACTTGGTCTTCAAATAGGCACAAATATTGTAGACTTCACCAAATCCTACTAGCCTAATTTTAGATTCTATTAGAAGCTTTTGTTTACGTAGTTTTACTTTAAATTAGCTTCATTTTGCTTATGATGAGCATTTGATGTTTCTCAATGTCTAATTTAACTTCTCTTATGACTTTGTAGGATGTCAAAGTTAAAATAGTTTGAGATGCCTCATAAAACATTAAACTTAATATCATAACCAAAATAGGACAAAATTCCACCTCATAGGCCTTTACTACACCTCAATGATTTCTCACTGTACACATGACACTTAGAATAGATCTATGAACCCTGAGAGCCACCTAACACCATCCCAAGATCTCATGATGTAGTTATCCATTGGAATTCAAATCCATAATCTATGTGTCAAGATCTTGGTCCATCTAAGCAAACTCAATCAATCTAAGCCACCATGTATCATGTTATAATGATGAACCTCATGAGATGCTACTGTGCGTCTCAAGTGCAACCATCCAAATAAAAGTATCCTTCCAAAGTGATGTGTGTCCTTAAAAGTTCATCCAGGACCAACATGTGTTAGCACAATGTTGCATCCAATCCAGAGCTTACAAGGGTCTACTGAATGAACATGTGGATGCACCCAAGCCATTTGATCCAGGCTCAATGGTACCCAACTATCCAAGCCCCTTTTGACAATTACAAGTGGTAGAAAAGTGAATAAGAGCTCATGAGAATGATGTGTGTCCCCCTCAGACCTGTGTGATAAAGACACTTGTCATTCTCATACTACTTATACATATAGAACCATTTGGTCACCACTGAGATCCCATTTAGATGATGTGTGTCCCAACTAGACCCACAAAATGATGTCACATGTCATTCCCATAGAGTTATAGCTTAAAATCAATAAAATTACCTCTAAGAATGACACATGGATTAACCCAAGCCACACATTCAAAAAACTTTACTGATAGATACCTAGAGGCATTTTGAAGGTGACACATATCTTATCAATATTATTATTACCCATGAAAGAACCGCTTGTCCAAGAAATGTCTTGATTGCTTGCAAAAATGACAAGTGGCACTCTCACAATTGATTAAATTAAAAGGCCCCACCCCAAAACTTTCTATCAATCAAATAATTCCACATGGCACTGAATAAATGAGTCATCATATAGAGCCACATTTAGATCACTTGAGACTAATTAAAAAGTGCCATGTGTCCTAGTTTGAGTTGATTAAGCAATTTAGTCATCTTTAAGCCCTGTAAGCATCTAGCTAGATCCTAGGTGGCTTACCACATGTTAAATGGTGGAAAAATTTAGCTTCAAAGCTAAAATTGTTGGTAAATCAAAGGCAAATCAGCATTAAATTTTAAATGTAAAGGTGATGAGCTTGCCATTAATGTGGCACAAACTAGAACCGTTATCCAACCTTGTATTAATCAAGGTAATCTTTAAAAGGTTTCTTAACTCAATCATTATCACCTAAACTTACATTTGAATCCCTAAGAATTTTCTCTCTCTAGAAGCTACGTTCTCAAAGTTCAACAAAGCTCAAGCTCTACATGGATTATGTCCTAACTACCATTATCAAACATCTAAGGTTGTAGAGAAATATGAAAGTATGTCGATTGCTATCCAAAAACACTACAAAAATGGCATGAGTAGGACCCTCCATTTTGGGTAAGGGCATTACATTTAGAGGTGAAGATTACTTATTTTAATACAACAAATTAGTCATGTTCAATGATATAGAATTTATATTCAAGGCCATAAACTTGGGGGACATACATTATAGTAGTGTTTATCATAATTTTGAAGGAGATAGGGATCTCAAGGGTTTTGAGACCATGCCCCATGTCATTCATCTCACTTTAGAAATGTTGGCACTCTAAGCTACTGGTCTCCAAAAATCTATAGCAAAACTTGAGGTCATGCCATACACTGACCTAGTATATGGCATCTTTGGGATGTTAAAATGTGAGGATGGATTATTAAAATCCATGAACCTAGGGCTTCCCATTTCTTTCATTATAGGGCTAAGTTTTAAAAAATATTATGACCTACCTCTACCCTAACTGGACTATAATCAGATCATCATCGATAATTGGTATGAGGCACATAATCCAAAGGCAATCTTGGTTTCATGGACACCAAATCAACCTGAGTCTTCATGGATGACCAAGGGAATATACCCATTTCCTAGTTTAGATAGGGAGTCAAGATTGGCTTTACCCTACTAAATAGAGATTTAGTAATGCCCACATTAGATACATAGATATAAGGGCTATCCCACTATTGTAAATAATCCTATATGATCAATAGATCCCCTTACTTGGGGGTATTATTAGTAGGAACCTAATTGTAGCCATGCATGATACTTACTAGAATGTTGATCTATTTTACATGATAAACTACCCATTAGATGTTATTTGTGTAAATGTTCAATTAGGGCCAAACTCATGGACTCTTGAATGAGATGAAATAGTGTCTCAAACATATTTTGTAATTCATATTCACCATTTTATGCACCATATCATAATAATTATAGAGGATTTTTATCCCCTATCTACAAGTCAATCACAAAATGCGAAATGTAGAGGGTATTATCTGAGGTTAGGTATGCATTAAGAGATATAGGCAGTTTTTGGATCTACTCTAATTATATAGTCATCTGAGTAGAAGGGGTAATGGTATCTCCCTTCAAGCTACCAAGGTATGTGCCAATAAAGTTTATTAAAGAAGAAATAGCTTACCAATGCTACATGGAATTGTTGGCCTCTTCAAGAGGAAGAAGAAGACACCCCCACATAAGGCTCCTTACAAACTAGTGAAACCTAAGGTAAAATAGGGGAAATATGCAATAATGGTTGTGAGACATATGGATTCTTACCTATTTCCCAAATATGACCTAAAAATGTGGGATCCAAACCAGGTCATTATTAGGCACTATTAACATTTTGGCCTCACAAGAAAAAGTCAACCCTTATCATTTGAAACTCTTGATGGTTTTTGTTTTATCTTGATTTTTATGCCTCATAGTGCCCTTGTTTAAGTAAAAATGACTAATATAAGCTAAATAAACTAGACTATCATTTAGAAGTCTTATGGGTATAATTTAGTAGAATCATGACATGTGTGGGGACATAAAGTTAAAGTTATGGAAAATAACCATTAGAATTCAAATGTTCCAAGGTTTGACATAGATCTAAAAAGTGTCAAGATCTTGAGAGCTCAGATCAGATCTAACAGTGCACATCGACTGATAAGGCTAGTGGGCCCCAAAGATCCAATGAAGCACATTTGATCATGCATTCATACATCAATGGTGAGATTAAAAGTCAAAAATTTAGAGTATATTGAGATCAAGCGAGGGGATAATAAGTGCCATGATCATGGAAAGATATAATATCAATGGTGTGCATTTGATTTTATAGGAAAAGATCAATAACACATATTGAGTCATGTAGATAAGATCAATAGTGCATGTTGAGTCAAAAATTCAAGGAGCTCAAATTGAACATAAATTCACCATATGGCACAAGCACAGAGGTAGATGAAGTTGATAATAGGATCTTAAGGATAAATATGTAATTACCAAGTGTCATAATCTTAAAATTTAACCATAGATCAATGGTTGATGATGAAGGTCAAAACCAATAGTCTCATGAAGAAATCAATGGGGTAGATTTGATCAAATGAGATGGTGACACATGTCCAAAATTGATGGTATAGTGTGGTCTAGCTCTTAGCATGAAACAAGAGTGTGTTCTATAATGGATCCTGATCAATTAATAGCATTTAAAAATATCAATGTAGGGAGAAGTGGTAGAAATATTTGTGTGACTATTGTAACTATTCTCTAAGGTGGTCCTGGTGAATTAAACACTTTAAGCAACATAAACATATAAAGAAAATAGATTGAAAGGATTGACATAGTGGTTGTAACTATTTTTTTAGGGGAACTACACTCATTAATGACCCCTTCAGCACAAAAATTCTCCCTCTCTTGCTTTTCTTTCTTCTTATAAATGTAGGCATGGAGCTCTTGATTATCATCCCTTTGTTGGGTATAGAAAACCTCTACTAAAATCACGTTTTAAACTCTTTTGAAATAATATAATAAAATTTCATATTCTAGTTTAATGCTAAGTTTACCTTATTGAAGTTTTATTTTAAAATGTATGTTGTTTATTCATCACCTGTAGGTCCTTCATGTACCTTGCCTTAATACTGTTAGTTTTTTATAGGTTGTGTGAAGTGTTAGCTAGTGAGGTTTCTCTTGAAGTGTCACAAGTCCATAGTATCTTAAATAGACCTATCTCTTTCTATCCTTCAAGTTGTAGGTCTCTTTTCAACCTTTATATAAAATACTCATGTTTGGAACTTTGTCATAGAATTTGATCAATCCTTGTCCTCATTAGATTCATTAGTAGTCATGAAAGTATCCAAGTTAAGAGTGGATCATTGAAAATTTTGTGCATCACTACACTTAAAGTATGTTTTCATTTATATATTTTCTCCCCTTTTCATTCCAATATATTAAGTTATAGAAAGAGAGATTCAAATTATCATATCTGAGGAGATAGCCTCATTAAATACCCTAGAGGTTTGACCCAAAATTAGGTAACCCACAGCCTAGGGTCATTCCTATGTTAGACTATATTTGAGAGTAGGACTTGAACACTTCTACTTTTATCTAGGGTGCAACCTATACCTCTAACATGCACCTCACTAAATTTAAAAAAGATGTGGCTATAGACTATAGGCATCAAGATGAGGTACATGATTGGATATACCTTGATGCAATGAATGATGACGTATTCCTAATGAATACATCAAATAAGAACATACCACTTAATATGAGACTCAATCAAGAAAAGAGGAAAGAAGACATAGCAAGATCTCAGCTCCCAATAACTCATGGAAGCATATTTAATGCAAATTATGAGGAGGAGGAAGAAGAAGATGAGGATGACACCCATCTTATCAAAAATAGACCCTACATGCCCCTACTTTAGGATACTCCAAGTGGTAAAAATATACCTCTGAGCTCTAGGCAAGGAGAGTCAAGTAGCCATCTTGGTCCTTCTCAAAGCCCTACAATTATGTCTACACCTACTGAGGAAGTTTCCCCATAGAGATCCTACCAACTAAGTCCCAATATTATTGATTTAGAGGAAGACTCCCCACAAATAATTGATATCTCATTAGAAGGATTGTAGGCATTGGTATGGAGAATAGTTGAGGAAGTATATACAAGGAATAAATCTCTAGTAGCCTCCCCAAACCCCTTTAGTAATTATAACACCTTTGCCTTCATTTCCTATTATTAGTACATTCATAATTTACCCTATTTTCGCTACGCATGTTCACATACCCAACCACTACTTCCTTTGGAGGAACCATTTCACCATTTATATACCATGCCACTACCAAATTTTCACCTCCATCCCAAACACCCACTGCAAGTGCATCACTTACCCTTGGATCCCTTGCACCCACCAAGCCACTGAGGCTTATCTCCAAATAATTCTCCTAGAAACATCTACTTTACCTCACCATATTAGACCAAATGATTATCCCTCAAACACTACACTCATTTTTGCTTAACACGGGCCCTACTAAATCATTATTTAATCCATTATGGCAATTAGACCTAGCCAATATATATATTTTAGCTACATCCTTGGCTTTTTCTTCTACCCAAACACTCTCACTATAACTACCTCTCATTCAGCCAACCACCCCAAATTAGGTGAGAGGCATGATGCAAACAATAACATAGGATATGCCTCAGGAAAGCTAAGCTCTAACCCAAATTAGAATGAAGTTTGACCCCACCATTGGCACCATGAAGAGGGTAATTCAAATACAAATGGAACAACCACATCCCAACTCAACTATGATATATGAGATTGAAGAACTACTTTTTACTCTAACCAAGAAAATAAAATCAAGCCTTAGATAAGTGAAACAGTATGCTTAAGACTCAGTGTATACAGTATAAGCATAGGCAGAATCCACCATTTCTATAATTAAAGAGAATACAATAGGAGTTACAAAGGTTGAAAGAGAAAAGGATGCCTACAGTGCCAAACAACACTTTGATTTCAATAATCAATGTTTTAATTAATTTTTTCAATCTCTACAAGGTTATGAAAAAGAGACAAGGAGAGGGGATCTAACAAGTTAAGGTGATCACAAAGCTTGACTAAAGTCTTATCCATTATGATGTCAAGTTAGAAAACTTGGCAAGATTAGAAAGAAGTAATAAATTCCCTAATCTCAAAGTTGTCTCTTGAGGACATAATGCCTAAATAAACTATCCTCATGAATAGGAGGATTTTGAAGACATGGTTTGATCAACTGAAGGATGCAAACACATCTTTTGAGAAAATTAAGTTTAAGATAGCCCACTTACTAAAGGATGTCATGATTACCAGATTAACTAAGCCAAATGGATCCTTAATGGAATAACAAGAGTTAAGGGCACAAATGAAGGTCTTTATCACATGTTTTCATTAGGATGTGGCTATTGCCAAGATATCAGTAGAGGTGATTAACATTGTTGCATTTACTAATCAGAGGTTATAGAAGGTAGAGGCAATAAAAGAGTCAATCAGGCCCATACTTATGGAACATGGTAGGATGATCTAAGACATACCTAACTTATTTAGGCCCATGATACTAGATTTTACCCAAATAGAAAAAGATTATCAGGCTTGTGCTGAAGTATGGACCTAGGAGGAGAATGAGAGGAAGCAAAAATAATAGCAACAATAGCAAATTAGCCGGCAACAACCTCCATCCCCTTAGGAATATTTTGTAGTCTTTTTGTAATTTCAAATGTAGAATATTCCATTGTAATATGGTGGTTTAATCCACTTGGTTATATTTGGGTGTTGCTTGTGGGCCCATTCAATCTCATCTTAGGCATTTAATCTTATAAATAGGGGACTCCCCTCATTTTATAAATTATAAATAGCTATCTGTAAGAATCAATACAAGAGAGATAATAAATTTATTAGATTATTTGTAGTGCTTAATTATGTATTTTGTGATGTTATTCCTCAATATTTTATGTTTGATTATTTCCTTTCTGCAAATTAATCTAGAAATTACATTTTATGCATGCATTTGTTAATTTGATCTTAATGCTAAGATGACTAATTTGATAGTATACTTGCTCTACTTTCTCTCATTTGCATATAGATGTGTTTTGTAATTTATTATAAGTTATTTTTATGCAAAGTATGTTTTCAAATACATGCATCCCCTTCCCTTGAAGCTTTAACTTCATCTATTTAGCTTTGAGCATTATGCTAGGGATGATAAGTGTTAGTTTCATATGCATTGCTTTAGAAGTTAACAGAATTGGTAGTTTTATACATCTCTATCACAATCTCTTTTCTACCCTACCCTACTCTCTTTTGGATTCACTCCTGAATCACCTTAGTTTAGATCATGTTGTATATATACATTGTTCATTTATATCTTTGGAAATAATTGGTAAGCATTAATCTAATTCACAAAGATTAACTAAGAAATGTGTCACTACATAATATTTGATGTCCCTATAGTAGGGTCTATTTATAGAATTTGATTAAAAGAGGGACTAAAAACACCAATATTATCTAATTTATCCACCCTTTTATTACATTCTCTATAAATATGTGATATTGATACTTTTTTAAAATGTTGTAAGATTCTTTTTGCATCCTCAATATCTCTTTGGATAAACCAAGAGGGTATAGTTTTGCTCAATTTATCAACAAAGATTTTGTTACCAATATGTTTCCCACCCAATTTACCAATTAATATGTTGTTACTCAATTTTTTTAATTATTTCAAATATATTTTTAGCTATCAATAATTAATGATGATCATGTCCCATAATTTTCATGATAGTACATTGAGATCATATTTACATCATGCATTATTTATTTTTGCATATCACCTTGCTCACATGTTCTTATTTTTATATATTAAAAATTTATTCCTATAAACACATAAGTCCTTAGGGCATAATACTTAAAATACATTTGATAATTATAATAATTTTTTTCTTTCATCTCACATTTATGTGTAATTTTTATATCTAATAGGGTTTTATATATTTTCACTTTGATCTCACATTTATTCTTTGTATTGTAGCATAAATGTCACTTGCATTTGGAGAGGATGATCATGTGGAATTATTTTCAAAAGGCACCAATGTTGCATAGGGCACAATGTATCCAAGTAAAAGGATACTACAATTTAGAGATGTGGGAAGAGGATTTATTATTGTTAGTGTTGACATAGTATCGGATGGAAAAGTAAAATTTCCTTATTCAGTTTATGGATTTGAAACCTTAGAATATGTCAATAAAAAATGATGCTACATTCCATGGGAATAAAGTTAACTTATCAAATTACTTGGATCCACACATTCCCACAATTCATGTTGATTATATTTTTCGTGACTCGGAGGCTTATAGTGCTATGGAAGAGGGAGATTCTAGTGATGACAATGAAATCACCATCAATTATATAGGACTTAAGAATAGAATTGATTTTTTCATAGATAATGTCATTCTCAAACATAAATGTTCTATCAGAGATGACAACATAGCCCAAGTTTTTGTCACTAACAGAGATTGAGACACTTGATGTTTGGTTTAATGCTTGAAAATGTAACATATTTATGTTCTAATTTATTAAATTTACTACAACCTAATAAATTAATAGATTGGCCAATAAAACATTTTGTTTTTTATGAAATAATAAGTGCCCTTATGGTCAATAAAATTAGTGCTCAAATGGATGGTCTATACCTTATACATATTGGTGAACACAATTTGTAGTTCGTGGGAGTTACTACCAAATTTATCCATTTATTCTCATATAAGAGAAATTATGTTTCAAATGGAACATTTAAAAATCTGCTTGAAGGATACATGGTATAATTTAAGGTATTAGAAACCAATAAATTTAGTGTGCATATTGATAGAGTGTTCAAACCTCCTTTTAAATGATACTCCCTATCTGAAGGATCTTTGATACAATGGTCACTAGGAAATTGGTGGACATAAATGATTCTCTTCTAGATTTGAGATTCAAACAAGTCCTAGATGAGGTTGAGGTGAACATATGGGATGCATTAGAAGAGCAACAACTATACATGGTATACCTAGTTTATTTTGATGCCACTAATTACAATCATTCCAAAAAAGTGATTAGAAGACCCTATATTGTTGAAAATGTCAAAACTTGAATGCCCCTTTACCTTGTTTGTCAAATCCAAATGTTGATGAGGATATAAAATGGTCATTTTTTTGGATGAATTGGAGAAAGTGAAAATTTATTTTTTCAAATCTAACTATCTTAAAAAATTTCCCTTAAATTTAGTCACATTTCTTTGGCACAAAATTACAGCCATTAATAAAAAGACAAAAAAATTGTGTTAGATTGATTAAAAATGAATTCCATATTTAATGTGGTCAAAAAATCTATGGATGTGCATAAAGTGAAATTTGATGGGATGGATCTCTATCAGAATGCATGGAGCAAAGCTTATGGGTACCCAAGGAGAAAAATTATATACTCATAAATTAGATGGGATAAATGGTCATAGGCATGCATTAAATGGTGACATTAGGAAAGTGAAATAAAGTTCAAATACCATAGAAATAAATGTGTGAATTAAATGTGTATGTGGGATAGATGCTTCTATGATGACCAATAGATGAAAATGAAAAAATATGGATGGGAAGGGTAGATGGGGATATTTACCTTAATCCATAAGGTAATAATATGGTTAAAAAGGTGAGGATTCAATATTGAAAACCTTTAGGGAGAGAATTTGGTGAAGCATTGTTTCAGGATTGTTTGACACCTAGTAAAACATGGATCAAATCAAACAAGATATTGATGTGGATAGCATAATTTAGTCATGAACACCAAATAAAAAATAGAAAGGTGGATTGATTAAGATTCCTAAAAAATGACATGAGGCTATTGAATCACACCTTGCACTACTTGAATAGGGTAATGAAAACTAAGGTGAAACTATTAAAGGTCATAAATTAATATGTGATATCATCTTGGCCTAAGATGTGGGTATTTTGAAATTTATATTCCAAAGTAGTCTCCAATAACTTATCCTTACATTTGTATCATAATTTTTTAGTATTAATTGAATATTGGCATTGATTGCTTCTATTTGACAATATTTTATTCAATATTTTTAGCCCAACTTATATTTAGGTGTACTACTATTGGCCAATTAATGAGGTAAACATATTTATTATTAAAAATTAATTTAATATTGATCCTTATTTTAGAATATTATTTTTCATAATTATGTAGATATAATAATGCATTTTGATTAATGTTGAAGAATTTAATCAAAATGGTTTTCATCTACAAGAATTACTCTACTTAAGTTGATGGGAGATGTGCTAGTAATCATGCAACACTATAAGTTTTGGGTTTATGTCACACCAATTTGATGATATGTGTTTTAAAAACATAATAAAATTTGGTGATGTGGGGAATATATCTAGTGAAGCATTAAAATACAAGTAAATTATTTCAAGTTTAGGATTGGGTCATCTAAATCCATGGAGTCATTAAGGTCTATTTTGTTCTCAATGTGGAATCAATAAAATGAATGGATCTATTGAAAATTTTAGTCCACTTTATCTCTCCATATTTACATATTTATGTGCTCATAATTATGTTATAATATGTTTGGGATTGGATGATAACTATAAAATAAAATGGGCCTCCGTGGACATGTGAGTTTGTGTATTTCACATTAAATTGTGACTAGGTCCATTAGTCATGAGGATATCATGTATAACATGGTGTGAAAGTTAAATTTATAAACATTTATTTTAAACATATCTGAGTGACATCTATTCATACCAATTACCATAATTTAATCACTAGTCATGTGCCACAAAAAAAGAGGCCAAAGAGTTTGCATCATTTAACCATGAATACTAAAGATTAATATACTAGTCAAAGCAAAAGATTATCTCTTCAAAATGCTAACTTGTCAGTCATCAAATTTACTCTAATCTATTTCTAATGTAGTCAATTTTCACATGGATACTTTAGGTATATTCAATCTTATTCCACCAAAGTTATGGAGTGTCACTTGTCACATTTATGGGAACCTAGGTCTAATTCTAAACACTCATCCCCCTAGGCTTCTAAGCTCTAGGATGCTACCACTTGGTAGCTCCTTAGGCCCTCGAGACCCCATAAGAATTAATCCATTAGGTAATAATCCCGTAATGAATCTAATATTCTAAGGGCCTTATAAATGAAGTCTTCATAGAATACTTCATTGTGATATTTTCCACATGAAAATATTACAATGACATAACTATCAATTATCTCACCTAGGTATATATTAACAAAGGGATAAAACCCTTTTTATATTCAGGTGTGTATGTGAACTATTGTAACCAATGGGTCTAAACATCTCCCTTATAAACATAAAACCAATGGTAATAAACATCATTTCATGAAATATGGATATATTCCTAAGAATTTGGACTTGTAGTATTACCATTTCTTGTTTTATAATTGTTGAAATTGGATTTACATATAGATATTATTGATTTTTAACCAGTGTTATATAAGATTTTAATATGTTATTATCAATTTTAATTAGTTTGATATTGGATTCCAATAAAGCTATTATTGGATTCCAAATTCTTATGTGGAATCAAATTCTAATTATATCTTAAATGATTTTTCACATTTAAATTCAAATTTAGGAGAAATGGCCAATAGTTGAGCATGGTCGAATAGTTGAAATAGGTCCTAATAATTAAATAATATGACCCCATAGTTTTCATACTATTTCCTAATTATATTTATTATAGTAATATTTAATATTTATCCAAAATTTACCATATATTAACCAATCACATCATGACATGGAAGATTTAAAAATATTAGTGAAACATTTAAAACACACTTACTATCACCATGTACAAGTATTTTAAAACACTTTTCATTACCCATGTGCCCAATGTAAAACATACTTATTATTATTCTCAATAATCTTGTGTAGAATGGGAAAACACCCATTCTATACTAGATAATAACATAGGACTTTGTTGCTCATATTATCGATTTAGAGGTCATTATTAATATCTTAATGTGTATAATGGGCATGTACCCATTCTACCCAAGATAATAATATAGGCCTCTATTTCTCATATTATTCCTATAGACGTGTGTAGAATGGGCATGTTCTTATAAAACCAAAGATGGTTAAAACATACATTAATCAAAATTTCAAAAGTTCACACTTTATGTACTAATATATTATTGGAAATAATTAATCACTTTGTAGCCACATTGATGTGATTTAAATGGTTTATATACTATATAGTTATCAATTAATAATAAGATAAGGATTGTATTGGGTACTAAAAGTTTCTCATTTATATGAATATATCAACTTGTGGTGTTTTACCTATCTGTGTTTTTTTACATTAAAATATAATTTTCAAATGTGTGGGCCTTTATCATTAATTACAATCTATTTCTATCTTGTACATTACATATTTAGTATACATTTCAAATTCTTACAATTTTTTAATAATCATTATATATAAAAATTTTGTGGCTTTTCCACACAATATATTTTAAGTAATACCTCAACATATCAGGTTATATAATTTCTACTTGTAATAATGAATCTTGTATTGCTTATCCACATGGTAGGTTTTATAGGGCCAATAAAGTTAAAATCCATATTTCAAATGGAGCTAATGGTAGTACTAACCATAATGTCATCTCATCCTATGCATTGGGTTTCCCTACTATTTGACATATATCATAATTCCAAGCATACTTATGTGTATATTGCCACCATAGGTTGACTATCATTATTTTATTATTAGTAACATCTTATGAATTGTGTCCTTCTACTATGTGATCATGCATCTCTATCATAAAATAATTCCACCTTTATAGAACCTTATCCCTTCCCATTTTATATAACACTCCTTTAATAAGTGTGAATTGGAAGGCCTTTATCATTAATATTTTACATTCTAGTCTACCATATCCTTCCATAAACTCTCATGTGGCTATAAATTATTAAATATTGTCCATGTCCTTTAGGATTCCATCAATGCAAAAAAGATGAGCTCCAGGGAACTCTTCTTCGATTGATCTTATGTCCTCTCTTATGGTAATCCTTAGTAAGTAATATGGTCCATTATTTATTCTAATGAGTTTCACTATAATCTTAAAATCAAATTCTTGAAAAAGAATCATCTAGTGGAATATTCTTCCTTATATGATAGGTCTATTTATTATATATTTCAGTGGTTCATGTTTATTAAAGAATATAAATGGTATATCTATAGATAGTGTCTAAATTTTGGTACTACATACACTATTGATAAGACTTCCATTTATATTGTTGAATAATTTATTTCTAATTTTTCTAGTTGTCTACTTGTGAATGAAATAGGATGGTCAATATTACCTCATGATTATGATAATTTCACTCCTATAGATATAATTGAGGAATTCCATGGACATGAAAGGCTACTATCCAATCTATAAAATATAGTATTGGTGTATCAGCTATCTTGTTCTCTAATTTTTCAAATGTTTATGGGCATTGTAGTGTTCATTTTATAATTTGGTTATTCCTTTTATTCAATAGCTCTTCTATTAGAGTGTTAATAGCTACATAATTCCTAATGAATATGTGATGATAACCTATATATCCTAGTATTATTTTGACCTCTTTCTATGTTTTTTTGGGGTGGTAAATTGATAATGATTTTCATTTTAATGGGTATATAATAAGTCCCTCACAAATAATATGTCCTAATAATTATCCGAACATAGTAAAAATACACTTCTATTAAATTTTAATGAGATGTTTAGTTGTTTGCCCCATTGGAACATCAAAATTAATACATGGAAATTGTATTTTAATAACCCATATACTATGTAATCATCTAAGTATAACTCTAAAACTCATGAATAAACTCCATAAATACATTTACCATGATAAAATTGAATACAACTAGTGCATTATTTAAACTAAAATGGCATCACTACATATATAAATAACCCCCATTTTATTACAAATTTTGACTTAGGTTAGTCTTCTAATGTGATCCTAACTTGATGGTAATTAGAGAAACCTTTAGTATAAAAAAAACCCTACCGATGACACTTTCTATATTTCCTTAGTGAAGGATGTGGGAAATAGGTCATGTAAGCAGGCTTTATTTATCTTCCTATAATGAACAAAAATAAATATTTCACATATTTTATTGTGTTAGATTACTATTGGGATAATCCATTTTGCATTTTCTACTGGGTTAATTATAACATCAACCAAGATTTTATCCAATTTGATTTTTACCTTATTTTTGACATTCAGGTTGGGCCGATATGGTAATTTTCTTAGTGGTTTTACCTAGTAATTTACCTATATTTTCATTTTTTCCCACTTCTTCCTTAATTCATTTTTAAATATGTAAACATATATAAAAATAAATCCTCATGTTATTTTAATATATCAATCATTTTCTCAACATCCTCTTCAACACAATAGTATCATAATTTTATTATTTTAGAGTTTTCATCTTTGGGTATGTTTTCCATACTAATATTTAAGGGTTTACAAAATAAATATTCTATTCTCCATAGTTTTAATTAGTTTCCCCTCCCCCTCTTATATTTCAATCTTTATGTTTTCCAATTCATCTTCTTCATCTTTTGGTTTTTTTTTGTTTAGTTTTCTACAATACATTTTTTTCAACTCCTTTGTTATAGGTTTTTTATTATGTACCTTTTGATATCTTTATAGTAATTTTCCAAATAAATTATAAGTAACATGTATTCCCCATTATTATGTCTTCCGTTTTAATTTTTGCTTTATGGTATGATTTGGCATAAATAAGAATGTTTTATTTCTTCATAGAGAATGACATATTCATGTATATAGGTCCCATATGATTAGATTCTAACAAAATTAAAATTTGATTTCCTCCTATTTATAGGTCCCTCTATTCATTTATTGGTGCATATACCAAGTCGTTTGGTATGCATTGATAGCTTGATAAATGAATTGTGACTAGAATCTTTTATCAATTTCTCCTTTCTTTGTCCACAATGTTTCATAGTTTACAATGTGTGATTTAGGGTTAGTTGTGCCTATATATCTTGGTAATTTATAAAATTATCCTTAATATTTGATGAAACTTGTTTCATATTTTACATTTTAAAGTTTTGACTAGTGGGTTTATGTGTGTTCCACCACCTTATAGTAGTGATATCATTATGTAATTGGTAGCCTTCATGGCTATGTGTTTGAGAGGGAATATTCTTTTAATTTATTTTAGGTCATATTATACATCACCTATTATAAAAAAAATTAGTATTTTAACATGATAATATCCCATTTTTATATGGTACACTTTTCTTATCCATTGTGTCTTATCATCTACTATGATGAGCTTCATTTATGATGGTTCAAAATTTTATTATGTGGTAAAATTCTCTGGCACTTATTTTTAATTCTTTGTATAACCAGCCTTCAATGTATTCATCAAAGAATATTTTATACTTCCTCAATTTATATTATTACCTCTCCTTCATTTTTTGGTTCATGATCATCATCAATTTTTGTTATTTTATGTAATGTATATTAATCGAAGGCACTCTTTCCTTAATTTGGCCACAACTCTTCTGACCACGCAACCCCTACCCTAGTGTCTATGGGAAAGTATACTACTAATCCATTACCCTCCAAACTAATATCTTATTGTTAATATATTAAATTACCATTATAGTATACAAACCATTATAAATTCAATAACATGAGGTATTGTGTGTCATATATTGATTACCTAAAATCCAACCTTTTATTTAATACCCATGAAATTAACCTATGCATTCCTATGTTTCCCTATCAATGATATTAGTGTTATGTTGGACATAACAATATTCTATGTTTCCATATGTAATTTTAGTTTTCTAAGTGATTTCCAAGAGCTGCAAGGAAGGACATTTTTGTCTACCCCTAAGTTAATCAATGTATTTTTGACTTTTTTGTGATTGATTTTGACATTTAAGATTATCATCTTTTTAGATTTTATACTAGTTTTTAGTATGTAATTTTTGTTTTTTATTTTATTTTTCTCAAATATTTCACCTAATCTTAATGTTATTGATTTTTCTAGTATTTTAAAAAATCCATTAATTTATCCAAAAATCCTTGATTTTTAACTAGTTTTAACATTTATTTCAAAAAAAAATTATACCTTTTTAAAGTCTTCTTGATTTGATTTTTATCTTGTTTATCCAATATATTTTTACTACTCTATTATACTATTATTTCATGTTGATATGTATTTAGATAGTATTTCACTATCTTTTTATGATTCTTCTTTGGATATGTTATTTCTCCTCTCCTTTTGCCTTCTTTGCCCAGCTTTTATTAGTTACTGCAACCCTCGATTTTCATTCATCAATAGTTATATCTGGCTATTTTTAGGGGGTTTTCCTAATTTTATTTCTTTTCCATTAGAGATTATCTTATATTATCTGAAATTAATGTTAATTTATGTGAAAAATATCCTTATTATTTGATTCTATCATCTTCTTATTTAAAACTTACTTCATTACATCAGCTTGTGGTCTTTTTGACCTTTGGTATTTTATTTAAATTCTTCACTACTTTCTACAGAGGCGATCCTACCAATTAATATATTTTAGTGCATCCATTTTTATATAACTATGTTGATTTATGGAAAGAAAAGGATTCATGTATTCATTTATCATGGTATAAACCACATCTGCCATGTGGTTATCGCATGCAATTTCTCATAATGTAGCCAATTTTTATACATATATAACATGTAGAAGGCAATTTCTCCTATTTATATACAAGATTATATATTTTATTATGACCTCTTCCTCCATATCAATTCCATATTCCCACATAATATACACATTTTTAATAGACCTAGTCCCCTCCTTGATATCCACCCTGGTTGTTATTATAATATTGAGGCTAGGATTTTTGTGGTGTAAAATATTGTATTGATACAGAGTTTAGGTATTGTTGTCTAGGATGTGATATGGAAGAATTTAATATTTTTGGTTATGGTGATGGAATTTTTTAGAATACCACATCTCTTTTTATATTTCTTGCTTCTATATCTACCATCATATCATGGTCATGACATGTATGGCGTGTATGGTTATACTGATTTAATGATTCACAAGTGGTATAATACATTGATTGGTTTGTTGGTGGTGATACTTCAATTATGGGACATAATTATTGTGGGAATTTGTCATATGTCTGACATATTCTAAAATATATCATATATTAATATATGGGTTTTTAGATTGGGGGGACATACTTAGTGGTGTCTGAGATAATCTCACTTCTGCTACTATTTTTACCTTTTCATGATGTGGGAACTCCATCAATGAGTACCGTTATATGAAAAAAAAATTTACACCATATTAAATGTCATGGAAATTTATTTTTGGTTGACAATAAGATAAAATTATCACCTTTAGTCAAAATTTCTTATTTTGGCCATAATTTACATTCCTACAATAACCTCTTCACATTGTCCTTTAAGGAGAAATTTGTTTATCATCTCTAAGGTTGTGCTTCTAGTCGTGATGCCATATCTAATGTATCTAAAAAAGTTATATATATTTCCATCCATTTTGAACTATAAGTATGGTTTTAAAATTAAAATAAATAATTGAATCTATTGTATCTCACTTAGGGGTTCCTCTAGTTTTTTACTATTACCTTAAATAGTTGATCATCCTTTGTTATAGTATTTTTTAATTTATGTGTGAGCTCACTCATTTTACTAAAACTTTAAAATATATGAATAATGTGAATAATTTTAAAATTATTTCTATATATTGGCCCATGAATTTTCATGTCCTACATTTGTTTCATGTACTAATGTTGACCATTTTTACCTTAGGCCAAAATGGGGCAACCCCCTATAATCAAAATCTTATATAGGGGCTCTTTATAATGTCATGGGGTATGTTGTAGCTTATTTGATATCATTTCATATAACATCCTAGTCTTAAGTCTTAGTCATGGTCTAGTTTAGTCCTTGTGCCATTTAATATCTTAGGGGTCATTTTAAGGTCATATATGCAAAAGGCAAGTCTTCATGGTGAGTAGTGTAGTTAGAGAATGGAACAAGTTTGCTTATGCCCCAAGGAATTCAATTGAGCTTTCAAAGATAAAGCAGTAGCTCAAGAACAAGCTTTGTGAAGCTAGATCATCATCAGGACATCATATGGAAACTAGAATGGAGTAGCTTGCTTGTGTAATTTATAAATATGCCCAAAAAGCCTCACATGACAATCAAACCATGTACAATCCATATCCATAGTGCCAAGATCATGATCTATAAGTTCCATATCTCGATGAGTCTTCTATCTTGAGATCTAAGCTTCCCAATTTCTTCTTATCAAGTTTAAGGGACTAGGCCATCATGTACATCACACAAGAATGAATGAACTAGATCTTTTGTGCATTTTTATCTTCACTCAAGAATCCCTTACAATCCAAATTATTATAGTGATAGGTAGTTCTTCATGTCAGGAACATGCTCTAAAAGTTTTAATTCTATGTAAGCTTTTTGGCTCAAGTTATAAGCTTCTAAAGATGGACCTGCAATATAAGGCATTCATGTTAACATCATGTTTAATCTCAAGAAAAAAAAATACTTTTGAGTTTAAATTTGATAGTTACATGAATGTTAATGATGATTGTATGAACATCATTTGATAGGAGTGTGTATGTTAAATTTAAGCTCATGAAATAGCTATTGGTTTTCAAAAAATGGGTCCTAGTAGATCTAACAGTCTATGTTACACATACATATTGATCTAACATCACGAGATAAGTTAAATAATCAAGGAGCTTGAGAGATTGACACATGTCATAAGTACATGAGCTAATAGATAGATAGTGGATCCTCAAATCAAATATGAGGTTACCACATGGTGTAAGCTTGGATAGAGTTGACAAGTCAAGAGCAAGATCAATGACAAATGGTCATTCATATCAAGCAAGATCAATGGTGTGAGATGGGTCAATAGGTTGAGTTAGATATCAATGACCAATGAAATTAATAGTTGAGAAGCTAAGGGACTTATTGGAGATCAAACACAAGATAAATGTCAAACTAAAGAGCCATTTTTTACTAGAGCAAGTATTACAGACATAATTTAGAATAGAATGAGAAACATGGCAAGAGAGTGCCACCTAAATAACTATGTAAGATCAATAATTCTATATCAAATCAATATTTTTGATCTCATATGCCACCATGTAAGCTTGGGAAAGGTCCAAGATGAATAACAACTACCAAAGTAAAAAAAGGAGGTCCAAGAAGGTAATGAATGACTGCAGACAATGAATACAAGTGTCTAAAAGATAGTTAGCATCTTAGAAAATGTCTACAACTATCATAACTTATGTGTTGACTCCCTATCCTAGTTTCAAGTTCCTAAGAAATGATCCATGTGTAGAGATCAAAAATCTACACACCATGATTCCGAATGTTGAAACACCTCTAGACCACCTTAGGACCCCCTTGGGACTAATCTAACCTTTTGACCCCTGACTAAGCCTAACCCAAGTCAGTATTGACCAACTAACATAATCTACCTTTTTACCCATCTTCACCCTTCAACTTCGACCATCGATGGTCAGGATGACTGCTAAAGGTCAGGGTGTACCTCCTTAACTAATAGCATGCAAGTCACCTTACTTATTTTTTTGAATTTAACTTGTCCTCAACCATGTACAAATTTACACATGAGTGATTTATAATTAGATATCCTATTTGAACCTCCACTTGAACCTATTACTTATTCTTATAAGAAGAGAGTAGTAGAGAGGTGAAATCCATCTATAATTATTATCAATTGCTTGTGTATATAGAGTTTATTTTTTTAGATCAATCATCATTAGTGATCCAATGATTTAGCCATCATGTCAGAGATCCAACTTGCCATTTTCACTCTACCAAATCATCAAGTATCATTACTCTATCAAAATCATACCAAAATAGACTAATAGGCTAACCACCTCAAACACCTACCTGATCAACCTTCTGCAAGCTAAGTATTTATTTTTTGATATTCATTTACTTTATTTGTAGTTTTTAATTGTCCCAACACTAACCCATCTCTTAGAATCCAACTTTATAATCCCATCAAATATTTATTTACTAATCTAGACCTATACATAGTAACATTTGATAGTTATCTCAGTTATCAATGATCTATCTAACCGTTAACAGTCACCTTGACTACTAACAGTTACCTTAACCATTGATGGTTACCTTGAACACTAAAGAACACCATAACCATTAATGATCACTATGGAAAGAAATAATAGCAAGCTATTTATACCTACTTACCCTCAACCAAACCTAATTTTCTATGCCCCTACCTATTCACAGACCCCTACCTAATTTTATAAAATAGACACAAGCCATTTAGCACTAGTATTGACTTTTTTATCATTATATTAGTCATTTATAGTTTGTTTCTTTAGCAAGCATTTATTGTATTCAATTTTAGTACCTTTTGATTATCAATGCAAGTACTTTATCATTATATTTATAAACTTTTTTTTTAACATGTGGATTGACAACCCTTGAGGAAGCTCTTACTTCTAAGATCTAGTTAGTGCTAGTCAACCCACTCAGATATCTATCTAACCAACCATTTACTTTAGTGTTAAGTTCATCCTCCCAATCTAAAGAGGATTTTTTCATAATCATCTGATTCAATTTATACACAATCAAACAATTTTTTCAACCATACTCATATTTAGTTTCTTCTTTTTCCCTTTCCAAAATATAAGCTAAATTTTAGTAAAACATTATGGCATGTTTGGTAGGATCGTGAGTCTTTACTCAGGTTTCAGTTTGTCTGCATCTATATATTATTCTCTATTCTGTGCTCATAAACAAAATCAAAAGTTTCTTTTTGGCTTAAAATTAAGTGCATACATCGATTGCTTTCAAATTTATCTCACATAGTTTAACTTAAAGTAAAGTAATCCTATCATAGTATCACTTTTTATTTCACACACTAAACTAAATGACCTTCATAAATTAAACATCGAACAAACTTGAGACAAGGCTTGACTAGGATCTCATCACCGAGAAATCACCTTACCCTTTTTCAATGATCCTACTTAGAGCTCATTACTAAGGGGAAAACCAATTCATCTCTTTAGTTGAGTATAAATTCTAAAAATTGATATATATTGGATAAGCACCCAATACCCTTATCACTACAGTGTGTCAAGTGAGGGGGTAGGCCCCAATACCAAGCCACATATTGATTTCTAATATATATTCCTTTTGAGTGCCTAAACAACCTAAAACCATCCATATATTTTCTCTTTAGTACCTATTCTACAAGCCAAACTTCTATCACATAATTTCTTGAAAGCTTAAGGCATAAGCCAAAAGAGAGACTAAAAAGAACTCTAGGGCTTAACAAACTTTTTAGAGTGTGATTTGATTTCTTTGATCATTTATTGTCTTCTCTCTATTGAGATTGTTTTTTCATTCTCTCTCCCTTACCTTGGATAGTTCTAACTCACCATCAACAAAATAACCTAGCAGAATAGAACCCATCACTAAACTAATCAGCCTCTTCTACCTCCTCATCCATAGACTACATCTCTAAATTAGTAGACTCTCCTCACCCTTTAGGAAGTCTTCCTTTCCCTCGCAAAGTCCCCAAGGAGATTAAAACTTTACCACCTTCTTAGATATCAACCTTGTGGCCCTATAACATTATCTTAACACCATGCCTCACCGTACCCCTACTTCAATTCTACCTATGAACCTACCTTATGGTATGCTTCCCACTACATGAGAAACACTTATATTAATATGGTCACCACCCAACCATTGACTACTTGAGCCTCTTCATATACCAACAATCCTTTTGATACTACGATGGAAAACTAACCTACCCAACCTATAAACACCCTTATACCTTCAACCCCCACGAACAACTCCTCTACCTTAGGAGCAAGACAACCCCTAGACACCTACACTCACCCCACCATGAGAGTGCCTACCACTAGTATTGACAACCTTTCATTGGCTACCTCTAATCTACTAACTACTACCCCACTTCAAAATCTCATGCTACCTATACCTTATACCTTACCACCAATCACCACAAGGGTCACCACCCTTCCTTTGACTACCAACCTAACCACCACTCCTACCCAATAGGTTCCCATTGCACCAAACCTAGGTTTCATCCCTAACCCACAAGGGAATGTACCTCTACCTACTACATAACCACCTACATCCACCTACCCTTACATATCTTCCACCCAACCACCAATCTCCACATACCAATATGTGGTAGCTTTCCAACCTCCTACCCACTATCAATATGTCACCCAACCACCACAACACTATGCACCTTAAAAATTTATAGATGCACAACCCTAAGTAGGCCTCATGAATATTCTAATGGATAGGATGACTACCTTAAAGTCATACATTTCTAGAGCCCACAATGTTATATCATATGATCAGATCTGTAATGAACCCATGCACCCATTTGTCCTTGTCCACCCTAGTGGGAACTTCCCAAGTTCTCCAAGTTTCAAAGTAATTAAGATCCCCAACAATACCTTAGGTAATTTAGGCATTCATGTTATTTGATTTCCTATGATGATGCCCTCCTTCTCTATACTTTTCCTATGTCTTTGTCAGGACTGGCATTGGATTGGTATAGTACCTTAACCAAGCATTCCCTCTTCTTCTTCACCCAACTATCTCAAACTTTCTTAGATCACTTTTCAATAAATATCTCCAAGAGGGTTTCCATCACTAACCTCTACTCCATCTAGTAATTTGATGATGAATCTATCACCAATTTTGTAACTCATTGAAGGAACCTGATCAATCAACTTTCCTTTTCCTTTCCCTAACCTAAATTAATCAAACTCTTTACTCGATCATGTGCCAAGCATATCTCTTCCACATTATGTGTTCATAGCTTCTGAACCTTTAATGAGGATTTTACCATCATGGATAAATTAGATAATTGAGACATCAATGAAGGAAAGCTAAAATTGAAAAACAAGAACTCTACCTAAAGAACCAATGAGGCTTCATCCTCCAAATTGAGCAACCAAACCAACACTGGAACCAAAAGTAAGGGAAATATGAATGCATTTGTCCTTAAATCCACTTCTCCCTCATCTATCAACTAACCAAATTCCTCTATCTCCTTAAATCATAACATGATAAACCAAAGCCAGAACACCTAGAAGTAATTTACTCTACGTGGAGAATCTTATGCTTTAATCCTGGAGAAGTTATTGAAAGCTAACACCATACAGCTTCCTCCTATCAAACCAACTTATAAATTCAATTCCTCTCATCCTACACCTAGTTGGTACAATTAGAATGATCTATGTGCCTTCCACCAAGTAGTAGGGCATGATGTTAGTAGGTTTAATACCTTCAAGAGCATTATTTAATCTCTCATTAACAAGGGGGAGCTTGTGTTGGATAACCCTAGTGTACCTCAAAACCAAGCCCTTGACATCTTTAGGCAACCTTTCCCAAATCATGTGCCTACCAAGAATGAGAGCAATAAGGTCAAGTGTTCTCATGATACCCATATTATTAACATGGTTCTTGACACGCTCATTGCTAAAGAACCTACCACCCAACCTATATGTCCCTTTACCTCTCCCCTTGTTGAGGTAGTGGAGTTACCTTCTCCTCTCTTGGAGAACCAAACTGAGTAAACACCCCTTTTTCCACCTCCGCTTATTGAGGTAGTGGAGCCATCAACCCCTCCTTCCACTAACATATTGGAATAAACACCCATTTTACCTTCTCTAAAGGGCTCAAAATCCAAAATCCTACCTCCCTCAACCTTGCCCTCTATCTTGGGAGCTCATCCCTCCACTATTATTAGGAATTTAGTTATCCCAATTAAAACCTAACTATTACTGCTAGTTATATTAGCACACTTGCTTTTTGACACACCTATCTTCACTGAACTAGCAATGACCAAGTTACCTACCTTGAAACCTCCTACCTTCACTTTACCAACCTTTTCCTTACCAAAACCAAAACCACCAACCAAATGTACCACCATACCCAAACCTTTCATCACTAAACCTACTCCCAAAATGACTTCTACCTTATCCATTAAGACCAAAACCCTAAACTCTCTTCACTTCTAGTTGAATCCTACTCAACTATATTCCAAAGGTTATTACAAGATTCTTTCTTGACCTTACCCCCCATCAAGACATTCAACCCTCTCAATTAAAAACCCATCTGGTATAATGACCACCAAGTATGCTCCTATCATAAGACACTGGGGCATGACATGGAGAACTTCAAATCTCTCCAAACCATTATCCATCAGCTCTATGATGGGGATGATATATTACTGGAAGAACCTCCCATGGGCCCATTACGAATCCAATAACCAACAATCATTATCTAGAACCTATTTATTCCCCCACTTTCACCTCAAAATGATGAGGAATAAAACCCATATCCTATCCCAACTTTTCCCTCTATCCATACTATCTATGTGGTCACATGATCACACACCTAGTAAAAGGATAAAGGGAAGGCCAAAGTGTCCCTTCCATGAACATATCCATCTTCTACCTCCCAACCAAACCCTACCCAAACATCTTCACCTTCATCCAAACCCAATGTATCTATCTTGGGTACCTCCCAATCCAACCCCTCTAAATCCATTAGGAGAGTGGTGCTCAAAAAACTCCACTAGACCACAGTGAATATGAGATTATATGAATTGATTACTACTTCACCTCATCATCATTAAGAAATGATTGAGGCATTATAATCGATAAAGGTCCAACTTGAAGACCCTCAACCTTTGGTAGCCTTTATTGGCACTCTCCAAATTTCTAACCTTGTCACCTTTAAGGATTTAGAAATACCTTCTATCCATGTTGATGACCTAGATCCCCCTCTCTTTATTACTTCTTAAATCAACCAGACCTACATCAAATGGGTCATGATTGATGGGGGAGCTAGTATTAATATCATCTCCTCCCATGCCTATAACCAACTTAACCTACCAAATAATGTCATTTCTAAAACCTCAATTGCCTTTTGATCCTTTAATGACACCATGACCACTACCCTAAGAATAATTTTCCTTCATATCCATTTAGGACCCTGCACACTCCCTGAACTCTTTTACATAGTGGAAGGCAAACTCTAATACAATGTTTTGCTAGGGCAAACTTGGATTCACTCTATGGGTTGCATCCCCTCTACCCTTCATCATTGCATTAAATTTGAGAACAAAGACTTGGTTATCACCATCCAAACTAATCTAAGTCCCTTCTTGACATGCAAAATGACCTACCAACCTAATGACATCCTATTACCCCCATATAACACACCCTCCTTAACCAAAGACAAGACCTTCACCATGAAAGAGGAAGTCCTACCTCCTTCTACCAATGAGGCATTAACTATCTTATCTATCCCTTATGATTAGATCCCCACCTCAAACCACTTGGAATCTACATTCCAATGTCTTTCATTAGTTGAATATCACCTCCTCACTATTGATGTTTTCCCTACTCCCCAAGAGTATGGGAAACTTGACCACCAACCTAGGTATGACCCTAATTTTAAAACTATTGTTCCCTTTGGACCTCCCCATTTTTAAACCCATTTCATTTATGGAGGACTCAATAAACCACTTGGTACTTCTACCACCTCCTTTTTGCCTCAACCATTCACCTCCAGCTTCTCCTACCTAGACAAGCCAAGTTTTGCCAAGACATACCTCTATAGGTGTGCTTGGAAAGGATTTGGTTTTAAATTCTATGAGAATGGACCACAAGAGTTGATTTCTATTAAGACTAGAAAGCCTCATGAGAACATGGCTTGGGTTTCATTATACCCACTAAGAAGCCAACTAAACCACCTACCATCGCCATTATTGAGGAAGACAAGTCTTCCTCACTAACCCCTCCACCTGCATGTGAGGATGATAACATCATCCCACCTAACTTTTTTTTCATCAACATGATTAGCCTCAAACCCTTGACTTATCAAAAGGAGCGGTAAATTATAACCATCCCTTTCATCCATCTTGAGATGATAGGAGATGACTCTCCTACTATTAACATTAATTAGTGCCAAGATGATGACTCCATTCTCTCCTACCTTGGTGCCCTAGATTCTTCAATCCACAAATCCCTTCCTCTTGATACCTCAACCATGTTGAATTAATCCACTATGGATATAAACTTGGGCACTCCAGACAAACCTCACATTATCAAAATTGGCCAATCACTAAATTTTGAGGAACTTTGGGACTTTCCCTCCTTCCTCCAAGACTATAACATAGCATTTGCTTGGTCTTATAGAGAAATGCTGAGAATTGAACCTACCATTACTACCCACAACATATTCACCCACCATGATACCAAGCCCATAAAATAAAAACTTCAATGCATGTACCCTCACATAGCTCTTCTCATCAAAGAAGAGCTTCAGCATCTTCTATCTATCAATTTCATTTAACCCATTGACTATCCCCAATAGGTATCAAATGTTATACCTATCACCAAAGCCATAGGGGGAATATGAATTTGTGTGTACTTTCATGACCTCAACCTCACTTTCCCCAAAGATGACTTTCTTCTACCAAGCATTGACCAGCTAGTTGATCTTGTAGCCTATCACAAGATGTTATCTCTTATCGATGGATTTTTGGGTTACAATTAGATCTTAATTACCCTTGAAGATTAGCACAAGACTGCCTTCACCACCCTATGGGGAACCTTCTACTATAGATTCATGCCTTTCAAATTAAATAATACTGGTGTAACCTACCAATGTGCCATGACTTACATCTTCCATGATCTTATCCATAAGATTGTAGAGGACTATGTGGATGACCTTCTTAGGAAATATAAACTCTAAAGGGATCATTTAGTCATTCTCAAGATTATCTTCTAGTGACTTATCCATTACCATGTCCACCTTAATCCCAATAAATACATTTTTGGGGTCTTGTTAGGAAAGCTTTTTGGTTTTGTATCTCCCTCCAAGGTATCAAAGTCAATCCCACAAAGATCAAAGCCATCCTTGACATACTTCCTCTAATCAACCTCAATTAAATTTGTAGTTTATAGGGGAAAATCCAATCCATTCATTAATTTATCTCCTAGCTCTTGGATAAATGCCAACCCTTTTGCCACCTTCTAAAGATGGATGTATCTTTCAAATGGAATAGTGACTGTCAAAAGGCCTTTGTTTTTCTAAAAAAGTACCTTTTATCTTCACCTATCCTCACCCCCTAAAAAATACCAACATTTCTACCTTTATATCTCTACCATTGACCATCCTTAAGAGAAATTCTTGCTCATCAAGATGAATAACACAAAGAGCAAGTCATCTACTACATCAGTCACACACTTGTAGAATACAAAACTTAGTATACCCATACTAAGAAACTCTACTTAGATTTAGTCTTCATGGCCACCAAACTTCACCATTATTTTCTTAACCATAAAACCTATGTCATAACCAATACCAACCCACTCAAGTACATGTACACCATTCCAAAACCAACATATGTCTAAATGGCTCATGATTTTAGTAGAGTTTGACCTTGAGTTCCTTTAGTAAAAGTTAATTAAGGGGAAAGTCATTGCTGACCAATTGGCTGAAGCACCATTAGTAGATAAACAACATCGTCCTCTTGAGTTCCTTGATGAGTCCATCATGACCCTCTCTTAGGTAGACCTCACCTATCAAGTCACCATGTTCTTTGATGGATCAAAATGTCAACATGGTGGGGAAGCTAGTATTATCCTTATTCCATTTGATAGTGAGCCTCTTCCTTTGTCCTTCAATCTTGATTTTGAATGTACCAACAATATGGTTGAGTATGAAACCCTAGTCATAAGTTTTCAAATTGTATTGGCCTTAAGAGTCAAAATAATCAATATCTTTGGTGACTCCCAACTTGTGGTCAATCAAATCGATGGTGCTTACTAATGTAAAAATGATGTTTTTCAATAGTATAAACAACTAGTTGATGAACTCTTAACATCATTTAAACACTATCACATCTAGTCAACCCTATGATCTACCAATAAATTTATTGACACTATGGCTTCCCTCACATCTCATATCCTATCTGCACCCTTTGACCCTAACCTATATGTCATTATCCATAGACTTACTTATCCTTCTTATGTGAAACTAGATTCTCCCACCATTTTCCATGTGGAGGAGACCAAACCTAACCTTTGGTATTAACAGACCTTTGACTACCTCAACTGTACCATCATTCCTTTTGACCTTTCTAGGAATTCTCAAAGAGTATTTATTTAGAGTACCTCATGAAATACCATTATGAGAGGAATTATTTATAAGTGTAGCTTTGATGGCCTCCTCTTTTATTGCCTATTTAGTCATGAAGCCTCTCACACTATCAAAGAAATGCTTGATGGTATATGTGTGGGATACTTTAGATGCTTCACCATAGCTAAATGCATCCTTCACCTAGGCTATTACTGGCCTACCCTTAACCAAAAATGTTGTGATTATGTGAAAAATTGTTTTAAATGACAACAACATCCTAATTTTCATCATGCACCTAGTCATAGCCTTCACATTTCCACCAATTTTTTTCCCTTCTCATAATGGGGTCTAGACCTTATTGGTGAAACTAATCCCCATTATTCATAGCAACACCATTATATCATCATTGTGACTAAATATTTTACCAAATGGGTAGAGGTTACTCCTCTAGTCTTGACCAAATCAGAGAATATTTTCAACTTTATCAACCATCACATCATGTGTCACTTTAGTATTCCTCATAAGATTATCATTGATAATGGTAAATATTTTAAGAACAAGAAATTCCAAGGTCTATGTGATGCATTTGATATTAAGTTAAGCTTCTCCTCACCTTATCACCTTCAAACAAATGGATAGGTCAAATCCTCTAATAAAACTCTTAACAACATGCTAACTAAAATGGTCAATTCCTCTGGTCAGGATTGGCATTCACACATCCCCTTCACCTTATGCGTATATCATACTAGCATTATAACCCCCATGGGTACTATCCCTTTCTCTCTTGTGTTTGGATCAGAGATCATCTTTCCTCTCAAAGTCCTTATACCTTCTCTTTGCATATCTTTGCAAGATCTCATTTCTAAATATGATTATCATCAACACTATTTAGCCCAACTTGAGCTACTTGATGAGTGTCACTTAGCATCCCTTAACAATCTTCATATCTATCAAGATCACATCAAGCATGCTTATAAAAAACACCTTAGAGTGTAAGAATTCAACATCGAAGACCTCATCTTAAAGGAAAATCAACATGTCACTAATATGGAGAAAAGAAAATGGGGCAAGTTTTCTTTCAATTGGCTTGGACCCTATATCATAACCCATAAGTATGGATCAAGAGTCTACCGATTATCCCCTATTTAAGCAAACCTAAGACCTAAGCCCCTCAATTCTTCGTATCTATGTCTATTATTTTTTTAATAAGGATCAAGTTCACCTTTTATTTTACCTTAAGATCATCCCTTACTTTCAACCACATTCATCTCCCTATTTTAGGGGCAACCAATTAGAACTGAATCATGTGATTATCTATCATAGTCATAGCATAATCTTGAACAATGGGTACCATGGCTCTACCCATGACATAATTCTCATGGTACTTTCTACTCCTTTCCCAAGATGGATTCCCATAATTGTTGTCACTTAAACCTCTTTACACCTACTCAACCTCCTTGTGATTTTAGTGTTGTCTTCATAAAGGTGAACCTTTAAGCCTATATAAACAATTCTATGTCAAGAAAAAATCAAATAAATAAAAAGCAAAAATCCAAACCAATAGCAATCATGGGTCATTCTTAGCATTCATGGACTACTCCCTTGAAGGACAACTACTGAAACATATTTGAAATTATTCAAACATAATGTGGAATATTCCCTTGAAGGACAGCTACTAAAAGCATTAAACAAAGAACATAAACTTAGACTACTCCCTTGAAGGATGGCTAAGTAAAGCATTTGTCAAAAGCATAAAAAAAAAATTGGAAGCTTCCTTCATCGATCAGCTTCCCATATATAGTAACAAATCAAAAGACCCATTATCAAAATCACAACAAAAGCAAACTAATCTTGAAATTTGTAATTATTTCTCACACAACCAAATAAGGTAGAATCCGTAATCGATTTTCATAAGTAGACTTCCTGCATCGATCAATCTACACTTTGTACAATATAGACTTGTTTATATTAACTCTTCAGACACCTACAAAAGAGGCATGCTAGTCTCACAAGAAGGTTCCATTTTCATCCCTCCCTACTTTATAGACTATACTCAAGGGATTTTGAGCTTAATTAACATTATTTGATCTAGACACTCTTTTTAACCAATTAACGAATGCTAATGTGATGCATTAAAAGGGTGTATGTTCATTAAGCCAATCCAACTTTAGTTTTGTTTTCATCCTTATCCAAAAAGAAGCATCATGCCATCTTCTTATTCTCTCATGACTAGTTTATATTTTCATCATGATTTTTGTCTCTTGATAATATTCTTTGCTCTCCCATCTAGTGTTGTTAATTAACTTAACTCATGTGTTTTATCTTGAAATAAATTAACAACAAGCATATGCACATATTTCATAAGAAAACACATAACCATATTCATAACCATAAGAAGCATAATAACACCATAGCATCCATGAGCAATACAACAATCAACCATTTTCATCACATGTCCAAATCTAAATAATGAAGCATATAATCATTAAAATTTAGCATGTCATAAGCATACCCATAAATAAAATCCATCTCTTGCCTAGCTAGGTGAGTCTACGTCAATGTCTAGCATCTATAACATAAGCATAATCCATAAGCAATATAAACATCACATCATAAAAATCAACATCAAAGCAAATCATAAACCATGAACATGAGCAATAAACAAAGTCCATTTATATAACTCATGATTCAAATAGCATCATAATGTATACAATAGATATACATGCATCTCCCTCTTAAAAAGTACATCTCACCACATCAGCTCGTAGGATAGAATCAAAATGATATACAATAATATATAAATATATCTAAACTATGTCATGGATATTCCCCTGAGGCACCACTATCACTTGGATCATCACTAGATCCTAGTGCCTATCCCCCTAAAGTACCTACCTATCACCTATATGTACCTATCTATCCACCTATAGATGATTCCCACTGACTTAATGTCACTACACTGGCACCACCTGCCAATTTAGCTTTGTACTCACCTCATCAAGGCTCCATTAGGTAGTGAATGAAGATTATAGCCTCATAGTACCACAACTCTTGTATAGTGGCTATGTACCTATACATATGAATGGTCCCTATTGGACCTATTGGTGTTGTTACTACTCCTATGTTTTGTCCCAAAGCATCTCACTCTTGGGTGACTTGGGATAGTGTCACTCTAGCCTAGTCCCTCTCACCTATTGTAATGGCTAGCTAACCTTATAATGTAGCCACCTTCCCCTATAGTGCTTCCACTTATGCCTATGTAGCAGCTAGTGTCATTCATATTTTTGCATCAATACTAGTCCCCTATGTATGTGCCCTCTAACCCCCTCTGCCATCTAGGTCCACATCCATCAACCTCATACCACCATCACCATCACCAAAATATATAGCCACATATAAAGCCTGGTACCATGCCATGTACCCATCTACAAATTTGATGTCATATACATGTGGCCTAGCTAGCAATTCCACATGATCTAGTAGCATCCTCATGGGATGCAACATGGGTAATATGATCTTCACATCATCACACCTATAACTAGGAAATGCACCTAGGATACCTTGAATAAGGTTGAACTACCTATAAAACCTATCAAAGGGGATAAGCTCTACCTCCCCATCCCTCTTACTAAGAATCCACCTATAACTCTACAAAGATAATGTCTACCTCTTGTAGTCAAGCCATATTAGAAATGAATGTATGTTCTCCAAGTGATGTCTCTAAACACTAGTATACCTAAAACACTCCTAAACCAATCAATGTCATGGGCTCCTTCTCCCACACCTAAAGTGGCAAATTCACCTCTCCACTACATGAATCTAATTGGGAACTCTATCTCAATGTATCCCACCCATGACATCCCCACTGGCCTTTACACTTAGATGTGTTCATAGGCCTAGCAGTGTAGAACTAGGATGACACTAATACCATATCTCTTATGGGCCCTAAAATCCCATAGCTCCTTATACATCTACATAAGTAATACTGTTACCCATTCAAATATTGTCCTTCATAGCAGCATCTCAACTAATATCCCTAATAGCAAGTATGGTAACCTCCCACTACTTGAGTCAAGAAGGGAAAATTATGACACAACCATCATCATCATGGTCATTATTCTCCTCTCATCTCTTACCCTCTAATATAGCATAGAGTAATTAAACCCCAAATGTACCATCTGACATGATCTTGGTCATCTCTATATAAAATCTCTAGTAGATCATCCCTCTCTTCCTACTCAATATGGTATATCAAGTCACCTTAAAGGGGCAAGCATGTAATCTGATGCACATCCTCTGATAGGATCATGAGCTCACCAATGGGTAGCACGAAAGTGTTCATGGTAGGATCCCATATCTCGATGAGGACCATAATCATATATACATCATAGGGCACATGTTGGTAGTGCCTCATCACTCTAAGGCCAACCTCCTCCATATGTACCTAATCTATAGGGGTCATCCCTTGGTGAATCTCTATGAAGATGCATGGCACTTAGTCATGTATCTATATCTACTCTCATGCTTGTAGACAATCCATAATAATAAGTTTTGACACCTATATTATTATTGCCTATAAGCTTATACACCTATACTATTGTTGCTTATAAGCTTAGACACCTATACTATTATTTCCTATATTCTTAGTGCCTTTAACCTACCTAACCTTACCATTTGACTACTTGTTCAACTTTAACCTACTTGAACCTCACATTCTAACCCACCAAATCTCCCACCTAACTTAAAAGATAACCTCTACATAACCATTTAAAGCTTACTATACCTTAAAAACTTCAAACATTTGTAAGGCCTTTTTTATGCTAAGTGACCACCAATGGTCAAACATCTATATTTCTATAGATGTTGAATGTTGACAGTTAGTGGTCACTATGGGTGTTCTTCTCGTATAAAACCCAAAACCCTAGCTACCCAAGTAACTCCTAAACTAACTATAATCTTTCCTAAATTCTTACCTAATACCTACCCCTACCCTAATTCACCTACCCCACCCTATCAATTTCAATTTTCACCAACAAAATTCACCCAAAACCTACCTAGGGCAAAACCTAAACCCCACCCTAGTAGAATAACTAACAAATCAATTACAATAACATATGTAAAACCAAACTAATCTACCAATTTTAATAGCATCCCCTACCTCATTCCTTGAACCTTGTCAAGGAGGAATATGTTAACCCCTTGCACATCCTTTTTTGGGTCTACGTGTTCCCTACATCCTCTCTAGTCCCTTAGGTCCACTCGATCCAACTTAGCAACCTCTCACATCTCAACAATCATCATCAGCACTATTCTCAATCACATGATGCCAAAATCTAGAGCTCAAGGTTAACAAATCAAAATAAATAAAATTACTTTCAAAATTACTTTTAACCACTATACTTTTAGGGTTTTCACCCTGACCATCGATGATCAGGATGACCATTGATGGTCACCCTTGGGGACCCTAACCATTGATGGTCAAGTGGCTCAATTTTTTCTCTTGCCTTGAGAAGATATTTTTTAGTAGAACCAAATAAACACACCCACCCATAAAGACTACCTTCTCTACCCAACCCAACTACCTTGTCACCTCACTATTGGTCCACTTTGGCCCAATTAGAATGTGTTTTGTGGTGACTTTTACCTGGTCCTTTTGATCACAATGACAACATTTCCATGTTAACCAATTTTTTACCTTACATCACCTCACACATACCCAACCCACTTATGTCTTCTCAGGAGCACTTCCTATATCAGATACAAATGACACTTAACTCGTTTGTGTTTTTACCAAGAGTAATTATTGCCTTGGATACCCATAGAAACACAGACATCACCTAGGAGACTAGAATTTATGAGTTTACCCATCTACCATGCCTAAATGCAGTCACATAATCCACTTATCACTTATATTTCTAGTACTAAACTTTATTTTTACCAACTATGACAACCTCATAAATGCATGATCTTGGCTATCACACTTTTTATTTCACTTTGTGCACCTGTTTGTGCTTCATTTCCCAACCTATCACCCACCTTCATGATGTCCAGCCTCATCATCAACTTCATCCACTTTATAAAACCATACTCAATTCGATTTTACCTCATGAACTCCCAATTTGAGGGGGAATACCTCCTCCCATACTCGAGGCAACTTGACCTTTGACCAGCAATCCATTTTTATTTTGTAGCTTGTTGATTCAAAGCCACATAATAAAAAGTGGTAAAATATAGACACCAAAAATCCACACACTATGATTTTCAATGTTAAAACACCCCTAGACCACCTTATGACCTCCTTGGGACCAATCTAACCCCTAACCAAGCATAACCCAAGTCAGGATTGACCAACTAATTTAACCTACCTTTTTACCCATCTTCACCCTTCATTTTCGACTCTCAATGGTAAGGATGACCACCAACAATCAAGGTGCACCTCCTTAACCAATAACATGTAAGTCACCTTACTTAATTTTATAAATTTAACTTGTCCTCATATATGTGTGAATTCATGCATGAGTGAGTTATAATTAGACATCCTAGTTAAACCTCTACTTGAACCTCTTGCCTATGCCTATAAGAAGAGAGGAGCAGGGAGGTGAAATCCATGTATAATTATTATCAAGAGCTTGTGTATTTAGAGTTTATTTTTTTTATTTCAATCATCATCAATAATCTATCCATCACATCAGAGAGCCAACTTTCCACCATTGTTCTGCCAAAGCATCAAGTATCATTAATCTATCAGAATCACATCAAAATCCACCAATAGGCCAACCACCTCAAACACCCACTTGATCAACATTTTGTAAGATAAGTATTTATTTTTTTATATTAGTTAAATTTATTTATATTTAAAAATTATCCCAACACCAACCCATGTCTCAAAATCTAAATTTGTAATCCCATCAACCAGTTATTTACTAATCCATACCTACACATAGTAACTATCGATAGTTGTCTCGACCACTGATAGTTTGTCCAACTACTGATGGTCACTTTGGTAGGAAATAACATCAAGATATTTCCATTATCTACCCTCAAATAAACATATTTTTTTGTGTCTTTTCCTATTCATATACCCCTCCCTAATTTTTTGAAATAGACCTAAGCCATTTAGCACTAGTATTGACTTATTGCTATATTAGTCATTTTTGTCTATTTATTTAGCAAGAATTTTTTGTATGCAATTTTAGTACCTTTTAATTATTGATAAAATTACTTTATAATTATATTTATAAACTTAATTATTTAAAATGTGTGGATTGATAACCCCCAAAGAAGCTCTTGCTTTTGGGATCTAGCTAGTGCTAGGCAATCCACTCAGCTATCTATCTAACCAACCATTTACTTTAGTGTTGTCTTATGTATAGGTCGTCATCCTAAGACAAAGAGTATTTCATCACAATAATCTAATTTAACGTGTACATAATCAAATAGGTTTTTCAACCATACCCATATTTATTTTCTTCTTCTTCCCTTTTCAAAATATACGTTGAAACTAACTAATACACCATGATGAAAATAGTTTCATGAAAGCTATCTAAAGAATCTTTTCACCATTTTGGGGAGTTTTTCATGATTTATATGGAAAATTTTCTTAAGAGGAATTCATGGTCTATTTCACAATTAGTTTCACCTACAACATAACTGATTCTCATGCCTAGACATGTGTTCCAGTGACTCTTGAACTTCTTTCTTTTCTCCTCTCTTTGAAGTTCTATAAGTAGCTACCATTTTGGCCCTTGTAAGAGATACCACCCCATGTATGGAAAATCCCTACTAATTTTGACATTATAATTTGCCTTAGAATAATAAAATGCAATCTGGTTTGATTTCATATATCATCTTGTTAAAGTATGTGAAGAGATATATAGTGAATGGTCAATAGATATTCATCTATCCTTATTTTCTCTCAATCCTTTCATGTTTGATGCAAGTGATTCTATCCTAGTAGGTCATATGAAGTGTTGTTAAGTGTGTGGATATATCTTTACATGTATAATAAGCCTTAGTATTTCCAACTAATCTATAGTTTCACTTACCTTGGATAGTTTTCATGTATGGCACCTTCATATTGAAACACTAATGCTAGTGCATTCTAGGACTCTTAATAATAGTTTCATATACTTTATATCTTTGTGATGGAGTATGATAGTCTTGTGGGAAATATATTGGTACATCACCTTCCTTTAGATTAGGTTCAATTCTTGTAATATATAACCTTTTTCCCATAAGTAATTAGATAGTATAGATAAGAGAATTTCAAGATACATTCAAGGAGCTATCCCTTAAATATAGAACCTCATTTCCATTATAGGTACACCCACATACCTATAAATGTTCCCATGTTTCCCAAATACGGAAGAGGCTTGAACACCTTCTTCTAGGGTAAATAATATTTGATGATAATTGTTATGGCATGTCCAGTGGGACCTATCTTCAAGATAACTTATCAAGGTTAATGTTGGTCTTGACAACATCAACTATAAATTGGTGTGCTACTCAACATTTGGTGACTCCAACAAGGTAAATCTGATTCAAGGCTATTATCTTGTTATAAAATTACTCTCATAATTCATGGTTCTCACTAGGTCATTATCTAGAGGAGTTCCAATCCCATTAACCCATTCCTTCAACCCAAAAATCCCCTTGGAGTTCAATATCCTCCCCCTAATTTAAACTTTGAAGATCAAGAGGATTTTTCTATCAAGGGAAATTAAGAGAGTGACCAAGTTGAAGAAATTTAATATATTCAAGAATAAATGGATAGACCTCATGCTTTCCTTGAATTCAATATAGAAAATATGATTTACCTTCAGGTATATGATGTCATTCCTCCTAATTCCATAAAAGGTGTACCCCTATTTAATGGTGAGAGTCATGTTACATCCAATGAGAACATTAGATATGTCTCTAAATTTTGTATTTTTCATAATATCACTCAAGAAAACATTACTATTAGTATCCTTGCCATGTCCCTTAGAGGGAAGTCTCTGGAATAGTATAGGACTCTGAAAGGTGGATGTATCATGTTGTGGGATGAATTTAGAGTCTTGTTAACCTCAAGATTTAGAAATGAGAGTGACCATGCCTCTCTCATATATAAACTTAACATGATCAAAAGATGACCCAAAGAGACAATGCATTATTTTAATGAGAGGTTCCAAAAGACTTGGAATAAACTACCTCCTTTTATGAGGCCACCTCCTAGCTTTATATTCTCGACCTATTTTAGAGCTATTGATACTAAGATTATTTTCATACTTTAATACATGGGTGGTTTCACCCTCCCTCAATGATATGATCTTGATATCAAATTTTAAAATCATCTCATCTAATCTATAATATTTCGACCTAAACTCCTAATACCAATACCAAGCTGAAAGCTGCTCCTAACAAGGTAGATAATTTCATGGACAAAAATACATATATTCAATGGTTAGAAGCCAAGCTTGGGAGAGGAAATATACATCAATGTGTCCATAAAAATCCACACCCTTATCAGCAATAATTTAATAAATAATAATATGTAAGAGGAATATGCTAATGGAATCTTAACCCCAATAGGCATGCCAATGTATACAGTCCTAACTCTACCACCAATATAAGGGAAATGGTACCTATGCACAATAACTTGGTGCAAGGTGAGAATTGGTAATAAGGCCAATTTATGGATGATAATTAAGGTAGAGAGTAGGCTCTAGTTTCTCAAGGAGAAGTTACTCCCCTCTTATCATTCAAATATGAAGTGATGATGTAGACAAGTTAAGCTGAGTAGCCTTAAGAAGATATCTTCACCAACTTCCTAGTGGAGGACACTTTTGTGCTTAACCAAAGAACCTTGATTAAAAACAACACTAGAGACAAGATAAAGGCATTAGGTGGTGATATTAATTTCCCTTTAGTCTCATTGAATTCTCATACAAAGTAACAAGGTATGGTTATAGGTGTAGTAGCCTCAAACAACTCTGCTTATCTTCCAAACCAGAACATTGGAAGGATTGTTTAAGACACCCCAACTCCTCAAGGTTTGAGTACTTTATTGCCTTCAATAATTCAAGATAAATTAGGTATGGCTTCTGTAAACATTTTAGATTCATTAAAGAGTACTAAAACATCCATTTCCCTTTGAGATGTTTTGCATATGCCTAGTCAGAAACAACTCCTACAAAAATAGTTATCTACTATACCTATTAGTGTCTCTCCTTCAAATCAAATTAAAATTCATGTTATTCTTTAAAATTTCCATAATATCATTTTTTAACCATCCACTATAGCTAGGAAACCTCCTCCATTCTATCTCACTCTCATAGTGGTTGACAAATTGGTCCATGATTGCATAGTTGTTAGTGGAGCTTCAACTTTTGTCATGCCCAAAGTTATGGATAACAAGATGGGCCTAAAATATGATCCACATAGTAAAGGGTTCTTTAAATTATATAGTACTCTTGCCAAGATAGTGGGGCTGATAAATAACTTGAAATTTTTCTTGCATGATTGTCCTAGTTTCCCCATCTTACAAAACATAGTTGTTTTTGATCTCCTAGCCCACTTTGCAATCTGCCTATCAAGGGAATTCATAGCCAAGATAGGTGGCTAACTCTGAGATAATTTGTCATTCTTGGCCTTCAAAAAAAGGTATGGGGAAAAGGTGATAATTAATACATAACCTCTTGTAAGGTTCCATATAGAACCTTACATTGAGACAAGTTCTAATTTGAATTGTGTGGCCCATGAAGAAAAGGACTCTATTGTGGATGATGGTGGTTTAAACTTTAAGGAATTTCTAATATATTTTTGGATTAGTATGGTGTAGATACATATACAAATTATACTTATGCATAAAAATAACAAACTAATCTTGGGACTTACATCATGTATGAAGAGCCATTTGGAGTTGAGGTAAGTGTCAAATATTCTCATGTTATTGAGTACAACTATATGATTCATGAGTATGATGATCATAGGTTGAATCTAATTGAACACCATAGTGCTAAGGATAAATTTTTCATTCTTTATATTGATAAATATGCTCTAGATGATGACACTCATGAAGAAGAGGAGGATGACATATGGCTAAAATTTGAGGCCATATGTCAAGAATTTGGCAAGATTGGTAATATTCCTTCTTCTCCTAAGAAATGTATGTTTGGTGTGTTTGTTGATGAAAATAATGAGTAGGATCTTAGGTTATCTATAAATTATGAAATTAAAGGGCATGTTTTTAAATAATATGGACTTCAATCTACTATTTAAAAGCCTATAGTTCTAGAGAGACCTAGTGAGGTCAAAGCAGAAGTTGTTGTGCCTAGAAGACAATTAAGAGATCCATCTAGTATTGAGCCATGTACAAAGGGTTTGGATCATAAAGAAGAACTTGATACTCTCAAGCATAAATTATATCATATGCAAGAAGATAGAAAGGTTTAGGTAACTATCATCATTCCTATTCTATAGTATGATGAATGTATATCAAATATGGTAATGATTAAGAGGATTGTAGCTCTAACCAATGCTCTTAGAGAGAAATAAATACCATTCATGAGTGTCTCAAATAGTTAAATTTTAGACTTAATAAGATTCAAAGGTAATAGGCTTCTTTATCACCTACATATGTAAGTGATTGATGATGATCACACTACTCATGCTAGGATGCCTTCATGGAGTGACAAAGATGCCAGGGGAACCATTTTTAACCCTAGTTAAGGTATGATCAAATGTTTCACCTCAAGATGAGGTTTTGTAAATAGTATTTTAGGTGTGTGTTTCCTTTCTTGTTGTGTTGTGTTCTAATAAGTGATTTTGAAGCACATTTGTGTTTCTTTCTTGTTATTTTGTTCTTGTTGTTTGTGTATTATTCAAGGAATTTTGTATGTCAAACCTACTATACATGTGACTCCAAATACCAATGGATAGGATTAGGCAATTGGTTATGGCATACTAAGCATGCCACCCTTAGGAAATCACCAAAGATGTTGACCATTTTTACCTCATGCCAAAATGGGTCAACCCCCTAAAATCAAAATCTCATATAATGGATCTTTATAATGTCATGGGGTATGTTGTAGCTTATTTGTCATCATTTCATATTCCATCCTAGTCTTATTCATGGTCCGATTCAATCCTTATGCTATTTTATATCTTAAGTGTCATTTTAGGGTCATATATGCAAAAGGTATGTATTCATGGTGAGTAATGTAGTTAGAGCATGGAACAGGTTTTCTTATACCCCAAGGAATTCATCTAAGCTTTCAAAGATCATGTAGTATCTCAAGAACAACATTTGTGAATCTAAACCATCATCAAGATGTCATATGGAAACCAGAATGGAGCAGCTTGCTTATGGAATTTTTAAATATGCCTAAAAAGCCTCACGTGACCATCACACCACATGTGATACATGTCCTTAGTGCCAATATCATGCTCTACAAGTTCCATATCTTAATTATTATTTTATTTGAATATCTAAGCCTCCTAACTTTAGCTTGTTGAGTCTAAGGGGCTAGGTTATCATGCACATCACATCAAAACAAATGAACCATATATTTTGTAAATTTTTATCTTCATTTAATAAGCCCCTAAAATCTAAAGGATTGTATCAATAATATGTTCTTCATGCTAGGAACATCCTCTAAAAGTTTCAAGTCCACACTAGCTTTTTATCTCAAGTTATAAGGTTTTAAAGATGGACCTACAACATAAGTTGTTCATGCTAACATCAATGTTAAGAACAAGCAAAACAAATACTTTTGAGTTTAAATTTGATGTCTATATTCCATTTGATATGAATATAGACATAAAATTTTACCTCATGAAATAGCCATTGGTTTTTAAATAGTGGGTCCTAGCAGATCTACTAATTTGTGTTGCATCATACATCTTGATCCAATGGCATGAGATGAGTCGCATAGTCAAGGAGATTGAGAGATTAACTCATGGCATAAGTACATGAGCTGACAGACTAATATCATATCCTAAAATCAAATGTGGTGCTACCATGTGGTGTAAGCTTAGATAGAGTTAACAAGTTAAGAGAAATAACATTGACTCACAGTCATTCATACTGATGAGGATCAATGATGCGAGATGGGTTAATATATCAATAGGCTAAGCTAGATATCGATGACCAATGAAATTAAAGGTTGAGAAGCTAAGGGAATTCTTCAAATGTCAAACCAAAGAGCCATTTTTAACTAGAGAAATCAAGTATTACAGATATATTTTAGAATGGAATGAACAACATGGTAAGAGAGTTCCACTAGGACAACTATGTAGTATCAAGCATTCTATAATAGAGTAAGCTTTTTGAACTCATATGCCACCATGAAAGGTTAAATAAGGTCCAAGATGAACAATGACTACTAGATGTAAAAAAATAGGTCTAAAAAGGCAATAAATGACTACAAATGGTGAATACAAGTGTCTAGAAGATAGTTAATAGCTTGGAAAATGTCCATGACTATCATAACTTATGTGTCAACTCCCCTATCCCAATTTTAAGTGCCTAAAAAAATGATCCATGATGAAAATAGTTTGACAAAATCTAGCTAAATAATCTCTACATCATTTTGGAGAGTTTGTCATGATTTTTATGGACAATTATCTTAAGAGGCATTCATGGTCTATTTCATACTCAGTTACACCTAAAACATAGCTTTTTCTCATGCCTAGACATGTGTTCGAATGACTATTAAACTTCTTTATTTTCTCCTCTCTTTGAAGTTCTATAAGTAGCTACCATTTTGGCCCTTGTAAGAGATACCACCCCATGTATGGTGAAGCCCTACTAGATTTGGCATTGTACTTTACCTTAGAACAATAAAATACAATCTGGTTTGAGTTCATATATCATCTTTTCAAAGTATGTGAAGAGATATATAGTGAATGGTTAAGAGATATTCATCTATCCTTAATTTCTCTCAATCCTTTCATGTTTTATGCAAGTAATTCTAGCCTAGAAGGTTATATGAAGTGTTTTTAAGTGTGTGAATCTATCCTTAAGTATACAATGAGCCTTAATATCTACAATTGCTCTATGGTTTCACTTACCTTGGATAGTTTTCATCTATCTCACCTTCATATTGAAACACTAATGCTAGTGCTTTCTAAGACTCTTAAGACTAGTGTTGTATGCCTTATCTCTTTGTGATGGAGTATGATAGTCTTTTGGAAAACATCTTGGTGCATCACCTTCCTTTAGAGAAGGTTCAATTCTTAACATCTCTAACCCTTTTCCCATAAGTAATCAATTAACATAGATAAGAGAATTAAAAAGATATATTCAGGGAGCCAACCCTTAAATATAGAGTCTCATTTCCATTATAGGTATACCCACATACCTATAATGTTCCCATGTTACCCAAATCTGGAAGAGGCTTGAACACCTTCTTCTAGGGTGCAAGATTTGGTGACAACAACTACTTTAATGTGTCATCTCATAGCATCCCCAAAAAATTGAAAACCTTACTTTCTCATATATTATGTTTTGGCTTATCCAATAGGAATATAATATGAATAGATGTTCTTTGGCATCTTTGGTAACGTTTTTGAAGAGAGGAAAATTCATTTTTTTATGCATCATCTTGTAACTTTTAGATTACGTACTCACACTATTACTACACCAATTCCATGATGTGTTTATTCTTAAATCACAACTCCAACTTATTTTTTGACCATATTTCTATTATCTAACTAATTTTCTACTTATCCTTTATCTATTATCACTTATCCTTGAAAATATATTCTCTCTAATAATTCTTGATTAAATAAAAACTCCCTTTTGCTTTTTAATTTTTCACTAAAATTAGGGTAAATATTTTCCACATCCTCTACTATAAATACTTATTCCTATCTTGTAAATGGATGTTCATTTTGGACTTGAAGTAAGATGAGAGATGAATTTTGGTCTAAAGGTTCATATCCTCTTAGGGTATCTTTTGGTTGGATTTTGAAGATAGGAATTGCTTCTAGTTTATTATTCTTGCTCTTCTATCTCTACACTATCATATTCCCTAATATTATCATTAACTAATTCTTATTATCCTAATAAAATTCAATCTTTTTCTATCTCTTGTGTCTTCTCTAAATTACTATGAATATTATTTTCAAATTCACTATCTCCCCCATGGTTGGTGTCTTTCCCAACATTTTTTTTGTATTCTATTATTGTGTATTATTTCTTCTAAATTATCTCCCTTGATTTTGCCTTGTTCAATTTCTAAATTATTTTCTATCAATTCCATCTTATAATTATTGTCTCATCTCCTTATTTTATCTTCTAGATCATATTATCCATCTTTATTGTTACTACTTCCTATGCCTTGTCCATTGTGATAGGTATTTTTTTACACCATTTATTCTTATATGCCTAGGGTTTTAAATAATTCCAAGGTTACCATTAGTGTGGCTAGATATGATAATATTTAACACATGTCACTCATTACCTTTTGTAGTGTATAGTATAATATCTCTTCTATCATATTTATTTCATTAACTTCTTCTACATCTTCTAGAGGTACTAATGATAACTCATTTGTTTTCATTAGAGAGGTAGCATCCTAATTTTAAACATAAGGATTTCCATTGGTATAGGCAAGATTGGTATTTTCATACTCCTTAGGTCTCCTTAGCATCATATATTCTCTTTATTTCTTCTATATTTATTTCCAAAACTCTAATCTAATTCTCTCTTCTTCTATTTATTTTCTCATATCCTCATTCATTATTGTTCTCTTTTACAACCTATTCATTATCATCTCTTACTAATCTCCTCTCCTCTCTCTTAACTAATCTATGCTCAATGTAACACCTAATTTTTATGCCCCCTACATATTATTCAAACTTCCCCATCCATTTAGACAAAATATTATGATAATTCACATTTCTTAAGGATCTGATAAAATTGCTAGATAATATTTATAACAATGCACATAGGATATGATCTAGTGTATAATTGATAAGCAAATCATATAAATAAACACAAATCAATTGACATAGTATGTAGCTATTTACCATGGGAAAACCTCAAAGAGGTAAAACACCAACCAATGATGATTAGTCAAATTATTGAAAAACCAAGACCCAATACAACATATTCTTCCTCTTCTCACTTCTTTTGTTAAATAGCCTTCACAATTTTTGCAAGTTGACTATGATAAAATAATTTCATATTTTCAATAATTTCACAATAGGAGGGTTTTAATTAAATTCCAAGGGAGCTGACCATTATAAAAATAGTAGGTCTATAGATCTCAATAAAATAATTTAAATAAAATTTGGTAATAATTAAATAATTAAATAATTATAACTATATTATTTATTATCATGAGGTTTCCACCTCATAGTAATAAATAATATATTATTATTTATTGAATTAATACCAAGGCTAAGTATTAACTAAACCCACCTAGAATTATATGTTCTAAAACTCCCCCTTAATTCTAAGTAGACATAAATGTCATAGTCACCTCAAAAAAAGGAATTATAATATGTATATAATTGAAATATTTAAAAACCTTCATCATGCCAAACATCATATTTTGAAACAAAAGGAATTATAATCCATAAACTACTCAAAAGTAAGTTTAGGCTACCATGATCATGACACTTCATCTCATATTTTCAATTGAATAATCATTTAATCATATTCGATCCTATTATAACATAAAGACCTCTATTACAAAATATGTTTTTCTATATTAGATACAAAATTAAAACTTCTACATGAAGTTTACTATGAAAAAAGTTGGAAAATAAACAAGTTTTCTTATAACCCAAATTAAATGTGAGTTCTTTTTTAAGACACCAAATAAAATATGAGTAGATAATGTATTTGTTTAAATAAATTACCACACTTTTTGGAACCTACAAGCAAACAAGGTAAGTAGTTTTTCTTGGTGGGTCTTCAACAAGCAAAGGAAGTTGATTTTCAATGTTTTTAAAACTCTCATATTTTAACACAAAAATGAATTTTTTGTTTAGTAGGATCAATTCACTTATTTCAAAAAGAATCAAGGAATAAAAAATACAACATAAAAAAATAGATGGTGTTATGATCCATAATTATAATATCCAAAAATAATGTAGAATATAATTTAGATCAACTCAAAACAATAGATATGGGTGGACCAAGATGTCTAAATAATCAATACATGTATAAATAGAATTCCCTTAAGGTAGAACAACACATTATAATACTCCTTTAGGAAGTAATAACTCCACAATGTCTCTTCGAGGGGACAACCTCCAATATCCTCTTATAATAAAAGACTCAATGCTTACTTGATTTGTTACAATGATAATCATCTCTTTTATATAGACTTCTATCTAACTAAAAATGGATGGATAACCTATTAATCCAAATATAGGTTGACCATTACCCAATACACTAATTTCACAAGTTAATCCATTATCCTTAGATATTGGACCTGTATAACTAACTAAGGGGCATGTGTGCCATATGTTAGCATATCGATAAACCCATATACATTAATATATAATGTCCCTAGATACATAGTATTACTTCCCTCGTTAACATGTTTTATCCTTAAATCATAGGAAGAAACCAAATAATGAGTGTGCTTCAAATCATTGCACACTTGTCTCCAAATTTGATCATCTAGCCATCCATATGTGATCCTGGTAGGTGATAGCTCTCCAAGCTTGTTTCCAATTATGCTCCTCTGATTCCATTCATGATCATAATTATGTTGCTTTGGTGTCCATGCATAATTATTCTTCTTATGATTCCATGTACCATATTCCATTGCACTACTCTGATTCCATCCATGACTATAGTAGGGAATTTTTGGCTTCCATGCATATCCATAGTTATTAAAACTCTAATTTATTAGATAGCTAAAGTGCTTGTTATTATGACACTCTCTCACATGGCTCCATGATTGTTTCTTCTCATGATGATGTGAGTGTCTATATACATCGACCTTTTTGATACTTTAACCTTATTATCCTTTTATTCTACCTCTTTCACCTTTTGCTTTGGTGCTTCCTTTGTCTCTTGAGGAGATGAAGTGTTTTTCTTTGATTGTATTATTTATTCATCTATGTCTTCATATTAATATTTCACATAATCTTCATCACCTATTTCAATCTCATCCTCATGATCTACCTTGGCTGTTATTGGTGCCATTTCCACTATGATATCCTATAAAGTGACCTTATTTTTCCTATACCAAAACTTCATGAATTTATTTTGAACATTAATATTTATTATTTCCAAATTCTCTAACCATGGTTATCCAAGAACCATATCCACATCATCCATATCCAAAGCATAAAAATATGAATGAAAAACATATTTTTCCATAATAAGTTGAAAATCTTCAAACACTCAAATATTCTTACCATCTACTTGAACCTCCTTTATAAATACTTGGCCACATTCATGTTGATAAAGTTATATTTGATGGTAGAGTTTATGGACACAACAAATTTATTCTTTTGAATGTATCTATTAAATTAAAAAATTGACTCAGACTTTTTTAGAGCCAAATTATTTGAACCCTTATCATCTAATTCTTCTTCTTCTTCTTTTTCTTCTTCTTCACTTGCATGTTTTTCCTCATTGTCATTTTTTTTCCACTAATTTGTATTCTTCAGCGTATTCATTATCTTTTTCATTACCATGATTATTTTCTTCCTTTTCTTCAACCTCTTTTTCTTTTATATCCCATTTATCTAGGAAGACACGTTCTATTTTTTCCCCATGAAGAATACTTTTATGTAAAGCTCAATTGATTAAACCAAAGTTTTGCAGGCCCAGATAAAGAAAGAGACAATTGTGTTTTCCAAAAAATTATTTGATTATTATTCTCCTTAAAAACGATCCACCATTCTCTCGCATCAATATCATCTTCCCCTGAAAATACTTGTAACTTCATGATCCACAAAAAAAAACTAAGATTCATGAAACCCTAAAATGTTAATAACTCATTCAAAACTGATAAAAATAGTCCTAATTTTTGAATGTAACTTCATCTTATGAGATTTTAACTCCAGTAAAAAAAATTTGAAAAAAATCCACAAATTTCAATCTATAGAGTGAATATATTTAAAACCCTAAAATTACAATAACTCACTGCAAACATATCAAAAAAATATGAAATTTTTTTTGTAGCTTTATTATATTATGATTATCACCAATAAAAAATTCACCAAAAAAAATCCTTATATTTTGAAAGATATGATGAAATGAGTACAAACCCTAAAATATGAATAACTCCCTTAAAACTAATCAAAAAGGATTGATTTTTTAATAAAACTTTCTTGAAATATTCTTCATATCCATTAAAAAAATTATAAAAAAATTCACAACTTATTTAAAGATATAGATGATTCCAAAAAACTAGGGTTTCACTCCACACAAATTGCCCAAATTTAAGCTCTGATACCACTTGTTATGATCCACACTTATAATATCTAAAAATAATGTAAAATATAATTTATATCAACTCAAAATAATATATATGGGTGAACCAAGATGTCCAAATAATCAATATATGTATAAATATAATACCCTTAAGGTAGGACAACACAATATAATACTCCTTTAGGAAGGAATAACTCCACAATGTCTCTTTGAGGGGACAACCTCCAATATCCTCTTATAATAAAAGACTCAATGCTTACTTGATTCCTTACAATGATAATCATCTCCTTTATATAGACCTTTATCTAACTAAAAATGGATGGGTAACCTATTAATCCCAATATAGGCTGACCATTACCCAATACACTAATTTCACAAGTTACTCCATTATCCTAATATATTGGACCCATATAACTAACTAAGGGGGATGTGTGCCACATGTCAGCATCTCCATCAACCCGTATACATTAATATATCATGTCCTTAGATACATAGTAGACAGAGGTGATTTCACTAATTAGAGGGAATAATTTCATCAATAACAAAATAATTTCACTAATAATCAAAAAAATCACCAATAAGTAATAAACTAGACTATGATATTCTTAAGAGTAATTTCATTTATTCCTAGACAATTTCACTAATTCCCTTAACGATTTCAATGATATTTGAATTATTTCATTTAATATAAAAAATCCTCACAAGAAAAATAGAGGAGAAAGAATGAACATAAATGATTGCATGACTTATGAAGTTGATTTCAGTAATTAACATGTCAATTTTATTAAAATATAAGTTGATTTCACTAAAAAATAAGTTAATTTTGTTGAAATATTGTCCAATTCATTTATTAGTAATAAAATAATCATGTGAGTGATATTGTCAATTTGTCAATTGATTTCATCAATTATAAAACCTACATAGAAAATAGAGAACAAAGAATAGAGAACATAAATGATTTAATTAATTACTGGATGATTTCATCAATTAGTATAAAAACAAAAAATGTTTTCACCATTTTCATGAAGCAAATTTGTCGATACGTAGAAACAGAATATAGTGGAAAATATGAACATAAATGAGCTAAAATAATCAAATATTCTTCAAATGAAGATTTATAAAGAGGCTCAAAATAAAGGTGTGTGTTTCAATTCCTAATTGGCATTCCATATGTTTCCATAGGATTATTCACAAGCAATATTAACATAAATCTTATCTATGTATCAAAAATCAATCTAATGAAAAATACTTGAGCCTAAGACTTTATGAACATACAAAGACTAAAACAACAATGCTAAGATTAAACTAAAGTAATGTAAACCTTCATTGGAGATCATCTTTGTGTGTGATTAGGTTTAGATGTAGTGTCAATAGGTCTTTGTCAATGTCAATTCATGTTGAGTCATCTCCTTTGAAGTTATAGACTATTTGAATTTGATCAAGAATTAAAAATATGATGCATAAGGGGACTTAATAATTTGTTATCACTTCATTGTATAACTTGATCATGTTTAATTACAATGTAATGAAGTCTATTTATAATGATTTAGAATTAGTGAGGACCCTTCATCTTGAAATAAAAATGAATAGTTGCAAACAAGTCCTCAATAGTGCACATGGATCACTAATGTGAGCCCTTCATCTTACTCAAAATGAAGGGTGAAGGATGGTCCTTGAAAAGATCAAAAGAGTATTAATATAATCCCTTCATCTTGTTTTCAAGATTAAGGGTGGATAATTCTCCTTCTAAGATCTTTGTGAGAGTCTATTTAGATCCTTCATCTTATTTCAAAGATGAAGGGTGAATAATCATTCCCAAAAAGGCACATGGATCACCCATGTGGGCCCTTCATCTCATTTCCAAGAGGGTCGATAATGCTTCTAAAATATCCCATAATATTCATTAAGGGCCCTAGATCTTGTCTCCAAGATGAAAGGTGGAGAATGATCTTATATATCAACTCATTTATCAAATTGATTAGCTCACAAAAGAATATTCCATAAGATTTTAAGATTATTTATTTAATGAAGATACGACTTGGAGGGAAAATAAGAATTAACTAATTTAAAGGGAATTTTAATTATATTTTTAATAACAATATAATTTATAATGAATATTTAGAGGAGGGAATTAATTGCTTTAATTAATCAGTTTAGGGTAATTAGTGAATTTATAAGTGTAGAAGAATTGACCATAGAAAATGACTAGAATGATAATTAAACATATTTAATATGATGAATTATCCCACCTAGAGATGCCCCAAGGTGAATTCAAATATGAACATTATATGAACAGATGACTTCAGACCAGTTTGTGTGACATTGCTTATAATTGTTCCATTTTGAAAATTTGGCATAGAATTGATAAAAGTGGAGTGTCTACACACCCCATTATATAGGATTGCATAGATATATTTTCCACTCCCCCTATATTATCCTCCCACCAAATAATGACTAATTTATAAAATTTAAAACTATGAAAAGGTTAGTCTATGTCCCTAATAGTCCCCATTCAAAGGAATTTTAAAGATATGACTATATAAACACATTTCAAACCATTTTAAATACAAGAGGATTCTACATTCAAAAGCACCATAAATCAAATTGCACATTAAGGGTAAATTCACTATTTATTCTAATTCTAATTACATACATACCTAGTAGTACATAGCTAAAGTCTAATTATAATTCCAAGGTCACAAATCATAGTTAAGGCACTTAATCACACCAATTTCACCAACATCTAACACTTCACACTAGTTATTTAAACACCACCATAGCATGGGATAATGATCTAGGAGGATCCCCATAGTGATCTAATCAAATAGTATACAACCCTATTGAAAACATCCCAACATCAAAGAGTTTATTGAGATGAGTTCAATATATTTAAATGGTCAAATAGACTTTGTATGCAAAAATTATGACTTGTTAAATCAATCATGGTAGAATGATGATGTTAGCATGGTGACTAGATGTGTATTAGTGGCCCAATCAGATCTTAACACATGTACTTATGGTATTTTGATACATGGAACATCCAAAAATAGGTCCCCAAGATATGCTACGAGTTTCAAGCAAATATTGGTATTAATACCGATTCATATGGTTTTGAAAATTTAATTAAAAAATATATTATTAAAAAACCCTCTTAATATGGGATTAAATCCCACCAAAAATGTGTGGAAGCTTTATCCAAGCCTAAAAAAAAGGCAATTGAATGAATCCCAATGTATTAGGTAAATAGATAAGATTTCAACCTATGAAACAAGGTACTTCAGAGTATTATAAAAGGCTCATTATTGCATTTGAAAAACATATACATGGAGAGAAGAAAACTTGGTTTTTAGCCTTTGAAGGAGAGCAAGTAAGAAACAAGTAAACAAGTGTCATTTTATGTAGGAAGAACAACTCCCATACATGATATTATTGTAGATACTTCCTAAAGGTAGAGAAAAGGTTATTTTTTCAAACTAAATTCATATTTTGGTGTAAATAGTATATTTAAAATGTATTTTTCACCATTTAATAGATTGGTTTGAGTGTTTTTAGGACCCAGAGATGTAGCCCCCAAAAGGGTGAACTACGTTATCAATTTGGTTTAAATTTTATCTATTTATATTCATTTAATTTATTTTTTTAATCAGTATTGAACCTGATTTTAATCAAATAATCAAATTTCATGTAAAAGGATGAAAATTAATAAAAAAAATTATGAGTATCTAAAATTGATAAATGGTGAGTGTTATGTATTAACTAAAAATTTGGATCAAGTTTGGTATCAAATTAGCTGATCAGGGATATTTTAACATAGTTTTTGGATTTTTAAGTTTTCATTTTGCATGGTAACTAGGTCTAAAATAAATGTGGTGAAGGATCACTTGAAAAATATAACCCTAAAATTGATGCAAAATGTACAAGTCAAGCCATAGATTTTCTTAGAGAATACCCAAAATCAGAAGTGGCCTTATTTCAATCTTTTATTGAGATGAAAAGTATGGTGGAAGAGTTTTATCATGAAGGGAAGATGTGAAGAAAACTTAAACAAGAGGAAGAACCCTCAACCAATGGTAAAGGTAAAGGAGAAGAAACTCCTAAATCTCCCCCATCTAAACCTTCTCCTTTTTTATTTGACAATAATCAAAATAAAGTTTATGATTATATTTCTTCCAAGGTCAAGCTAGATGTTAAGTTTGATTTGTTAATATATAATGGAGAGCTTAGATTATAAAATTTAGATCATTGGATTAAGCAAATGGAATTATATTATAGGGTTTAGAAGACTGATGATGAGTAAGAAAAAAATTATCTAGTTACTCTTTCGCTAGGTGGTACAACACTCATTCAGTGGTAGAGTAAGACACAAGAGGATCTCCTTAATAATCATAAAGTGATTTATTCTTGGACTGATTTTTTTTTGTGCATTAAAAAATCAATAACATCCATTAGGCTATATACAATAATTTACTATGGATTAGCAAAATTTAAGGTAAAGTAAGGGTCAAAGTGTACAAGATTATACTCAAGAGTTTAGAAAGAGGGATTTGGTGTTAGGTATTCCTATTTACACTCAAGAGACTCTTTTAAAATATATTTTTGGGTTACATAGTTATATGGAATATAATGCTTATGTTTAACCCCACTAATCTTGATGAAGTTTGTGTCCAAGTTATCCATATTAAGTCAAGGGGTAAAGTGACTAAAGATAGGGAATACTTCACAAAGAAGCCCAATAAACCACCTAAAATCAAAGGTAAAGTAAAGGTTAAGATGAAACATACCTCCATGGTTGATAAAGAGGATGGGAAACCTTTTTTCTCTCATTACAAGAGAGAGATCCATGAAGATGCTAAGTGTTGGAATCTCCAATTAAAATGTAGGCCAAAATGGCTCAAGAACAAGAAAGGTAAGAAGACTATTTCAATGGTATAACAAGATCTTAACTCTGATTTTGGTGATGAGACCAAGGTCATTGCCATGGGCATGCAAGGTTCATCTTCTTCCTCTTTTATCACTAAATCTCTTAATTTTCATTATTCTTTGAATTATAAATCTATGCATGATGAAAAGAAAATAAATGAGTTGTTCTATATTATAGTTATTTCTAAGCATACTAAGATAGATACTCTTTTTGATAGTGGATCTCAAGATAATCTCATTTTTGAAAAAGTGTGAACAAATTAGGACTTGAAACTAAACCACATATTAAGCCTTGACCTTTAGGATGGATATGTGATGATACTAAATTTAAAGTCATGAAAACATACATGTTAATATTTTTAACCACCTCTAATTTCATTTGAGGTAGAATTAGATGTGTTTCCACTTGATATTTGTGGTATTTTATTTGGAATTCCTTATTTATATGATAAAAAAACAATCTTTTATTGGCAAGAAAATAAATATTTGGTTGTAAAATATGGGGTTGGATACATTATTAGAGCCCATCAATTAAAAGAAAACTTATCACTTGTATCTACTTGACATATGAAAAGAATTTTCAATGAAAGCAAGAACTTTATTCTCATGGTTATAAAATCCAAGGATGATGATAAATCCAAGTCTCTAAAAGTTTGTAATCCTAAACATAGAAATGAAATAGTTACTATTATGTGTAATTATAATGATGGTTTTTAGGATCCATGAGGTTTACCTCCTAAAAGACATACTCACCATAAGATAAAACTATATCAAGATGCACCTCTTCCTAATATTGGCATGTACAAGTTGTCCATGGTAGAAAATGAAGAAACAAATAAGCAAGTTCAAGACTTGCTCGAGAGAGGGATAATATGGAAAAACACTTATCCATATGGTTCACCAATTTTTTTGGTGCCAAATAAATATGGAACTTGGTATTTGTGTATAGAATTTTGAGTATTGAACAAGATTATGATGAAAAACTACTACCCTCTTCCTCATATTAATGATCTTTTAGATCAATTGAAAAATTTTGTTTATTTCAATAAATTAGACTTAAGAAGTGGTGATCATAAAGTTAGAATTAGGGAAGGTGATATTTTGGAAATTGATTTCAAAACTAAGTAAGGTATTTTTGAGTGTATTATTATGCCTTTTGGGCTTTGTAATGTTCTGACCACTTTCCTACAAGGTATGAATGATGTATTTAGGCTATTCATAGATGATTTTGTAATTGTATAATTAGATGATATTTTGATCTTTAATAAAAAATGGGAAGATCACATACAACATATTAAGAAATCCTTAGAAACTTTGAAAAAGGAGAAATTATATCTAAAGATGTCTAACTGTGAATTTGGCAGAACATCTTTAGTATATTTAAGTTATATTGTAGGGGATAGTAAACTAAAAATTGATTCCTATAAAATTGAAGCCATAATGAAATGGACAAAGCCAAAATATGTAACTAATGTTATAATATTCTTAGGGGTAGTCCAATAATGGAGTAAGTTTATTGATAAATTTTCATTGATTGCATCTCCTTTGCATGCTTTGACAAGTAATAAATAGGTATTTTAGTTGGGAGGTAAGCATCAAAAAACTTTTGACATGCTAAAATAAAATATAAGCATAGATCCAGTGTTAGCACTTCCAAATTTTTATCAACCATTTGAGATTGAAACTAATGCAATCGATTATGCCATGGGTATAAATTTGATGCAAAAATGAAATCCTATTTATTACCATTTTGGGACCTTCACAAATACAGTATAAGGATATCCTACCTATGATAAAGATTAATATGATTTGGTTAAAAGTGTGAAAAAATGGAAGCATTACTTAATGGGCAAAGATATAATCATCCATATGGATCACCAACATTTGTAATATCTCTAATCATAGTCAAAGCTACAATAATCAAGGCACTTTCATTGGATGGGATTTCTCCATCTCATAATCAGATATAAGAAAGGTAAGCAAAACAAGGTAGATGATATGCTTTTAAGATATACTATTTTTGCATTTATTCTCTTACAACATAGTTCTTTGATGCATGAAATTTATATGGAACAATATGTTAGAGATGTTTATTTTAAGGATGTTTATGAAGATCTAACCCATGGAAAGTAGGTAGAAGAATTGGACTATCACATGCACGATGGATTACTGTATCATCTTGGTAATTTATGCATCTAAAATATGAAATAGTCCATGTGATTAGGGAATCATATACTTATCTTTTTTTAAGTCAATTTGGCATTGGGAAAATAGTTACATGATTTCAAAGCTTATTGACCTCAGATGTATGAAAATGTATCCAAATATGTTAAAGGTTGTATTATTTAATCCATTAAAAAACCTAGTAATAGTAAGTTTTTCTTGTATACCCCACTTCTAGTACCAACCTATAAACACCCTAATTTATTCAAGCCACCATAAGTAATATGTCTTTTGTTGCTCTTTCACATGAAGGTCTTAGTGATGATTATAGTCCTTATTTGCATAGTCATTTTGAGTCTTTTGATTATTCTTATGTCTTATTTTCATTATTTGTAAAAGCCCTAGTAGTCATAAGTCACCTTCTCCCAGTCATAGGGGCCCCTAACATATATTTTTTGGTTATAGATTTCCTTTAAGCTTTAGGACACTAGCACAATTTTTAGGATAGTAGTTTTAGATGGCACTAATGTCCAATTCTGTAGCTAGTGTCTGATGAGCCTTTTCTCCTATGTTTGAGTCATAACTCTTTTTTGAGCCTTTTCTTATGATTTTTATTTCTATTTTATGAATTTTTGGCTAGTGAATAAGGTCTTATATTTAAGTCAAATTTCCTTCTATATAAAGATCTTCACAAGGCATATTACATCTATCACTTACTATTTTGGCACATAATTAACTAAAATTAATTAAGAGTACAACTCAATACTCTATATAATTCTTATTCATCACATCTATATATTTCATGCTTGATCGAAGAAGGGCCTAAGTGAAATTTAATCTAGCATACCATGCAAGTTGATTATGCTTCGTCTAGTATAATAGGGGTTCTACTCTGTGCGATCATAACATCCCATAACCTACTTTTTCCCTTCATTTTTGAATTTGATCTGGTTATTATTTCATGTGTATAGGTATTAATTATGTTTTTATAATATATTCAACTAAAATAGTGACATAATAAATTCCTCAAATGACACAGAGCCACCTACAAGATCTCTAGAACCTCTTACATCTTACTTGAAAGTCTCAAACAATCCCTATAGGAGGGACACTAGTGTCCCACAATAGTCATAAAATGAAAGGTGTATAACTATTTCTGCAACATGTTCTACTTCTCTGATCCATATAAAAGTATGTTTATTTCTAGATAAGTACTCTTTCTCTTCTCACTTGTTATTTTGGGAAAGTTTAATTTAGTCAATCATTTCTAGTTTCATTCCAGATTAGCATAATACTTAGCCCTTTAAAAATATAGGATTTACATCAAATTAAGTCCTAAAAGGTTAAAACATTTGGTCAACCCAACTTAATTTGAATAATACATAAAACCCTAGCTTTGCCAATGGTTTACCTTCTCCTAATTTTTTTGGACTAAATTAGGGTTAAAATTTTCTATTTTTATAATTTTTTGTCATAATATATCTTATTTAATCAATCAAACATTATGGTTTCATTTATTTAATGTGATTTAATTTTTTGAATAAAATAACCCTAGATCCACATACTAGGTCCCTATACATACAAATATTAGCAATTAGTGTTTCATTTACAATCCTAGTTTATATTACACATTTTGTTCAAATTTTATCAAATTTCATATATGCTTATGTTAGATTACATTCTATCTCTTATGTGTTTGTTATTCATTGTTTACATTATCTTCTTTTGCAAGTTTAAAATGGCATGTAAGAAGTCTTCTAGCCCTCACCCAATTGATGAAATTTTGAATTTGTATCATAATTATAATAATGAATCAAAAAAAATTCAAGATTTTACATTAGAGCATGATAATGACTTCATTTATAATGATGATGATGACTATTGATATAATGATGGATATGAGGAATACTATAAGCATGAAAATAAATTTGAATATGAGGATATATTAGATACATCATTTTATCTTTCCTTTCACTCTTCTCTTACACCTCAAAATAAAACTAAAAACATAATTCCAAAAGGACCTCTTGTTGGTAGTGATTTATTCCAATGTGATCCTAGTTTTTCAATTACTTTTGTTACCTCATTTTTCAAATTAAATCAATATAAGTATAATACAAGAAATCCACTTTTGCATCATTCAGGTAAAGTAGATAATAACAATGCATCTTATTTACCTTTCTCAGTTACATTTTAAAAAGCATGTACCAATGATATTATACATTTTATCAATGCACAAACTAAGGTAGATGAAATTATTTTATCACCTTCCTTCACATTCCAATCTTAATGCAATGATTATTTACAAAAAAATTATAATGAAAATTTTTCTAAATCTTCCCATACATGTCATGATATCCAAAAAGAAAATATGATTGCTACTTCTTCTACCCTTGACTCCAAAATTTAAAGTGATAATCATTTTTGCATTCCACATATAGAGAGTGAATAAATTAATTGCATTACACTTACACACGATAACACATTTCATAGTAGTAAAATTTTAAAATATTCTCCCACTCTCTCTTTCTCTTAATGAGCATGTGAATGATACTTTTTCTCTTCTTACTTTTATAAGTGAATTAAACTTTGATTTTGATGAATCTTGGGATAATGATGATTATTGTGATTATGATGAAGAGGAATAGAATCTATACCTTCTATTTCTTCTCCTACTTCACCTATTTCTCTTGTTCAAACAAATACTAGGTCACATGTAAAAAAAACACACTTATTCTTATGTTACATTTACTTGAGAATAAAGTACCTTCTATCTCTTTAGCATGTGATACTTATTTTAAACTTAATAATATAAGAGATACCAATTAATCTCCCTCAACCCCCTTACTACAGTATAACATATTTCTCAAACTAACCTAAATAAGATTTATAACTCATTTCCCTCTAACTAGGTCCTAACTATCACACCTCCATAGGTTACAAAGAGCAAACCAACCCTCCCTAAAAAAGGTTTTCAATGCAATATACCAATGGTTAAGATAAATCATAAAATTCAAGCATTAAATGAACCCTTTGATAATTATAATATACCTTTAAAAGTGTTAATTTACTTGATGTATGTTGTGGGTGCTTTACAACACCCATTACACCATCTCACTTTGGAGAATAAATCATATAAATCATGGTCTCATGCTAATGTTTTACCCTATTCCATGCAAAATTTCCACTAAAAGTTTGCCACACAACTTTTAGATACAAGTGTTACCTATATTTGATGGGCATGGAGATCCATACTTATACTTTTAGGCCTATGAGAAAGATATGGCACATGTTACTAATAAGTTTACTACATTTATTCCAAATTCCTTAGATGGGGAAGCACTAAATTGGTTCCATTATACAATCCATATTAGGTCATTACATATGTCTGAGTAATTATAAATAGTCTTTCTCAAGCACTACATATAGAATAAGGGACCTCGAGTCACACATGAAAGGTTATCTTCACTACACCAGGGTGAGATACAGCAAACATCTAAATACATTTTAAGATTCAAATCATGTTTGCATCAGTTGATTTATCAACTGATAGACTTAGAGGTATAGTATATCTTTACTAGAGGCTTAACTTTTCCTCTTAAGGATAAATTACTATATTAGACATCAAAGTCATTCTGACATGTATATAACGTAGTTATAGCATTAGAGGTAGAATTGGGACTAGTGGTTATACATTCATAGGCATATTTAGATGTAAGCCCCTCCGAGACATAGTCATCTAATATGGTAAAAGAGCCTACTCTAATTATAATTCAAAAATTATTATAATGGAAACAACTGATAAAGATACTCAATAAGGGAAAAGAGCCACTTTAGAGCTCCTCCTACAGTGAGTAGAATACAAGATATACACAAAGGGGTTTTTAAACAAAGATAAACCTCATGACATCTTGTTTACATTATTAGATAGGGATATGATCACACTTACTCCTACTAATCATCATTTGGAACATTGTTTACATAGGGCACCACATGTAGACAACCCATTTTGGCCATAACTGGCTTCTAATCAAACTTCAAATTGATTTCTACCAAATAGTTCAAATTACGCCTAGAAATCACTAACTATCCAAATTTCATCCATGCATAGGCCATTAGTGCTCATAATCATGTTGAGGCATCCTATTTGGGGTATTATCCTATACTTAATATTAACCTCTCACAAATTCATCTCTAGTCACCTTGCAACCTAGCAACTAGTAATTTGGCCTTTAGACCCATTAAGCGAGGCACTTGAACAATTCCCAAAGTGATAAAATGTTAGGTAGAATTAATTAACAAATCAAACCAAATTAAATTCTTAATTTAATTTTCTATATGCAATTAGTGAAAACAAATTTTGTAAAAATGAAAATTTAATAAATATGAGGTCATGATGACATCATCATCCTCAAAGTCAAGGAATTAAAATATCTTCCTAAAATGCCTTAAATGCAAAAAAGGAGATCCATGCCTAATAAATGGGATATCTATCCCAAATATTAATTATATGTCCCCTTCTTAACTCAACTAGGGTTAGCCTTAACTCAACCAGGGTCAGTTTGAAATCAACCACAGTTAATTCTAACTTAACTACACTTGGGTTAGAGTTAACTTTGGAGGCTATAAATACAAGGCCTCACCCATTGGTCCATAAGCTTTATAGTTTGATGTTATTATGCCAAAAAGCTTCTTTTATGTAGTGTTTCCATGCCCATTTATCAATCCAAGTCAAAGCCAACCAACATTACCAAGGTGATAAGGAGAGGTGGAGTAATGGAGCTTCATTAACAAAGATTTCTTAATCACACAGTTGAGCACATGATTTTATTGCCAACTCACAACACTTACTCTCATGGAAGGTAAAATCTCTTAGTTTTCTTTTATTATGTTAGTTATTTGTGTAGTTATCTAGCTCCTTGAGTGTAAATGCTTGAGGTGTAAGTTTTTAGTGTGTTTATTTTGATTTACTTTCTTGACTAACACGATACTAATCTCCCATCTATGCATTTACTTGGTCACATAATGGCATGCTCAGTGGGACACACACCCCACAAAGATCTTCAAATGGTCTTTTATAACCTCTTGCTAAAAAATTTCATGCTAAATTTGTGATTTAATGACCAAAAAGGTGAAAAATTAAAGCTCACAGACATTACACAGAGACATGCAGTTTTGCACTTGGTAGTTGTGGTATTGCTTTATGGAGTTACAATATTATAGGTGTAGTTTTGCCTAGTAATTTTTTTTTTCACTTCAAAAGTGTGTTATTGCATCATTAAATTTTTCCATGCTTTCAAGTTACGGTATTACATTAGGTAAGTTTAGTTTTGCCTCCCAATAGTTGATTTTACATCTTAAAAAGTGGTTTTACATCATGTTTTGCCTTGTAGTTGTGGTATTACATTTACAATATACATTATTATAGTAATACATGTGATATTTCACTTATTTTTAAAAGTCAATTTTACTTAGCATAGTCAGTATTGACCCCTGTAAATGTAGTTTTGCACTAACATATATAGTTTTGCAAGAAAGTGTGGTATTACAACTAGGAAATGCATTATTGTATTTGTAACATATGGTATTACACTACATAAATATAGTTTTATATTTATAGTTTATGTTTAGGTAAAATGTGGTTTTGAACTAAGACTTATGGTTTTGTAGGGACATGCGATATCGCTCTACAAATATGTGGTATTACATTGTCTAAAAAATAGAAAACTGAGAGTTAAAATTTTGTTGATATTTACTCATTTTATTTTATTTTCTAAGCAAGAGAACCCCTAACACTTTTTATAGGACCCAAATACCAAGGAAGGAAGTTTTTAGCACTTTAAATCTTCAAATCACATTTGCATTTGGTGCTTAAGAATTATTTAGTCACTTTGTTTTTGTTCTTCAAAGTTCATAAATCAACAAACAAAGCCAAGGGGATAAAATTCATCTCATACTTCACTTGGTTCTCTAAAATTAATGAAAACTTAGATTAAGTACTCTTAAGAGCTTCTTTTTTTATCATTTTTTTGTGTTTTTGCAAACTAGACTTAGTACTATGCTCTCCCGTATCCCCTTTAGGGAAATCAGGTGACCAAAAGTGATTAGTCCATTGCTTTTGTCACTTAGTACAAACATAGAAGGAATGTCACGAAGGCACTCCCCAATATTTTATTGACTTGGGTGATCCTAAAATAACCTTTAAATTCTCTCTATATTTATTTATTTTATCTTGGCTTGTGGGTATGATTTTATCACCTCCCCATAAGTTCTTTAGGGAAGCATTGACCTAGGAATTCATCTCTCGGCATCATTTCAACCCCACTCCATGGTGGGGTATAAAAATTGAGTTGGTGAATCACTAGGATGTTAATTTTGAGTAGTTAAAACTAACTCTGTTAGCGACTACTACCCTCAAAATAATGGCCTAATCTGGACATCATACTACACTAAGAAATTGATGGATGTAGTGGTTATAAAAAGGACAAGACCTTTTTATAAAAAGTTAATTATCTTGGATCTAAATGATGTGTTGTGCCTTAATAGTCCCATAGAACATGTGAAAATTATAATTTTTAGATAAACCCCACTTGCTCCAAATATTGTCAATACAGAGTGAGTAGCCCAAAGTTCCATGTCATCATATAAAATCTTGAGAGAAGAGGGGGCCTAAAAACCCTACTTTTCATGTGCATCTAAATTTTTAGATTAACAAAGTATTTCCTATAAATAAGGAATATATAGATAGAATTTAACAATATGAAGCAACCTTGTTAGTTTTTAGGAATAGAATAATACACTTAGGTGTTTTTGTGTTTTTTCCTTTTTACTTGCATTATTTTGAGTCTAAAACTATTTTTGTTTATCAAAACACATGTCAAAAATGAGTCATGAGTCAATCACATGTTTATACACCACATTTTTCCTAAAGAGGTGTTATGTTGTCCATTTGATGCCACACTTTGCCTTGGTCATTTTTTAAGCTTTTTGTGTGTGTGTCACATGTATGAAAGGGGAATCATTATGCTGCCCATTTCATCCCATGTTTTTACCTTAGATTTTTGTAACAAGACCAATTTTCATACCTTTTAAGTAAGATAGTATCATTAGGCTACTCATTTTATTTCAAAACCATTGCCTTGTGTCAAATCGAGTTCAAAACCATGTATGCCTTTTGGTCTAGGATTAGTCTCATTATGTCATCCATTTTGGTCTAAAATGTTGTCCATTCAAAAAACCAAGTTCAAAATTGGTCTTGTGAAGTTTAGATTCAAACGTTGATTGGTTTATGCCTATGTCTTGCCTAATTTTGGCTTACATGTTTACCTCTCACTTTTGGATTGTGCAACTTGGACTAATTCATTGCTTGCTTTAAAGATATTTTGTACCTATATTCTATAAGTGGTATCTTTTCCATGTGCCTCATGTTTCTTATCTCATGTATAACTAAGGTTGAAACTCTCTCTCCAAGTACAACCTTAAGTATAGATAGTTTGCATTTGAGTCTTGCTCATCACTTAAGCTTGAATATTTTACTCATTCTTATTTTTGCTCACTTGGGATTGAATTTCCCAATTAGTTTTATGCATATTCCTCAGTTCCAATTTCTTTTACTAATGGTCAATTTTGTGTTTTAATTTATATGCCTAGTTTGAGTTCAAGTGTTTCAAATTGTTAGATTAATTGTCTTGCAAGTTTTTAACTTGGACCTGTCATCTTCAATTCTATGTCAAATGAAGAATGAAGCTTGTTAAAATTGTGAAGTATATAATATAAATACATGTAAATTGTTTAATTTTATCTTTTGTATAGCTTTTTACGTATTCAGCCTTGTAAAACTAATCAAATATTTAGAGAATGTGAAGACTCTTTCATTTTATATCTCAGAAGGCTAGAATGTGAAGAGCCAATAGGATTATAAAAGTTTATAAATAGCACTTTGATGTAATAGAATATAGATCAATGTATTGATAGAGATTAATATAAATTGTCATGTTATAGTTTTCCCTTATATTATTTTATGTATAGTGTATGTGCAATTAGTACACTATTTTGCTTTATTCTATAATCTGATGCAATACTAGTTATGTTATTTTTCTATTATATATTCTTCATCCTACTCTTAAATATATTTGAAGATGTTGTATATGGTTTGTACCATTTATATCTCTTTGGTGCCTTTTTTACTCTCCACTATGCAAGTTATCCCTGTAATTAGCATGTTTTGGTGTAATTTTAGGAACTTATGCTAACAATGGTCTAGTAAGAATATAACTAATGAGATGAACTATGATAAGATGGTTACCAAGGCTAACAGATGTATAATGATGGATAGATGAGAGAATCAAGAATTTTTTAGAGGAATAAGTATGAAGATTCATAAAGACTACAAGTTAGAATGTCCAAGAACACCTTTATGTCAAAATCTATGAAATTTTCTAGTGTAAATTGCTTGGATTATTAGCTACATGGCTAGCTAGATTAGAATACTATTACTTTATTTAGAGGAGAACAAAATTATAGTTTGGATTCAGGACAAACTAGAGAGACTATGCAACATAGATACTGACTAGTCCTTAGTAGTAGATTATTAGATGAAGACTATGATTGATGGTTATATCACAAAGTTTGTAGTACAAGGATACATAGCTCTTGATACTATGAAAGATCAATTTGTCTAAAGAATTATAGGGAAATTTTTTAGTGACTACATTTTCTAATCAAGATGTTGGTTGTGAAAAAGGCCATGGTGCCTACTCTAGCCAGCATAGAGTAGTCACTTCGGGCACCATGGAGGTGTATGCAAGAAAAACTAGATGATGAAGAGATGAGTAAGAGGAACTTGAACCTGATCCTAGAAGATGGAAGGAAAAAGTAATCTAAGAAAAAATAAAATTATGGGACTCAAATATATCTATGATAGCAAAGGTGGAATAACATAAATGACCATGAAGTAACTGTGAATAGGACTAAGACTAAAGAATAAGTTGCTAGAGCTAGAGATATGAAAGGGAAAGATGTTAGAGAAGAAATGTTGTTGAAATAAGGTGTGAAATTTGATGTATAAAGGTATGTAGAATATGATAAAAGACCTGATAAGAAAGAAGATGTTGAAAGTAGTGATGTTGAGGTAAATTAGTTAAGAAGTAAAGGTAGGTCACAGTTAAGTGAGGGGTTTTTCACTAAAACTAGAAGGAAAGTTATTGGGAAAATATTAAATTTGAAGTTAGTAATATTACATGTTCAAGTTAGAATCAAGAATAATTTATAAATAAGCATCATTAATTTTAAGGGTACACATCCCCCAAACCCACTTTATTTATAGAAGGTAGAAAAGATACAAAGAGAAAAGATGATTTAGGTTTGTTTGATTCCTTTACTAACAAGTTTTGAAGGCTTAGTATAGAAACCAAATAGGTGTTAGAAATAAAGAAGTTATATAAATAATGATTTCTAGTTACTCCTAAAAAGAGTAGTGCAAAGTAACTTATAGACATAGTAACCACTATGCAGTTACTTGACTACACAACGACCAGTGCAATGACTAGTAATCTACCAATTATGGCATTTCATGTAGGTATATTTGTAAATTTAATGTTATATGATGGATATTTAGATCTTGAATAATACTTAGTAACCTATGAGATGAAATGGGTCATAAAATGGGTAACATTGGATGATGTGAAGAAATGTGAACTAGTAGGGGATTTAGGAGGACGTGCTTTGGAGTTAATTTTAAAATAAATTCTAATGCCTTAGATTTCATACAAGTTAAATATTTTTTGATAGAAAAATTTAAATTAGAAAAATTCTCCAGTCAAGTGATTTAGGATTTAAAGGAAATTTGGTACAAATTAAGAGAAACAGTTGGATAATATGATTGTAGGTTTTTTGATGTAATGAATAAAATTGATTTTATTCTAGAAGATAAATATAAGGCTACTTGATTTGTAGAGGTATTATGACCAATAATAAGGTTCATTATTGTGCAAACCTAGTTCTCTACCAAGGTTGATGCTCAGTCTATTATTATCAAAGTTAAACAGATAGAAGACTTTGTAGATCTTCCCTTAGTAGGATAAAAATTAGAAGCTAATTTAGATGATTTTATGAGGAGGATGAATGAAATGAATGAAAATTATAAGACTAAATTAGTCTTATGGTTCATAGAGTGTGTCCATAAGGGACATCATAGGAATGATTGCCTAACAATTAAAAGAAAATTTTGTGAAATCTATAGGGTAATTGGGCATCCTACATCTAAGTGCCATCTCCTCCAGTAATGTATTCAAAATTCACATAGCATGTACTGTAATTTTTTCAAATCTAAAAATCATGATGAGACAAGTTATCTTACATTTTAGGAGTTAAATAAAGATATAAAAAATAACATCTTCATAATTACAGCCCAGCAAATACGCACTACAAAGCAAGCAATTCTAGGACTAGATGTGGAGATCATAAATGCAACTCAAGGCACTATAGGATGGGTGCCTTCATCATCACAATATCATATGCATTAAACACCATAGTACCATCCATAGCGATAAACAAGTTAGAATAATATGTCATCTCCCTCATATTCATATTTTGGTCAGTATGCATAACTATGAAATAACAACATGTAACTTAGACTCCAAGTTCTCCTCAGCATCAATATGGGGGATATGATACATAGATGAATAAATAGGGAGGATATAATAGATAACAATCCTAAGGGTGGAGATATAAACAAAATAGATGAGGATATAAAGGAGTATATAGGGGAGGATATCATGGTAGATATCAAAGAGGTCATGATAATGATAATTGGCAAACTCAACCACCAATGCAATGTTATTTATGCAGAGCATATAATCATTATACAATGAACTATCTCACAAATCCTCAAAGGCAAGTTTATTATGTATATTGCAAGATCAAAGGTCAACATCAAATGAAAGACTTCCCTATTCTAGGGAAACAAAGAAAGGAGAAGTTAGTGCATAATGTAAACATGATTAATGCACAACCAAAGGAAAATGCATTTGTGTAAGTCATCACAAGGCAAAAAAGAGATAAACAAGGTTTACCTTCATTAGAGATGCCTCAAGATCAAGGTATTAGAAAATTTTATCAAGATATATATTTATACCTTGAAATAGAAAAGAATTCAATGTATCAAGCCACATAGGTATTACAGGAAATACAATAAAAATTAGTTCATGATGAGGATAACACTACTATTGATGCCCAAATGTATGGGAAATTTATTTGAATAATGAAACAAGAAAGCATTATGATCACTTTAATGGATCTAATCGTGTTAGAGTATTTTCAATGATGTCATGGTGATGTCATGGAGGTGTCCTAGTGAATAGATGAAGTGCTTTGATAGCGTAACAATGACAAAGTGTGCAATGTGCTTGTCCTAGTATGCTTGAAGGAGGCTTGGTTGATCTTTAGAGTTTACATGGTTAGATTAGTTTAAAGATGAGTATGGAGTATTTATAATGTAAAATAGGTCTCTACTATGTTTTTTATGCTTTAATTACTTATGTGCATAAGTGGAATTCATCTGGTTATCCATAGTTTTCATCTAGACACATTGGGTCTAGTGGCAAAAATTTTGAGTAGGTAGTTTGGTGATGTCACCAATACCATATGGGAATGAGTCAAGGGGAGTTGGTCATATGGTTTTAATCACATTAGTCCCTAGTTTTTATACACCATATCTCAAATTATGCATTGAAGTGTGTTCAAAGTTATGAGGGTGCAAATTTGGCTTCTCAGTCAAAATTCATTATTTTCCCATAGCCAAATTTGCATGTGGCCAGAAATAGATGAGTACGCATTTTAATGGAGAAATATATGAAACATGTGGATATTTTAGGAGAAGGTGATCATATGGGTTTATTCTATTTTTTACCTAGTTTTTATGCACCAAATTTTAGGTCTTGCGATGTAGCGAGAAAAATAATATGTATGTGCAAAGTTGGGGTCTCAAGTATTTTGATAGTGTTTTCCATGTTCAAATTGAGCCAAGTAATTTGATGGTGTCATATCTCATATGTGTAGACATATAAAAATAAAATAATCATATGGGTTTATTTAGTTTTCATCTAAGTTAATTTCACTAAATTTAATATCATGCACTAAAACACGATAAAAGTTATGCAGGAGCAAAGTTGGTCCCCTAGACAAATTCTAAGCATAGCTGGCTCTGTGATAGAAGATTTTGAGAAGGCATTTTAATGGAATTATATCTCTCATGCATGAATTTTTCAAGATCAATTTTTCATATGGTTTAATTTTCTTATATGAGGAGATCATATGGTCCAAGTTAAAGCTTGAGCAAGATCGATGGCATGTATTACTCCAAGAAGATAGGAAACAATACGATGAGGATAGGTACACAATGTCTAATGACTGAGCAAAGTAAAGGATAAAGATATAATGACAAGTGGGTATGCATATAAATTTATTGAATGGTGAGTTTTGATAGTTAAATACCTGACTGATCTATAGAGATCAACAGAGTGTATTGAGTCAACATTTCAAGATGATATGAGACGAGGTTAACTATCAGATGTTTAATGTTTGGCTTGCACAGACTATGTGTTAATTTTTGAACAAGATCGATGGTTTGAGATTAATCTAAAGCTAAGAGTACATGAGATGATTGTAAATTTTTTTAGGTTTAACTGTGATTATTATCATTCAAATATTTCAATTTAACACAGGGAAAAACTAGAGCTCTATATTTTGTCCATATCTTTTGATAAAAGTCAAATTTACTAGTACTATAAAAATAAAATATGAAGAGGACTACATGTTAAATCTAATGAACAAAATTTGAAGATATATAAGTGTGTATAGTCAAACATATTAAGGTTTCAAGTTGACTTTATGGTTGTGCTTGTTTTACAAGTGACCCGAGAAGGATATTTGAGCTTGTCTTCATGTTGTTTTGATGTTTCATGGTGAACTCCATGAGGATTGTATATGAGTATTTTGGAGGTGTGATAAATCTATTTTGATTAAGAATAATGATTAAGAAGTTGAATGTATGTTTGGTAATGGTGTTCTTGTATATAAGGTCTATATTTGAGTAGATTAAGCACATACAGAGGTGAGCTAAGATGATTGTGATCATTTGAGGATGTCAAAGGGGAAATAAGTAATGGACCCATGTATTTGAGAGTAGTCATGTGTTCTTTTTTTAATCATTGATGTGCTAAATGGGTGAATAGGTCTCTATGAGACCTATAAGAGCTACAAGGGCCTTATTAAAAGGTGTATTTACTTAAGGGTGACCCATAGATGCTATGGCCAACCTATGAAGATTGTATTGAGATATGTATCAATGAGTTAGTTACCTTAAGGGTTAAGGCATGCCTAATGTCTAACCAAGATGGTGATGATCATGATTGCTCTACAAATAGTGAAACCAAATGTGTTGGTTTCTATACTTGTGAGACTTGAATAATGTAGAGTGAATGTGGTGTAAAGTTATGGTAAGAACCTTTAAAATAAAAGGTATAGGTCAATAAATACTAGCAGAGAGTGAAGAGGATAAGACATGCTTGTCTGAGTAAGGTGCTAAAGGTGATCGCATAGGCCTTTGGACCTAATAAGCCTAGAAGAGGTAGAATGAGTAAGTATTTTCAAGAGGTTGTTTGAGAGAGACTTGGGAGAGATTTGAGAGAGGCTTGTGTGTGTGAATTATGGAGTGAAAGAGGGTTATATTGCCTTATGGATGAGTTGATGAGCATATCATTTTGAGGACTATTTCTATGACATATTGTTCATAATTTTGTTGGTAAAGTAGTTCTTTTATTTTTTGAGTGTGAGTGAAGGCAAGGTTAAGACTGTGTGAGCTTGATGGTTGATCTGAGAGACATATCAGTGTGTGAACTATGTGTATGACCATATAATTATGTTGTTGAAGCTATCATAGAGTTATTGTTGTGAAGGATGCATGGAGTGTATAGAGTTGAAGAGTGGGGTTAGTTGGGATATGTAATGTGTCTTAATTGATCTTTGTGTGTTGGTTCAAGTATGTAATGTGATTTGTCCAATAGGGAGTGTTATGTAATCCAAAAGGTGGATTTGAACAAATTAAGAGATTGATAATCAGAGTTCCATTATTATGTGTTGAAGACATAAATTTAAAGGTGGAATTATTCAAGGTAGTTGGTTGGGTGGTTAGTTGTCTATGGGTTTTGTTCCTCCTTGCAAGGTGAAACTTGCTAAAGGTTTAGTTATTATGGGTACTCAACTAGACAGATATAGAAGCTCCTTGTGGGATTGGAGTCTCATTAAAACTAGGAATGGTAGTTCCTTATTCATTTGAAGATGGTCTAAATTAGTTCTTTTTATTATAAGATAGTAGTCCAATTGTAGTTTCTAGTGGGTTTTATTCCCTAAGAGGGTTTCCCACATATGTAATATGTTATGTGCTTGATCTTGCATTGTTTTTATTGTTCATTTCTATGAATGATGTGTATTCCTCATGATTGTGTGTCTTGACTGATTAAGAGTTTGGAAGGATTACAACTAAAGTTTTAATATCTAGGCTCACTGATTCACCCCTCCTAATTATTATACCTCTAATAGTTGGTATCAGAGTGGGTCCTTTGGAGGAAGCTTAATAGCTTGAAGGTGATCCTAAGTAGGTACAAAGATGGATAAGTAATTGAAGAAAGAAAATAAATAGTAGAAGGTTATTATCAAGGCACTTGAAAAATAGATATATAATTTGAAGAAAGATGCCAATGAGGATGATAATGTTATCAATGATCTCAAGTTTTAGTGAGTAGATGCCAAGGAAAGTTGTTTAAAATAAAAGGACATTATGTTTGATAAAGAAGTTTGCCATGATAGAGAAGAAGAAGTTAATCTAGAAGCTGAGCTGATGGGTGCACTTGGTGAACTGAAGGAGAAAAAGAATAAGAATCATAAGATGAGAAATATGATCAAAGGTATTGAAGCACAAGTCAATTATTTTGAGGGAAGTTTAATAAAGCAAGCATGTATAATAAAGGATGACATGGCTAAAGAAGCTAAGAGTGATAAGGTGACTATTTAAGTTCTCAGAGGTTAGTTAATGGCTACATTTTCAAGTATAAGAGCTAAATAAGATGAGAGCATTTAATTGGAAACTAGGCTAGGTTCATTGATGGATGAGCATGAGAAATATATTATCAAGATAATCAAGCTTGAAGAAGATCAAAGGAATTTAGAACAAGTTAAGAGAAATGAAAGAAGGTCTATTAAACAACTAAATGGTTCAAGGTATGCTAGTTTATTTCATGTTCATTTTTATACATGTAATAATTATGGTTATAGAGATAAGGAATATAGAATGAAGTCGGTCAAGTATGGACATTCATAAAGCTATTATATAAGGATTTTTTGGCCAAATATTGATCATAGTTAAAATCTATCAAAAAATAAGAAAGATGTTATTTGTTTTAGTTGTCATAAGAATGGACATACTTCTATATTCTATCCAAATAGTGTTAAGAGGTATTCAAGGTATGTCAAAGGATATAAGGCTCCTAGAAGGTTTGAGAAAGTTCAAACTTAGGTATGGAAACTAAAGGTAATCATTGTCAATTCTTCTAATCATAAAGTTAATAATAAAGTTACTCTAGAAGGTTATATTACAAATTAGGAGAAGCTCAAGGATCAAGTAGGTAAGATGGTTACAGAAGATAAGAAGAGTCAACCTATGCAATGGATAACTAAGGTAGTAAAGACTAAGAATACTAACCCTGTTGAGTCTAAGAGTCTTGATGGATTGTTTGCCAAGGTGGAAAAAGAATCAGAGATGAAGGAGAATCAAGAGTTTCTATTGACAACATTTATTGATAAATTTGAAGAAAAGAATGAAGTCAAAGATTTAGTTAAAGTCAATCAGGACTATAAGTCAGAGAAAGATAAGCAAATATGGGAATCTTCTAAGTTTTGGGACTTTTAGTGTCTATATGTCAAAGGGGTGTCTCTATCTAAGCTTCAAAGAGACACTTTTCAGTCAAAGGAAGCTTGGTAGATGTTAGATATTGTTTGGTAAGAAGGTATGAAAATAGGTTATGTTTGTAAATTATATTTATATATCTATCTATTAGAGAAAATAGGCTTGTGAAGAATCTTAGTGGTCCAATCTTGAGAATGAGTTAGCTTGTTGATCATGGTTTGGATGTTTTGGTATAAAGGTGAGTTTTAAATATCTATTTGCATATCAGTTTATGGTAGATGTTAGTTGTGTATGCTATGTAAGTTCACAGTGTTCTAAAAATGAGGTATCTCTATATGATTATTGACTGTGATTGGAAAGTTTTTGAAGACTTGTTGAAGATGTCATGTTCCTTATGAAGCATGAAGTTAGGGGGAGCTTTATTATTGGTCATGTCCTAGATTCAAAGGAATAAGTAATTAAATTTGAGTAAAAAGGTACAGATAAGTATTTTGTGTGCTCAAGATGATAATGCCAATTAGATAAGGTCTTTTATTAAGGAAGAGCAACAAGATCATGAGCTTGTTCTAGAGATTTGTGAAGGAGTTGTAGTACAAGGTTAGAATGGATTGTTCTAGATGGCATAATGGTTTTGATGTAATGAGAGGAAGTGTTTTGTGCTCATAAAATTCTATGCATTTCTTTATGATGTGCTCTAGGTGATTTTTTGGTATGAAGGTATGTTGAAGTCAATCTGGAGATTTTTTTTAGCTCTTAGGTTTCCCAATTTGTGCTTAAGAGCTTGCAGGTCCTAAAATGGGTTATAGGAAGTTAAGGTTAATAACAGTGTGCAATCTCAAATCTTGGTCCATAAGTGTGTAATGGTTGTCTCTAGTTATACAATAAGTTTCAAAGGTGGATGTTAACTAGAAGGTATTGTGTTGACTTTGTTTGTTTTAAGATTTTAGGGTTTTGGGCTTTACTAGAAAAGTGGTATGCCTTATTATTTGAGGTCTAAGGCTTATTAATATGTTTAATGGGCCAAATGGGTTATAAAATCAAGGCTCACAGAGTTTTTAAGGTTTGTGGTTCATAAGTTATTCAATTTTTTGTCAAGTTGGAGGCCTAATTGGGTAGTTGGTTTGTGAAGGAAGTATATTTTAGAAGATAATCTAGTTGTTTCAAATTGGTATCCTTGAGGGGGCATATTAGACTAATATAGATATGAATTATTATGTCCTAAAGATGTATCTACTGAAAGGTGTGGGTTCTTCAAGTTTTAAGTAGGGATACAAGGAGGCTAGATAGGCCTAGTCTTGAATATGTGTTTTTTGCTTAGTTTCTCCAAAAGGAGTAAGGTATGTTTGTTTCATGGATATTTCTCAATTTTATTGAGATAATTTTTCCTATTTGGTGAGTGGCATGAAGTTCTATTGATGGTCCTTATGGTAGCTTGAGAGAGAATGCTAGTAAGCATGTGAGGTGGTTTTTCATGGGGTATAGAGATCTGAAGATGATTAGAAGGAAAAATTGCTCATAAATATTAGGTTAAGTCCCTTTCAAATATCTCCATGTGAGTTTAATTATATTATAGTTATTTTGTGTTCTTTCTTCAATGATTATAGTGCTTGATTGAAGAGAGTATTGGCATGGAGCAAAAGGATATTGTCAAGGCAAGCTAAAGTAGGCTCAAGGTAAGGGGGAGTTTGTATCATCTTTATAATATGGTCCTTTCTAATTTGATATTATTTTCAATAACTCAAGATCATATGGTTCCCACTTTTTCATTATGTCAAAGGGGGAAAAAGTTCCTATTATGGGAGTGCTTGAAGAGAGAGAAGGTGAGTTGTATATTGTTATATATGATGGTTTTTAACATCAATGACAAAGGGGGAGATTTATATAGCATTTTAAATGATGTCATGACATCATGGAGGTGTCTTTGTGAGTGTATGAAGTGCTTTTATAGCCTAAGTGACAATGAAAAAGTGTGTAATGTGTTTATCCTAGTATGCTTGAAGGAGGCTTGGTTGATCTTCAGAGTTTGCATGGTTAGAGATGTTTAGGGATGATTATGGAGTATTTAGCATGTACAATAGGTCCCTAATATGTTTTGTATGATTTGAGTGCTTGTGTACATAAGTTTAATTCATCTATTTTTCCATAGTTTTCATCTAAACACTTTGGGTCCAATGGAAAAAATTCTCAGTAGGTAGTTTGGTGATGTCACCATTACCACATGGGAATGATTCAATGGTAGTTGGTCATATTTTGTGATCAAATTAGTACATATTTATTATGTTACATATCTAAATCCATTCATAAAATAATGATTAAATTTATGAGGGTGTAAAGTTGGCTTCTCAGTCAAAATTCATTGTTTTCTCATACTTAGCCAAATTTGCATGTGGCTAGAAATCACTAAGTAGGCATTTTGATGGAGGCATATCTCACACATGTGGGTGTTTCAAGAGAAGATGATCATATGTATTTGTTTATTTTTATACTTAGTTATTATGTACCAAATTTTAGGTCATGAAATGTAGTGCAATAAAATATATGCATGTGCAAAGTTGGGCTCCCAGGCATTTTAACAGTGTTTTCTATGATCAAATTAAGTCAAGTAAGTAGTTTGATGGTGGCATATATCACATATGTAGAAATTTAAAGATAAAATAATCATATGGGTTTGTTTATTTTTTATCCTAGTTTATTTTTTATAAATTTGAGATCATGCATTGAAGTAAAACAAAAGTTATGTAGGAGCAAAGTTGGTCTCCTAGATAAATTCTAAGCATAGTTAGCTCTATGATAGAAGATTTTGAGAATGCATTTTAATGGCATTATATCTTGCATGCATGAAGGTTTCAAGATTATTTTTTTACATGGTTTAATTCTCTCATATTAGGATATCATATGGTCTAAATTTTAGATCATACAAGTAAGCATAGAAAAAGTTACTGATTTTTACAAAGTTGGCCTTCCAGGCATATTTCAATGGTTCCCATAGTCATTTTTCCACAAATTAAAACTCGATCAAGATCAATGGTGTGCATTTATCTAAAAATTTAGAAAGTATCAAGATGAGGATAGTGCATAATGTTTAATAATTTACCAAAGGTAAAGGATAAAGATCCAATGGTGAGTGGGTATTTGTGCAGATTCATCAAATGATGAGCATTTATAGTTAAAGAGCTAACTAATCCATAGAGATTGATAAAGTGCGTTGAGTCAAAATTTCAAGATTGTACAAGATGAGGTTAACCATCAGATGTTTACCATTTTGATTTTGTAGAATATGTGTTAAATTTTAAACAAGATCGATGGTGTGAGATTGATCCAAAGTTGAGAGGACATGAGATGATTGTGAACTTTCTAAGGTTTAACTAAGATCGTTGTCATTCAAATATTTGAATTTAACATAGGAAAAAACCATATCTCTATATTTTTTCCATATTTTTTGATAGAATTCAATTTTTTTGGTGTTTTAAAAATAAAAGATGAAGAGGAATCCATGGTGCATTTAATGATCCTAATTTGAATATCTAGAAGTATTTATAGTCAAAGTTATTAAGGTTCCAAGTTGACTGTGTGTTTGTGCTTGTTCTACAAGTGACCTAAGAAGGATATTTGAGATTGTCTTGACATTGTTTCGATGTTTCATGGTGAATTTTCTATTAGGGAGTGTTGTAGAATCTGTGAGGATGTTTAATGCGTATTTTGGAGGTGTGATCAATCTATCTTGAGTATGAAAAATGCTTAAGAAGTTGATTGTATGTTCAATAATGGTAATCTTGTGTATAAGGTCTATGTTTGAGTTGATTAAGCATATGTAGAGGTGAGATAAGATGATTTTGATCATTTTAGGATGACAAACGGGACATAAGGATTGGACCCATGTATTTTAAAGTGGTCTTATGTTCTTGTTTTACTCAATAATGTGCTAAATGGGTGAATAGGTCTCCATGAGACATATAAGAGCTACAAGGGCCTTATTAAAAGGTGTAGATACTTAAGGGTGACCCATAGATGCTATGGATGACCTATGAATATTATATTAAGCTATGTCTCAATGAGTTAGTTGATAATTGAGATGGTGATGATCATGATTGCTCTATAAATAGTGAAACCAAATGTGTTGGTTTCTAGACTTGTGAGACTTGAATAAGGTATAGCGAATGTGGAGTAAAGTTAAGTTAAGAACCTTTGAAAGAGAAGGTATAGGTTAGTGAGGACCAATAGAGAGTGAAGAGGATCTGAAGGTGATCATATATGTCTTTGGACCTAATAAACCTAGAAGAGGTAGAATGGGTGAGTATGCTCAGGAGGTTGTTTGAGAGAGACTTGGGAGAGATTTGAGAGAGACTTGTGTGTGTCAATTATGGAGTAAAGGAGGGGTAGAGTGTCCTCTATATTATTTGATGAGAAGATCAATTTGAGGACTATTTCTATAACCCATTAGTCATAATTCTATTGGAAGAATAGTGTCTTTTTTGTTTGAGTGTGAGCAAAGGCAAGGTAGTTGATTTGAGAGGTAGATCAATGTGTGGACTATGTGTATGACTATCTAGTCATATTGTTGATGTTATAATAGATTTGTTGCTATGAAGGATGCAATGAGTGTGTAGAGTTAAAGAGTGGGGTTAGTTGGGATATGTAATGTGTCCTAATTGATCTTTATGTGTTGGTTGAAGTATGTAATGTGCTTTGGTCAATAAGGAGTGTTGTGTGATCCAAAAGGTGGATTTGGATATATTGAGAGATTGATAATCAAAGTTACATCAGGTGTTGAAGACATTAGTTCAAAGGTGGATTTGTTCAAGGTAGTTGGTTTGGTAGTTAGTTTCCTAGGGGGTTTGTTTCTCCTTGCAAGGTGAAACTTGCTAAAAGTCTAGTTGTTGTGGGTGCTCAACTAGATAGGTGTAGAAACTCCTTGTGGGATTGTAGTCTCACTAAAACCAGTAATGGTAATTCTTTCATCATTTATAGATGGTCTAAATTAGTTCTTCTTATTATAGGATAGTAGTCTAATTGCATGTTCCAATGGGTTTTATTTCCCAAGAGAGTTTCCCATATATGTCATGTGTTATGTGTTTGATCTTGCATTTTCTTTCTTGTTCATTGTTATGAATGATGTGTATGCCTCATGAATGTATGTATTGACTAATTAAGAATTTGAAAGGATTGGAACTATAGTTATAATATCTAAGCTCACTAATTCATCCCCCCTCTCAATGATTGTACTTATAACAAATGAAACTACTTAGTACATTACATAATGAGGATATATCCTAAAATGTCACAATCTTCTAGAGTGTTTGTACCAAGGACAAACAAGGATCAATAAAGTAGTTTGGTATGTCAAGACTAAAAAACCTTGGGATGTGGATTCATGATTGGACATTAAGTTGATTGGATATAAAATTTTAAATATAGTATTTGAATTTGGTAGTACCATCAATATGATTCCTCATTTAACAAGGGAAGTCATTGGTCAACCAATTCTGAGTTATAGTCTCGTAACATTAAGCTTAGTAGATTATGGTAGGGTCAAACCCATTCGCTAGCTAAAATATGTTGAAATAAAATTGGTTGAACTTAGCTTAAGAGGGGACTTTGAGGTTATTGACATGAAGATATTAAAGACCCATTACCCTACCTTAATTTTAACAAATGGCCTATGATGTCCAAATGACTATTAATACTATGTGAAATCAATTAGAAGTGCATCATAAAGATAAAATAATAGTCATAATTTTAAACAAATCAGAACAAAATCCATATATCATTCCTAAGGATCTAGAGTCTCCTTATGCTTATAAGGATAAGAGTTGATTTAAGGTGTGGAGATATGAAAGACAAACTAGGTTGTGGATTGTAGAATGTTAAAAGAGGAAGCCCAATACTATGCAAATGGAATAACCATTAGTATTCAAACTAGTTATAACAAGGTCACCAATTAGATAGGTTCAAATTGAAGAATGTGTTTCTCCTTCAAGTATGTTATTTGACAAGATCTAAGGTAGAAATTTTATATAATAATAATGCAACTATGATGGATTACACTAAAGCTACCCCTGAAGGAATTCTACCATGGGATTTAGCATCATCCATAAGTGGTGACTTAGATGCACACATATTTAATTGGTCCCATAGAGATCATGAGTTACGATCTTTATGCATGGTGTTCACTATAAAATGCCAAATAAATCAATATTTTATGATAGAGGATATCAATCCATTCATATTGAGGCTTTAACATCATGCACTAAATGTGGAATAATGAGTCAACTCACTTAGTTATGCACTAAAAGGAATTACTGCAACATGGTGGGTCATGCACATAAATCTAAAAATGCATTGGTAGGATGCCTACAAAATATTGTGTAATGTTTCAGCTACCAGCTAGTATTAGACTAGGATGGCCATTCTTTCAAGAGGGTTAATGTCTAAAACTCACATCCATCAATAATAAACATATGGATTACACAAGGAGTAGAGCCTCAATATTAGGTGTAAATATTTAGTCATACCCTTGAACCTCTTTCAATAACTTGGTCTATGTATCAAGAGTGTAGAAGGGAAACTAAACACTGGGCACAACTTTAGTAGGATTTCATTCAAACTTTTATGTTTGAAGATGATAATCCATTAGTACATAATGTCTTGTAAAAGATTAAAAATATTCTATGTCATGGATGTGTAGAGGATTTAACAAATGTTGTTGAATCATCCTCTCATCGAGAAGCTACACAAGACCTAGATCTTGTACTAAATAATTACAAAGCCAACCAAAAATAATAGTTGCAAGTTTAGTCATGTAATAGAATAAATAATAATTTAATAGAATCTAGTGATAGTGATAGTAATGGGGATCTCAATTTAGAAGGGTTCTTTGAACCACATTGTGATGAGGATTATAAACCAGTGCAAAGAAAAGAGCAAGTAGAAGAGGACAAACTACACAATATTAACATCCTACAATGTGAAGGGAAACACATTTTAGAAGATACTATGACTAGTGCATTAGGTAAGATATATCAAGAACTATTGTGAAAGACTCAAGGAAATATTAGGATAGAAGTAGCCCATAAGATTGGAATAGTGGGAGATTACTACGGATAAGAGTATATCTATGAAGCCTTATAGTTATTAAGAGATTACTAAGATGTGTTTCTAAGAAAATTTTTAGAGGTCAAAGGCATAGATCATTTCTACGAGAAATGCATATCGATTTAAAAAAATGTGTGCACTTGATTAAAAAGTGACCTTAGATGCTCAATCCTAATATGAAAACTAAATTAAAGGCTAAACTAAATCAAACGCAAGAAGATAGAATTATTTATCTAGTTGAAAAGGAAAAATGGGTGAGTCCCATGGTGGTATAACCTAAGAAGATAGGATAAATTCAGATGTGTGGAGGTTATCATGCACTCAATGATGTTTATGTCAATGATCCATTTCCTAGCCCTTTACTGATGAAGTGTTTGAATCCATGAATGGACATGAGGTATATTCCTTTATAGATGGTTTTATTGGGTATCACCAAATTCTAATTGCTAAAGAGGATCAATCCAAGACCACCTTTGTGATTGAATGGGGATCATTTGCATACAAGGTAATTCCATTTGGGTTAAAGAATGCACCTATTATTTTTTCTAGCGATGTGATAAATGCATTCATGGTTTCTTGGAAGTATATCTAGATGATTGTTAAATCTTATCTTTGTTTAAATAAAACTTATCAAATCTAAGATTGATGTTAGAGTGATGTCGGGCTTTATGCATCACCTTGAATTTAAAAAAGTGTTTATTTTTCACACCTCTTGGTGTCTTATTGGGTCATGTGGTGTGTAATGATATAATTTTGGTCACTCCATCTAAAATTGGTGTTATAATAGGAATTCCACCTCCAACCAACTCAACTAAAGTGTGTACCTTTCTAGGTCATATCAAATATTATATAAAGCTTATAAAAGGATGTGCAACTATATTAGCATCTATAGAGAAGCTACTATGCAAGGACACCAAATTTAAATGGACACCAAAATCCCAAATAGAATTAATCAAGTTAAATTAGAGGTTGGTAATATCACCCATCTTGGTATTTCATAATTATAAGAAGCCATTCCATGTACATGTGGATGCTTCAAGCATTACAGTAAGAGTTGTCTTAGTGCAACCAGGTGAAGGTGGGTTAGACCACTTAATTCATTTTTCAAGTATAAAAATCTTAGTTGTTGAAAATAATCACCCAACCATAGAGAGAGAATCACTCTCCATGATGTTTGCATTGCAAAATTTTAGGCATTACTTATTAGCTACTCCTTTTGAGTTTTTCACAAACCACAAAGCATTACAATGTCTGGTTAATAAACTAATGCTATAAAGATGGATCTCAATGTGGTTGATGCTCTTCTAATAATTTTAGTTTTTCATTAATGTTAAGCTAGGATGGGAGAATGTATGACCTGATCATCTCAATCGACTTCACAATGGGGAGGAACCAGAGGAACTTGAAGATGAATCCCTTGATGCATATTTATTTATGATTTTTGTAGTTCCTAATAACATGGAGTACATTGTAAAAATTTTAGAATAAGGAACTTTTCATACACATTACATGGAAAGGGACAAGAAATAGATGGTTACCAGAGCTATACCATATAGTCTTATTAATACACTCTTGTATAAGTTGGGTAAAAATGATGTATTTTGTAGGGTAACTTTAGAGAACAAGAGACCATAATTGCTTCAAGAAGCTCACCAAGGGATCATAGGAGGATAATTTATAGGAGAATCCACTACCATGAAAATAATTTATAGTGGTCTATGGTGATCTACATTTTTTTCAAGATGCATACAAAGTTGCTTAACACTGTGACATCTACCAAAGAATGGGCAAGCCCAATTAGCAAGATGAAATGCCTTTGGTTCCTATGATTGAATAACATCCATTTGACCAATGGATAATTTATTTTGTTAGACATATATCTCCCCAAAGTAAGTGTAGTCATGCTAGATACATTATCACTTCAACTGACTATTTCACAATATGGGTGGAAGTTGCTACCACTCCAAGCTATGGTACAAAAGATGCTACCAAGTTTTTATATGGAAACATTATCACAAGGTTTAGATGTCCAATCAAACTGGTAAGGGATATAGGCACAAACTTTTTTAATAATACTATTAAGGCCCTCATTGAAGACTTTGTAAATTTTGCACCACAAAAGCATGGTTTACCATTTGCAGGTCAATGGATAGGCAGAAGCATCCAATAAAGTTTTGGGTAAAATGTTAACAAAAATTTGTAATGTCTAGAGAGATGATTAGGAGGATAAAATTCATGCAATTATATGGACCTATCATACACATTATAATTAAGTTATCGAGTTCACTCTCTTTCAATTAGTATATGGCCTCGAGGTAGTAATGCCTATGGAATACATTATACCCATTATGTGCATTGCAATGATCATGAGATTAGGGGATCAGGACTCATTAAGGGTGCAGTTTCTATATTTCACTAGGATATAAAAAGATAGGTTAAGAACATAGTGGACCTAATAGATCAATAAATAAATTCAAAAACATGGCATGATTGTAATATATGAACTAAGCTATTTTACCCTGACCAAATAGTATTGCTTTATAAGAGCATATTTAAAACATTCCCAGGAAAGTTATGCATAAGATGGAAAGGAAGCTACATCATTCATGAATTATCACCATAAGGTACCATAGTGCTAAAATATTTCTAGGGAACCATATTACTAGGGTGAATAAATGGTTGTAGGCTTAAACCATATCATATTTAATCTCTATCATGCTACTAAAAATTGAGTGGGTGCTGAGTAGCACCATGTAGTTAGTATTTCTTTAATGTTGTTTATTTTCTATTTTGTTTTCATAGGTTAGAATGTTTGTTTATTATTCTCATTGTTGTGCAACACATCACAACTCCCAGAACTAGTTATCATCATAGGATGTGACCACCTTCCTAAGATAGCTCATCAAGGATAAGTGGCCACAACTACACCAAACTTTGTAATTAAGTTTGGGAAGGTTGTGAAAAGATAGGTGTAGTAGATGGAAGGCCAATAATCAGGTCAGACCATTAATGATGCAACATCTTAAAATATTACACTAGTTTCAAAGAAATTTTACTAATAAATTGATAAGTGGATGCATAAAATGAATTGATTAGTCAAAGGGATAACTACTCACTAATAATAATTACCCAAAACTAAATTAAATATCCTAGGAACCAAATGTCCCTATCAAGGTGATTTCTAGCATCGAATATTAATTGTAAAGAGAACATTCATGTGCATGTAATCAATGCATTAAAAGGAGGTGGTGACATGAAATTGGGCACCAAATAGCTATAAAAGAGAAGGATATGGACAATGATCAAACATTACATCCTCCAGCTAACAAGAGACTTCTAAGATTGGCCTCTTGACTATATATCTATGAACATATTTCAAACTAAGGCATAATTTCTTAGACTAATCATTTAGCTCAACTCATTCATCAAGCCATAGACAAAGGTCGACTATTGATTCCACTATTTGATGCCTAGAAGGAGGAAATGAGAATAGGACAAGGGATTTGACAAATGAAATACAATGATTTAGAACCCTTTGATTTCATAGATAGAGTAGAAGATACTATGTTTCTTAAGAGGCCCAAGGAATAGTAGAACTAGGAACCTTAACACTAAAGCATCCACTATGAGCCTCTGACACTGAATAGTTACACAAGCTACCTACATTTGGGTAGTTAGATGAAGTGATGATGACATTATTGAGTCAACACAGTCAGGGATATATCCATTTAGTTCAAGATATTACAATATATATTAATTTCCACTCAATGTCATGAGAAAATAGCCTACCCAATCATGGTAAATATCTAATACCATACAATTCTATAGTGCCACCACTTCATTCAGATATCAAAGAAAAATACACCACTAGGGCAGGATGAAGAACTCTTATTAATTCAATTATGGATTCTTCACTACACATCACTATCCAACGTATTACTAAAATATTTTGTCAAACCATAAAGCATGCAAAACAAACAAGAGGCATTATTGACATTGCCTACTAAATTATGGAATTGCATGAGGATTTTAATTGGCCTAAATTTTTGGTAGCTGAACTTACCACAAATATAGAAAAGGTACTTGAAAGAACTATGCAAACCTTTCAATATCTTTTTTTAGTTATGTTTTCACATTTCACATAGTATAAGTCTATGCTAGGGCCAGTAAATGCAACTATTAATTTTTGGCCTAGTAATGCCTTTGCAAGCATTGAATGGGATAAAACAAGTCAGTATTATGAATAATTAGGGTAGTTCAATGCATGGTGGCTTGAAGCCCTATCATTAATTTGATCACACCCTATAATTCCATAGGATGTAATTTAGTACTTGGGTCAACATGTGTTAGTTACCAAACTACACAATGGCATATAGATCAAGCTTCATGAATTAGCTACCCCAACTATCACGCCAATGCCATTCTTCATTTAAATGGTCAAATTGAAGGCTAAGGTATAATAGAAAAAATCCCTAGCTACAAATTCCATAACTCAATTACAATTCATCCCTCTATAGGTGCAATAATAATTAGCAGAACAAGTACCTAGACAACAACCACATATCCAACATAGCCACAAGCTCTTGCAAATAAAGAGAAAGGAAAGAGGAAATAACTTTCACATATAGCCTCGCCACCTCTACCAAATAAAAGAACTCAATAAATAAAGTCGTGACTTGATCATCCCATGGTTCCATGAATAGATTCTAAGTATGACCTATCGAAGATGGGGGTAGAGGAATGGGAAGTGTTCCAATCAATATTGGAAGACATTAGAATTGAGGTGTATTAATCAAAGGAGGAGAAGGAGTTTTTCTTTTGGAAAGCAGTGCACACTTGCCAAGTGAAAAATTAGGTAAGGCAAGACCTTTGGGTTGATATCACTCAACCCTCTCCTTCTATCCTTGTTGACACTATAGGATAAGAGGCATCTCAATGAAATTTAGAGGTTTAACTCTTTCCAATAGAACCAACCATGAGATCATCTGTTATGCATGCAGTGAGTTTATCCATAGAAGACAGCCTTACACAAACTTTGTTTAGGTGACTATTGACCAATTTTGACTTTTAAGTCAAAATAAGGCACCCTTAGTAAAAAATATTAGTTTTTATGCCTATTATGTGGTATAATTTCTTATTATAAGGTGTTTTATAGGTCAAATAATGTCAATTGGTGTTATAATAACTTTGGTCATTAGTTCTCAAGGTCCATTTATCATTTTGAGTCATTTTAAGGGGTCAACTAGGTGCATTGAATGCTTTGTATAGGTTTATTTGGAAATTTGCAAGTTAAAAATGTTTATGTCACATACCATGTGTCCTAATAAGTCTTTAGAGACTATTACTAATTGAATATATTAGGTTTTGTAGAAAAAAGGATAGTTTTATAGTAAAAAAAGAAGAAAATGACACATGTATAGCTCCTTGGGAAGTGTGCCACATGTGAGGATTCCATGTAACACCTCTCCATATTCCTAAAACTCATATATATATTCTTTTTTTATCTATATATGTCATTTTTAAGTCAAAACCATTTTTCTCCCTTTGTTTTCTTTTTGGCAGACTAAAGTGACTTGCAGGTTTTTATTTAGTACGGCCAACATAGGTGGCTTTAAAAAAAATGATCATAGGATAATATTATACACTAAAATACCTTAAAATAAATATAATAAATTTTATAAATTGTTAATTTTTCTTCATAAACCATCTATTTTAAGTGGACTGTTCAAAACTACCTACTTATTTGTGCACGTTGTCAGTTTTCTCTTGGTTTGAATAGATCCATACAAACCAATTGATCATATTTGTTATAAAGGATGTTGGAATAGTTTTATAAAACTTCCCATTATTTTTTTCAAGTTTTAGTTTTATTTTATGAGTAATTCATCTTAGTTTTGAAGACTAGTGCTTTCTATGTTGATTGGTAGTTTTCTCCACTTTCAAGAATTCCATTCTTTTTCATGATTTCATAGGGATATTATAGGTCATTACACATGTTTTAAAAGATTTTTTGGTTTCCCATCTCACCTATAATCCTCATTCTATAATAATTTTCATAATCTTGCAATCATATACATTACTTGCACATAATTCTTCCATTAATGGACACCTTCAAATGTTTTCTTGGAGATTTAACACATTGAAGTAAAGATGTTGGAAATTTTTTCAAGTTTCCCTTGGTGGTGATTGTGCATTTGAAATTTTAACCTTGAGTTGTAATTTTTTTAAGACCATTTCATCTAAATTTCTTCTTGATCTCATACTCACTACCCATGTGTGCAGTCAATAGTCATCTATATATGGTGTTTCTAGAGACCTAAGAATATTTGTTTGGAGGCTTTGAACAAGCGATGGAACCCATTTAGAGTCCTAATATGTTGAAAGAGGTATTTTAAAACCTTTTAGAAATAATAGAATATAAAATTACATAAGGATAACTTTCAAATAAGTGACTGTGTTCTCAGGGATCTAATCCCTAAAAGTAAAAAATAGAGGCACATAAGGTTTTTATAGACCTCCTAAAACATTCTCACAAGGTGTTTCAAACATATAGAGTGATAAGTTTGGCTATCCCTAGTATGGAATAGATCCATGATGAAGATGAAGATCAAATTATGAAGATAATATGATTATTGGAAGGTCTCAAGTTGCTTTGAAACACTAAATTTTAACAATGATATTTATAGGCTTGGGAAACTGTGAATAACCTTTGACACCAAGAAGAACATGAAACTCATCTTTGTGAGAATGGTTCCAATAGTTATCATGAAACTTATATGATATAAATATTACTTAGAGAGTTTATAATGTAATTTTTTTCTCCTTTTGAGCACTTTGATGTGCCTACATAGGGTAAATTGCACCTTTTAGTAGGGGCTCAAGGAGAAAGGGTCCCAGTCAAGAGTGAAAGGCATATTTTGAGCCCAAACAGAGCATTTGGGTGAAGTCAAGATGAGATACACATTTATAACCTTATGTATTTTTAAAATAACTTAATTATCATCATGAAAAAGTTATAAGCAACACCATATTGACCTCCAGCAAGTCAAATATGGGTGTCTCAGTCCACCTATAGGCAGGGACTTAGTCTTGGATAAAGGAAGGGTTGTTTAAGGATTGAAGTGTATTTGGAACATTTGAATGGATGAAAAGAGTAAAATTTAGGCTTAAAATTTAAAATATACCCTAAAATACCATTCTCAATGCCTAATTCACAAAGCAACCTATAGGTAGTCCTCCTAAGCCCAAAACCTAGTCAACTCATAATTAGGCCTAGTGCCTAGTAAAGAAGTCCACAATGGAAAGTTTTATTTTAGTTAGATGACTCACACATATTGGTAGACTCCCCATGGAACTATACTCATGTAAATCACATTTCCACATGGATTCATGGAGAGAGGAGGTCATCCATAAGCACTTACAGTATATTAAAGAACTTTGCAAAATTTTAGGTTCTAGTCAAGTTTGTCTTGCTTTTTGAGGAATTAAAAGATAAATTAAAGGTTTTTGGCCTTGTAATTTGGTACCATGGATGAATAATACATACCCAATCCCATTATTAAATCTTCTTTCCCTATAAATAAGGGGAGATATCCTCTATTTATATATAGATTTGGGTCACTCATCAAAAGGCCTAGACATTGCAAGTATGCCATGAAGGGAGGAAAAGTAAGTATGAATATATGGGAGTCTATGGTGGGGTGTATTAATTTATATAAATTGTGATTAAATTTTTATGAGGTCTCATAGAGGCATGTAATCCTACAAGGAGGTCTAAGTCATAAAACTTGCAAGCAAGGCCTAGTAGGCCTAGTGTCTAGAGAGGAGCCCCATCAATTATATAGATAGATAGATAGAAATTGATACCATGTGGGATATGTTTATATATCTCCATAAGATGTTTAAATACAATCATTATGTTGGGGAGGTCTCTAAAAATTTATCTCTTGGCCTAAAGTGCACATAGGCCTATACAGTCTGCATATAGAAGAATCAGTTTGGAACTTGAGAGTTTGGAGGGTCATATGAGATGACCAAGAGATAAAATTTTGTAAAATGAATACTTTACAATTTTATGACCTCTTAAACACCTATCTATGATAATAAAATAGGGTAAGTTCCCCCTATTTTTTCTCAAACACGAGGCACTTCCCTATGCCCAAAATTGGTAGTTTTGAAGAAAATAGATAAAAGGATGGACCGTAAGCCAAGGAGACACTTAAAGTGAGTTTTTAAATTTTAAAAACACATATTAAATATTAATAATCAATAAATAACATGGGAAACCAAACGGGGTACTCCACACTCTAGGTTTGTAGTCAAACCTAATGGGTAAAATCAGGGCCTAAAAGGCAAATGAGAAGCAACTTTCATTTCTAGTATGGTATGAATGTCTTAGTGAGCTATAAAATGTATATGGGGTAATTTTAAATATTTTTGACCTATTTATATGTAGAGGAATCATCAAAAATATTTTTTGACTTCAAGTTGTAGTCAAACTTAAAAGGGTAAGGTTGAGGTTTAGTGATGGAATGACTAGTCATTTCCAGTTCTAGCATAAAATGATCACTCAAAATATATGGAAAAAAAATTTATGGTATCTCCAAAAAAATTCAAGCTCTAACCCATTAGAGGAAGTCATAAAAAGGTCAATTTTGATCCCAAAACCAACTCAGCATGCAGGAAAAGAGAGACAAGCTCGATAGGCCATTTTTTGAAGCTCATATATTTCATGAGGATATAATTCAGAGCTATAGAAGTTAGGGGAAGATATAAGAGGTATTAAATAACCAATTTTTGGAATTATTTATCAAATTGGACATCAGAGTTTCATGAACCATCCTTAAGACCAAAAACTAGTTAAAACCCTTGTTAAACCTTGATTAGGACCAGTCATGGAAAATGGAGTTGGAGATGTAACTAGATGAGATAATTTGAATATAATAGATATTTGAAATTGTATGGGACTCCCTTAATATAATCCACACTATGATTAATTGTATAGAATTGTATGGATGGGGGAAGAAATAGGTTTTTTCTCACTATTTTTGTGTTTTACAAGCTATAAGAGGATTTAGGAGATGAAACCAAGTTTTTTAGAAATATTGACATTTATTATAACTCATAATTTTATTTCATTCCATGAATCATCTTTTAAGTTCCCCAATTAGGTGATTCAACTTAGCTAGTCAAATCTAGCATATTGGGCAAGCTAGAGAAAAGGGAAGAAATCTTCAAGTAAGGTGATTTTAAGGTGTTCTTGATGCTTATAAATACATGGAGGGTCTTTAAAATTGTAATTCACTCCATACCATGTATTTTCATTGATAATTTATGCCAAATTTGAGGCCAAGTGTATAAGGTGTATGTAAGGGCAATTTTTCAAGATAGTAGATGAGGATGTCTCACTTTCAGAGGTTTTTAGAGGACCAAGAATGTAATGAATACATGGAGAGGAATTTTTGATGTCCCTAACTTTAATTCTAATCATTATAATTTCTCCAAATTATTTACAATGCATTTAAATAGGCCTAATCATGAAGGCAATTTTTCTATGCAAAAGGAGGATGTTTGCACCAATTTGCATAACTTTGATGACTTGGTTTGACACTTTTAGCTCCTAAATTTGCATGGTTTGACCCATATCCTATTCTCATGCATGGATAACTTATTCTTTCATTTTTCCAAGTGTCCTTGTGATCCTTGGACTTCTCTCCTTCTCTCTCTCTCAAACTTTATAAGAGTTGGCCATTTTGGCATTGTATTCTATGCTCCACCTAAGTATGGCAAAGCCCTACTCAATTATACACATTTTTATCAATAAAATTAATAATTATTACCTCTTCCATTACTATACCTAGTTTGTGTACTTTAATGTTTGATTTTGCTTAAGTGGCACTCTTATTTCCTTAGTATGTTAGCTCGTTATTGTAAACTATTGGTAGTTCAAAAACTTCTTCTTGCAGGGCATGTGAAGTGTTATTAAGATATATCAAGGATTAAGTGATTTTGTCTCTTCATCAGTTCCATTCAAATATTATTGTCTATTACTCCTATCCTATATGTTCATCTTGACCTCACAATGTAACATTTATGTAAGAAGTGTTAGATTGGGAAAGTGTATGTTTGGTTTATTGCTTGGTCTTAAGTGTCATATACATATGGTTGGATTTCATCAATCTATCTAGTGTATCACCTCCATTAGTTTAGCTTTGTTTTTAATATCTTTCTCCCTTTTCCCCCCAAAGGTTAGTTATAAGTTCAATCCTAAGTGGTACATCAAGGGAGCTAGCCCTATCTAGAGACTCACCTCATTCCTTAGGCTACCCATAAGCCTAGAGGTGATTCCATTGTGCCACTTAGATTAGGAGATATTTTCATCTCCTCAAAGGGTGTAAATCTAGGTGAAAATAATGACCATGCACACATCCAACTATGAATCCATCATAAATAGTGTGGGAAAGGATGGTCTCTATTGGTACACCTATAGAGAAAAGTACAATGTAGCAGGCTCAACCAAATTAACAACCTCAACCATAGGGTGTGAATATATACAAGTAGACACTCAAGCCTCCAATAAAATATATAATAAAGAAATTGGTCTGAAAATATCAATTGGGTGAAGTACAATCACCTGAGTAGACTAAATATAACAATGATGCCAAAGGAGATGAGGAACCCATGGATATAATCATGCTTTGGGAAGTGGAGGAATAACAAACTATGTATCATAAGAATAAATGACTTAAGAAACACAAGAATAAATATTCATACTGTAACCAACACAATAAGAAGCTACGTAGAACCCACAAAAGAATTAACAAGACATAGTCATGGAACAACAAAGGAAAGCTTAGGAAGCAAAGGCTGCCCAAAATCAAGCCAAAGAAGTGGAAGCTATCAAATGGAAATTTTCGGAAGTAAAGGCTATGTGGAAGCAATCTAAATAATGTAAAGATATAAAAAATAAATTTGAGGAAGCTAAAGTTGTGTGCAAGTAGGTTGAATATGTGGATATAAATAAGAAATAGTAAGAGGAAGAGCAAATCAAATAACAAGAAGCATAATCTATATAGCAATAATAGGAGCAAGCAGATAAAGATAAGGCTAAAGTTGAATCCAAATCTAAATCTAAATCTGAAGCTAAGGCTGAAGTTGAAGCCAAGGCTAAGGTCAAAGCTGAAACTAAAGCCAAGGCTAAGGTAGAGGCTAAAGCCAAAGCCCAAGCTGAGGCTCAAGCTAAGGCTAAAGAGGAAGCTAAAGCATAGGTTGAATCTGAGACTAAGGCCAAGGTGGAAGTAGCAATGCAAGATAAGGATCCCAATGATGCACAAGCACAAGCATAAGTAGGATTCACCACTCATTTATTGAAGAAGCAATGTAGATCTCTAGTCAATGGTTATGAGATGTCCCTTCTACATCCACATGATGGACTACTTTCTTACTTTCACTTGCTTAATTTCCACCTACTTCTATGATATCCATGACTACATCCATGGTACTTTCCACCACTATGATGGAAACATTTTTATATGTAAACTAATTATGGCTCTCCAAACAAATTGAAGGAACATCCATTTTCTAGGAATCCATTTCACAGAGGGATTCATATTTAGAGCAAGAAGTTGTGAGGCTATGAGACAAAAAGTCTAAATTAGAGGAGAAGATGGTGAATGTGAGGTATTTGATCAATAATTCCTATCCACCTTAATTACATAAGTACTAGGTTATCTAGTTATATCAGATGATAAATAATTCATGGTACTATAAATATAAATTATAAAGAGCTAGGATGTTGCATAGAAAGTTTTGGCATTATGCATATAAGGACAAGTTCTCATATCAAAAATATAAGTCATGTGTTAACTCTTGGATTAATATGAGCAAGTTATAGACACTACTACAACACAATCCAAGAAGATCACTTAGGATATGCTAAATTGGAGATAACATCTAAATCAATCCTTAGCTACTGCAAAGCCTAAATTCTCAACTACTAGCAAAGCTAAATCTATATTGGAGGATCAAATAGTAATTATGGATAAAATGAGTGATGCACTCATATAATTATTGTTTTCCAAGGATGATTTCATACAAATCTACAAGTATGACATCATGAAATAATGCATAACACTTTTTCATCCATCCAAACTCAGAGGATAGTAGATAAATTGGATGAACTCATCTTGGATATTCATTATAAATAATATAATACCAAGGCATTGCTTAAAATCATAGAAGATGAAGATATATATAACATGATGATGATCTAGGAATAACTATGCCTTTTACTTGCAATGCTATGTGAAGTACTCACTGACTAGAGAATGCTCAAGTAGGATCTAGCTTAAGTGGATCTAGCCATTGTGTAGATAATAGATGAGCCCCAGTTCATCCTCCAAAATAATTTCAACAAATCATATAGGAAAGGGAGGTAGATGCAAAGTTATAATCTTCATAGATACCTATGGTAGTGGATACATCAAGATTCATTGGGCTAATTATTGCTCAGCAACAACAACCTCCATAGTCTCCAAGAAAAACAAGCTCCTATCTATAGCAATAAGGTTTGTGCACTTAATTTTTTCAACTTCTATTAGATTTAAATTTTTTTAAGATAGTCTAAACATTAGGAGTGCTACCATAATGGTTTAAAACATGTAAAGGGTGACCACCTTATTAAGTTAGTCTATTGAAAACCCAAAAGGGTGGTAGGCTAGTATGCTACTTAATTGAGAACCCTAAGGGTAGCTAAGTAGTGCATAAAGGGTTAAAACTTATAAACGACACCTTGAGTAATTATTTTGACTTCTATTTAGGACTTCTCTTTCCAGCTCAATTTAGATCAGCTTATAACTTTATCTCAAGATGAGACAAATAATTAATTTCTAGAAAGTGTTGGATGGAAAATGGAGCTTACTAAAACTATGAAGTATATAAGATAAACACATGTGAAAAGTGTTTGATTTTGTATTTTGTATAACTTTGTACTTATTCAACCTTGTAAGACTAATTGGATATTCGGAGAATCTGAAGTCTTTAATTTTGTATCTCAGAAGGCTGGAATGTGAAAAGATAATAAGATTATAAAAGTTTATAAATAGCACTTTGATGTAATAGAATCTTGTTTGATGTGTTGATATAGATTAATAGAAATTATTATATTATGGTTTTCTTTTATATTCTTTTATGTATGGTGTATGCACAATTAGTACTTTATTTTGCTTTATTATGTAATCTGATGCAATCCTAGTTATGTTTTTGTTTTGTTATATTTAATTCAACCTGCTCTTTAGTCTATTTGAAGATGTCGTAGATGGTTTATACTATTTATGTCTCTTTGGTGCCTTTTGTACTCTCTACTATGCAAACTATCCCTATAATTAACATTTTCTGCTGTAATTTCAAGAACTTCTACTAATAGTATATCTTTGTGTCATGTTTCCAAATACCTAGCATTTTCCCTTTCATTTTTTAGACCTAGTGTGTTCCAATTCTAGCTTTATGTCGTGTTCCCAAATTCCTAGCATTTTCCCTTTAATTTTTTAGACCTAGTGTGTTCCAAGTCTAGATTTGTGTCATGTTCCCAAATACCTAGCATTTACCTTTCATTCTTAGACCTAGTTTGTTTTAAGTCTAGATTTGTGTTGTATTTTCAAAGACCTAGCATTTTTATCTTTTGTTTTAGACATAGTTATTTTGAGGCTAACTTTGTGCCTTATTCCCAATGACCTAGTAACATTTTGTGCTTTAGACCTAGATTAGAGTTGTTTAAAACACTTTACCAAGATTTACATTTGGATTTGTATTTTACATGACCATTTGTGTAATACATTATATGTTAGGCCTTAAACCTTTGAGACCAGGCTTACCATTAACAATTTTGGAGAAGAGCTACATTATAGGCCAAGTTTAAACCATTTGTAGAAATAGACCAAGTACCTATTCCATGTCCCATTGTAATTAAAACCTATTCTTAGACCAATGTCACTCTCAAACTTAGACATAGACCAAGACCATTTTCATAGATTAAGACTGCCCTCTGTGGGCTAATTGCCAAACCTAGCCATGTCTATTATCATATGTTGAGATCACCCTTTTTGGGATAATTAAAATACCAAGTTTACCCTTTCAATGATAATGGTATCTAATTCCCTACCTATTATAGTACCCTCCTTTAGTCTACACTAGCAACCAAGCTTCTCAACACCCTAGGATTACCATTCTAAACCCTCATCCTTTAGCCTGTGTTAGTAACCAAGCTCCATAGTACCCAAAGATTACCATTTTAGGACCTCATCCTTTGGCCTGGATTAGCAACCAAGATCTACAGTGTCTAAGGATTACCATTATAGGCCCTCATCCTTTGGATTGCATTAGCAACCAAGATTTGTAGTGTTCTTTCATTACCATTACAGTCCCTTTCAAATTTGGTAGCCTATTATCCTAATAAAGTTATGCTGACATGACTCAATAAATCATATTTACCATCCTAAACCTACAACCATCCTTTATTGAGCCCATCTTATATGAGCCTATATGTGAAGATCTCATTATCAAACCATAGGTCATTCTTCATCCATTACCAACCATTCCCCACTTTAGAAAATCCAAGCCGGTCATTGACCCATAATAGAGCTAATCATTACCTCTCCAAAATCCATCATTTAAAGACTAATATGTGTTCAAAATTGATATTTTTTAACCAATTGTAAACCAAGTCCAAAAGAACCAACTAATTCATGATGTTTTTGTTGACACACCTATTTGTGACGAGTTAACCTATGTTTAATCACCTTTTAACCATTGCCCTATTTTTAAAGAGCCTCACTTTGACAAGCCAGTATATGTGGAGTTTCCTATTGACCTTTTCCCTTTGATTGAGGAGTCTCACTTTGACAAGCCAATATTTTTTTATCCACTCCCTAAAGATTATAACTACCTTTGGGCAAATCATTATCTCGACCATTGCCCTATTTTTAAGGATCCTCACTTTGACAAGCTAGTCTTGATGGAGTTGCATGTTGACCATTTTCCTTTTGTTGAGAAGCCTCACTTTAACAAGATAATCTCTATGGAGTCTTTCTTAGCTGAGCATATTTATAAAGAGCCCATTGTTCAACCACAAGACATTACTCATCCAATACCAAGCATTTAACATAACATCTTTGCCACAACACTAGATGAAGAATTAAAATTAAAGTTAGGTTCTATTTTTGAATCGATATCAGATTTAGCATCAAAATTAGAATCAATGTTAGTCTTAAATTTAGATTTAAATTCTTTTGAGTTAGACTCAGCTTTATAATCAGAATACATTTTTGGTCATTTAAGACATTGGTTACACATGCCTTGAAAATCAATTTGAATATATTTATTATACTTCCACAATCTTTGAGTATGATTACTTCGACATTGATACAAGTTATCCTAACATCTTCTACAAGGATTGTGTTTCCTCTTCTCATTCCATTACCACACCACATTCCATTATCACCATCCAACATAGCCATTATATTAACATTTTATCTCCCATAAATGTCAATTGCGACTGAAAGAATCACACCTTATTAAACTACATCCATGGTGATATATCAGTTGTAGAATATCAGGGGGGAAAGACCTTGGTCATATAAAAGAATGAAAATCTCCTAGTGAAACCTTTTCATAGGTTTTAGGGGTCAATCAAATTCTAAACTCAACATCTTCTAGTGAGACCTTGTTTGAGATGCTAGAAGATAATGAAGTTCAAATGTCAATATTCCTTAGTGAAACCTTCTTGGAGGCATTATGGGATAATAAAGACAAATTTATTGGTGAAAACATATTCAACATACCAATAGCTAAGTAAAATAATTCTTCACTACGTGATGAAGACATTATCAAAGATAACATCATTACAATTTCCAATCTACAGCATAATTAGATGGTAGCATATTTCAGGCCCAAATAATAGAAAAAATTTGTGGTCTTATCGAGAGCATATTCAAAAGTCTTTGGCCTACATAGCCAAAATAATTTCAAATCTAGAATCAACAACATTATGTCTACCTAAAAATCCTAATATTCATTTGTTTCACAACCATTATAGATTACATTATGATCCATTTCTTTATTACCAAATTAGACCTTTTATCCATTGTTTATCTATATTTATCATCCCTAGCCACACTTTCCTTTATAGAGGCTACAAAGACATCTTGTATTTAAGTTTGGAGGAAATAAAATCAATGACCAATGAATTTAACAATAGCAATATTCAAGTCTAAATAATTAGTAAGTTCTTGACAAAGTAGTTATTCAGAAGAGGTGTGAGCTAACAACTTAAATGATTGACTATTTTGGTTGTATCATATGTTGATCAGGATGATCATCTCCACATCATCAAGAACAATATAATTATTTACCTTACCTTTTCCATTTTCCATTCTCCTTGCTATTATTTCATACCCTACCATTTACCTTGCCTTGTCATTTGGGGGCAACCCTATTAGCCAATTATCATAACATCAATTTTTTTTGTCCTTTGCCTTACCTTACCATTCTTACCATACCTTCATTATTGACCAAAGTTGTTTTCACCCTCCCTACCCACCCTTTTTAATGTTTTTTTTAATTTATTGGTTCTTAAAGTACCTACAGTGAGGAGATTTAGATAAAGTTTTAGTAGTTAAAATTTAGTATTCTACACAGAAGCAATATCTTAGACTAGTATTGCAGTGGTTTAGCAATAACATCCTTCATTATTGACACGTTCTACCTCATTTTTAGTGCTACTAATTATAATTTCCTTTGGGAAAATTAGTATCATTGAGCTATGTCATTATTTCCTAATTATAATTACCTATGTGAAAATTAAGAGCAACACCTTTACCATGCCTTGATGCATCACCTTGTCATTACTATTATATACTATGTCATTTGCCTAATTCATGTACTTACTGCTACCTAATCAAATTTTCCTCCACTTTAATCTTGAAATACATTAACTTGAGGTCCATTTGGACTATGTAGGTAGTGCTCAATTGACATTTAGGTTAGCTTGGTCACCCCTTTTCCAACACTCTCATTTTTTGTGATCAATTTCAATAAATGCTCTCACCATTTTGTGAGTCACCATTATGTGCATTATGCATTTGAAATAGATGCATTATTAACACCTTAAGCCAACATTATTATCATTTTTCAAATGGTATATTTTCAATCTCTAATGATTTAATATACCCAAATATTCAAAAAAATATACACAATAATTTCAAAATCCTAAATATTAGAAAACTAGCTTATAATCTCCTAGAGAGATATAAAGCCTTAAAATCCAAAAACATTTGCCCTGTCTAAACCTAGTTAGCCATACATGAGTCACCCTACTATGTTAAAATCCATTATTGGTTCCAATTCATTCCATATCCATTTGTGTTGTAACCTTCCCTTTGCATGTATCCTTGCTTAGGGGTGCCATCCTATTCATGATTTTAGGCCAAGCTCGTAGCTTTCACCCTATTAGGGCAAAACCAAAATGTGCAACCTATACTAGGGTATCTTACACCTACATGTTGTTCCCTTGAATATAACCTTGATTAGTGGAAACATATATCTATCATTACACTGAGCCCTCACATGTAGAGTTTGACTTGGTTAATGACAGGATGTTTTTGGTGCTTTTACTTTCAAGTTTTATGTGTGTTTGTTTTCTTAGTTGTTTGTTTATTTCTTTACATGTTTGTTTATTTTCCTTGTTTTACATTGAATAAATACATATATGTTCATTAGGTTATTCCTTTCACATTATTCTTGAGTCTATACATATTCATACATTAAAATTATCATTGTGGTTTTTATCATTGGTGCATTATTTTCAATTGTTTATTGGATTAGGAGTTAGTCCTTATGCACGTTATGACTAGGTCATCATGGTGTTTTATATAATGATTTATACCTCATGTGCTATAATAAAAATTAGTTTATTATATCTTACGATCAATGGTGTTGCATAAAATTCTCCTTGTTCACCTTGGAAAATCCTCCCACCCTCCTTGATAAAATCAAACCATTGACCATTCTACTTGTATCAATGATAATAATGATGAGTATATCTGCATTGGTAGGTAGAACTAAATAATTCATATTGATCAATTCTTATTCTTCTATTCTTCCTTTTATTTTTCTCCCATTTTTATGTGAACTACATTGGCCTAAGTTCTATTTAGACTATGTAGGTAGCACTTAGATACATGACATATCTCAGGTCAGCTCAGACACCTTTTTTCTTCCAATCATCTCTTTCATCACTTTGTGTATCCTTATATTCCTGGTTATTTGTGGCTTATTCAATCATTATACCATCACATATATGTTTACACCCACTCATCTTTAATCTATATAATAGGTTATATCATTGAGTTACATTTATCAATCTGCCTTACTGGGGCACAACCAATTTATCATGATCAAATTTACCATACTGGATAAAAATCATTGTTCAATCTAGTTGTCTTAATTATTATGACTTCCTTTGGGAAAATCATTATTTTGACCCATTTACCTTATTGGGGCACATGTATGTGCCACTGATTATAATTGCCTTTGGGCAAATCAGTGTCTCAACGTCCATTACTAATTATAACTACCTTTAGACAAACTAATACTTTTTAAATCAATTCATACAAGCATTATCTCAATTGGATTATTATCACACATGGGTTAATTTAATTATTCTTCATGCTTCTTTTTTGAGGGACCATCCATCAATCATATGCATCAGCCACTCCCTCAAGGGGGCATCATTATAGGATTTTCAAACTTTGTTTGGAACATCATTCTTCAAGCATTATCTTCTTTTTTATTCTTAATGTATTTTTTATTATTTGAGAAGAGGTACTATGACTATATCTTGCAACACCTTCCCAAATAAGGGCAAACTATAGACACCCCATTATGGCCACAACTGGCTTCCAACCATACTTTAGATTGATTTCTACCAAATAATACAAATTAAGCCTAAGAATCATTGAACATCCCAATTTTATCTACACATCAGAAATTAGTGTTTAGAATCATGTTGAAGCATCCCTATTTGTGTTATTCTCCTATATGCAATAGTAACATATCACTAATTCATCTCCAATCACCTTGTGACCTAGCAATTGGTAGTTTGGCCTTTGGACCCATTAAGTAGGGCACTTGAATGATTACTAAAGTGTTAAAATGTTAAGTAGAATGAATTAACAAATCAAATCAAATTAAATCCTTAAGTGAATTTTCCATGTGAAATTAGTGAAAACAAATTTTGTAAAAATGAAAATTCAATAAATATGAGGTCATGATGACATCATCATCCTCAAATTCAAGGAATTAAAATATCTCCTTAAAATGTCTTAAATGTGTAAATGGAAATCCATGCTTGGAAAATAGGATCTCTATCCCAAATATTAATTATATGTCCCCTCCTTAACTCAACTAAGGTTAGCTCAAACTCAAACAAAGTTAATTCTAACCTAACTATACTTTGGTTAGAGTTAACTTTGGAGGATATAAATGCAAGGCCTCACCCATTGATCCATAAATTTTATATTTCAATGTTATTGTGCCAAAATACTTCCAAAAATCTTCCTTTGTGTAGAGTTACCATGCCCATTTGTCAAACCAAGTCAAATACAACCAACATTACCAAGGTGACAAGGAGAGGTGGAGCAATGGAACTTCATTAACAAAGATTTTTTGATCACATTACCAAGCACATCATTCCATTTCCAACTCACAACACTTACTCTCATGGAAGGTAAAATCTCTTGTTTTTTTTTCATTGTGTTAGTTATTTGTGTGGTTATGAAGTTTCTTGAGTGTCAAGGTTATAGGTGTAAGTTTTTAGTGTGTTTATTTTGATTTACTTTATTGATTAACATGATACTAATCTATCCTCTACGCATTTCCTTGGTCACATCACATAATCCATATTGTAATTTTCACAATATAAATGGACATTCAGATGATCATTGTTATACACTCTGAGCTCACATTGACCAATATGTCAATTGAGGCATTATAGAATTAACATAGAGGGCACCAAAATATCAATCTCCACAATCTCTTGGATCACACTCCTCTATGATAGATTTATCCCATGATTTTCCTTATAAGGATCCATTGGTCACTCATTTTATGAGCCATGTGGTTTATAAGACACCTAGTTATGAGCAATCTTGTGCACCATAGCTTTAGTAGAGATGGAAACTAATTTACAGAGATTAGAGCATATTTTTAGTTCACACACCAATCAAGATATATGGAAACAACTATAGATATTATAGCATAGCACCAATTCATACACCAATGAAAATATATGAAAATAATTATAGAGATTCAAATGCAACTTTAGTTCATACAGCAATCAAGATATATGGAAATAACTACAAAGCTAAAGGCACAAAATTAGTTCAAACACCAATAAAAAATATATGGAAATAACTATAGAGATCAGAACACATCTCTATTTTGTACACTAATCAAGATATTTTCCAAATAGCATAGAGCTCATAGTATAATTTCAGCAATGCCAACCAATCAAGTTCTTTACTCTATAGCCTACACGTCTAACCACTAGTAGTGTATCACATGTAGTTCCAATTATAGAGTATCCTTTTACTTAGTTCTCCATACCATTTGGGTTCAAATAGGGCATATTGCAGTCTCATGATTTATACATAGAAATTTTATAGAATACCAGTAAAACCTATACCAAAAAATAACAAAACCTAGCCCACTACACATATACGTAAACATTCATAAATAGATAAAAATTAATTCGCTATACTTTGAAAAATACAATATCTCAAAATCATGATTTGAAACAATAAAACTAATCAAAGACATCAACATACATAATAAAACCTTATCCAAATACCAATATACATAGTGCTAATTTATAATTAACATACATAATGAAACTTGATATAAATACCAATATACATAGTTCTAATTTACAATGAACATCCATATATAACTAAAAATATAATTTTAACATAAATATATTCCAACACTAAATAATGTGTAAATGGACACTAGGACCACCTCCCTCATTCTCAGACATATCCATGCTATAACTAGAGGCTCCACTCTTTTTTTGTGACCTAGATTGATGAATACATCTACTCTCTCTAATGATACATACCTAACTTAGCCAAACATTTTACATGATTTTATTTAATATATATGTAATCATCCATTATCTAAATACTAGCCCCACCTAGAGCATCAAGTGTGGGAATGGTCTACCTATGAAACTCTACCTGTGCCTCATCTCTATCCATAGTCACTTATTTATATGCTATAGTAGCTATCGCATCTCGATCAAACAAATGGGCATGAATATTGGATAAATTAGTAGACATCTCTACCAATACATCCTCAAAAACATCATAAAGAATATTCCATGTTAGTACATGAAGTGTTGACTCTATGTTGGTCTCTCAGTACTCATCATCACTTGAACTTGCACATACCCATGAAGTACATATCCTAATAAAATAAAGAAGTAACCAAATATACACATAATATCAAAACACACTATAACAACTTACCATCAACATCCCTAATGGGATCCACCTCTAATATAATCCCACCTCTTGTAAATAGAGGTGCCCATCTGTGATCACTATAATAAGTTGTGTAGGAATCAATCACTCCCATGTCATTTACATCTAGTATATCAATCTCAAGGTCTTACTATGTCAATGGAATGGGAACTAACTCATCAAAATATGGCCTCGGTCTACTACCTAGCCTCAGAGGATCTTGAGAACTCCTCAACCATACCACTAGTGCTGGGGATACATCTTGAACAATGTCAAACTATCGCATAACCCACTCATACTAAAACTGCTTATACACATTGACCCAATGGTCATGCAACTAACAACTCACTCAAATATATCTAATCTAAGTACCATCCTTCAATACATCCCTCATATCCATTTTAGGGCCTCCAAATAATTTCCCTAACTAATAAACTATCCAACACATGTCGGCATTGCATCATGCTCCTCCTGAGCAAACGACCCACCCCTATCTACCTCTTTGTAAATAATTATAGATGAACCCAACCATATTGTTGTTGACCAAATTTCACCATAGGTAAAATTACGTCAACCCCCTTATATTTTAAAAAAAATCATAGGGTCCTTTTAGGTTTTAAATGTTCACCAAGGCCTTAAGTGAGGTAAAATTATATCTTGGGGGTCATAAAACATGTTTTAACCTTGTCATATTTGTAAACTTTCTAAATGTTATTATATGCCACCTTTTGGTCATTAAAATGGAATTATATGATTTTACGCCAAAGGGAAAGTGTGTCAAGATGCAAGATAATGTAATTCATGCCAAGCAATGTCAGATAATAGTTTTGAAATTGAAAAGTTACATGTTAAATGTTAAAACAAGAAGATCACCTACAAGAGGGTAGTTATAGATGTTATATGAATAAATGTGACTCATCTAACATGTGTGAAGGCTTTAGGAAGGTGTATTAAGATTCCCATAGTTTATTTTCATGTTCAATTAGCTTCATTAGGTTCAAAATTGATCAAAACTAGTTTATCTCTCCTATCTCTCTCTTAGACACTCAAGAAGGGTCAACAATTTTCACTTTGTATGGATAGGAGAAGAAGAGTTGGAGTGAGTGCACTTGGGGGATCTTGGTAGTCCTTATGAACTTTAATTCCATGGTCATGTTTTCAATATTGATGGTCTGTATGGTATGAACAATCACTAATATTATTAGCACCTCTAAACTACCTGTGCATTCCCAATGGCTTAGTTTTATCATCTATTTGCAATGGTCTATGTGAACCAAGTGATGCATATTGTCTTGTAGAGAATGTTATTACTTTTCATGTTGGATTTAGTTGATTTTTCATATGTGGCCATGAAGGAATAGACATAATCACCCTTGTGCTAGAAGTGAACACTAGTGATGGTCTATAGAATAGTGTTTTGATAAGTTACATGTGAAGGTGTGAAGTTGAGGTTTATAAAACAACTTGAGATGAATACCTTCATGGTTCAATGTGTTTCCTAAGTCTTAGTTAATCTTGAAAGCAACTTCATTTGAGGTCATATTGTATCTATATCTTCACTATCATCCAAGCAAAATTCACATTGAATACATATGTCTCAGAGGTTGGAGGTGTCAATGGTTTCAAGGAGAGTCAAGTACATGATCTAAAATCTATAATAAGTCTCCATTACCTCCAAATCTCATGACATATTCTACCCATTCAAGAAGAGGGTGAAGTTTTCCAAATAGTAATACCACTTCTTATAGTCAAACCTAGATGGATACCTATAGGAATGAGAATATCATAAAGACCTGAGACATTGAGGAGGTTGAAAGAGATTCAAGAATGAGGATTCTTGGGTCTAATCATAATATAGAGTTCATATCTACTTGTTAAAATGGTGAAACATCTTCAGACCTCAACCTAGGATTAAACACTTGAGTTTAATATTCATAGTTTAGGATAAAGTTGCTTAAAGGGAAGTTTTACCTTAACTTATCTGAAAGGAGATTTTTCTCCATATAATGTCATCTATTGGTGAGTGTCTATGAGTTTTGGATAAGTTTGATGGCTTTATTCTTACAACTTAGACCTAGAGGTCACATCTTGACACAATAAGATATTATCAAGTCAAGAGAGATGGGGGTAGAATAGGTTTCAGCCCAATCAAGTTTCTACTAGAAACACTTAGGTAAATATAGTGTTATCAAACCAAAATAAACCTAGAACATTACAATGTAATAGTGACCTATAGTACATTGGTGATAGAGAGATGTTATCTTGTAAAAGTAAAAATGAGCTCAACTAGGTATGAGATGACCTTAGTGACCTCAAGAGGAATCAAAAGAGTGAAGTACAGTTCTCAAGTATATATTTCCACCTACAATAATCTATTATATTCCTTTAATGAGCACCTACAGTTTGAAGTGAGGACTTCATACTAGCCTAAGCTAATAAAAGTGCAAGCTTGGTTGGTAGACAGTGGTGTAATATTGATGATCACATATACATCACTCTCACATTTATGATATCACAATCCATTATATTATCATAGCTATGGATAAAAAATAGATAGTCATATATGGGTTTCAAAACCTCAAACCTAGTCCACCAAAATCTTGCATATAGTCATAGGCCTAGAAGTTAGTTTTGAGAACATATAATGTTGAGGCCTCTATAAGTGTGATCAAACTTTTAAAATTGGTATATTAGGTCACAATTACCTAATAAATACTTCCATATTCACCTTTTGATCAAAATAATAAGGGATATGCTCTTTATTTTGTCTTAGACTAGAGGCACTCCACAGTCACCACAACCTATAGACATAGTACATGAATGGTGAAAGGATGAATGGCAGAGTTAGAAGATACTATGTGATGAAGTGTATGGTTTAATTTTAAATTAATTAGTGTTAATAATCACCTATAACTATTGGAAACACTCACAAGTTGTCATATACCAAGAAACATAGTCTATGTCTATTAGGCAAACTAGGCATGAACCCTCATGGCTTCTAATGACACTTATTTGATCAAATGTCCTTTAAAAAAAATTTGAGATCCTTCATGTAAGAGTGGAGAGTCCATGAGACTCATTTATTTTTAGAAGATAATTTAAATTGGCCATTTTTGGCCTAAATCTCTCTTAGGGGTGTCCAGAATGTAAGTAGCTAATCGAGAAGCCAATTTCTTTCACTCATATTTATATAGACAATGTGCATAGTGTCTTAATCACTTAGAGATAGTTGAATGGGGTTCTTTACTTGAACTTGATGGAATTGGTTTGAAGGTTAAGGGCTTAACCTTTATGAATCATCATTACGAACTTGAATGACCTAAAACCCTCTCATTAACCCAATGAGAGTGATATGAATAATTATGCATCCAAGAGGAGTCAATTGATCTATAAGATGATTTGGATCAAATTTAAACTCTCAATCTATTTACCATTTAGTTATTTCATACTATCACTTGTATGAATAGGACAAATTCTATATTTTATGCAAGATTTGGGTTGAATTTAAGGTGCATAAGGGAACAAATAGATGAAATTCATGGTGATATGTGTGTAGATAATTATTATAACTCCTAAAACTCAATTCTCACCTCAATGATGCATGAAAACCCCTCTGCTAATTTGTTTATTTCAGACAATCTTGAATAGAACAGTGAGAAAAAAGGTAACTATCATGTTGATTGTGAAAAGTGTTATTTTTAATCTTATTAAGGACTATGTGAAAGAATAAGAAGACAAAGAAGGTTTGAATATGTGTCACACATCTCTACAACAAATATCATGGAGTACCCTAGTGACAAGTGTGATAATCTAGGCCGAGAGGACTAATGAGTGGTTGTAAGGAAGTGAACAACAAGTGTCAAATAAAAGGTCATCAATTGAGGGGTGTGTAATGACTTCACCAATCTTGTTTCCATCTTCTCAAGTTAAGGTACATGTGTAAAAAACTTCCAAGGAAGTTTTATATTGTTTAGTGGATTCTTTTTCAAGAAAGATAGTTTCAAGAAGGATAATGAAGTGCCCATATGCCAAATTTATGAGGATGTTACATTTATGATAGACACTTGTCCAAGATAACCTTATGAATTGTTTTCTAACTCCTCTTGAATTTTAACTAGTTGTCAAATATTTTACACTTTTCATTGTGACTTTTCAACATCACTCTTTCTCTCTCCTCTCTTATGTTCTATATATTCAAGCCATTTTAGCATTGTAAACAATCCACAATTGGTATGGCAAAGCCCTGCTAGTTTGACATCTTATTTTGCCTTTTAATAAAGTTTTTAAGTTGATTAAGTCTCTAAAATTCTTGTTCGATTATGTCAAGAATTATATTTGGATGACAAGTGATGAATGTTTTCTCCTTGCTTTAATTCTACTCTTGTATGCATTGTGTGAGTAGCTTTTCTTCTAATAGGTCTCATGAAGTGTATATGTTTTTTATGTGTATTTTTAAGTATGAATAATATAGGTAGTGTCTAAAATTAGACCTCATATTTACCCACCTTTGTATATGCATATCAATCTACCCTCATGTAGAAACACTTATGCTAGAATACCCTTTGAGTTGAGATCAGTTTTAGCAGTCTACCTTATTAATATAATGCAAGTATGTTTGTGGAGATATCTTTAGTGTATCACCTCCATTAGTATAGTTTATTTTTATGTTTCCTTCTTCCCTTTTCACCCCCAAACAAGTTATTAGTCTAGTGTAGTTTGTGATCCTAATAGATAGATCAAGGGAGTTAGCCTATAATTTAGAGATCTATCTCTTATAGTAGCTTATTTATATGCAGAGATAGTTCCATGTTATCCCAAATTTGAGAAGGTTTATTTAACTTATCTAGGGTAAAAATTTGGGATATAATAGTTTTGGAATTCTTTATGGGACATGAAGTCCAAGAAAGTTGTTCAAGGTGGATTTTGGTCTTGATAATAAGGAGGTTGTGGTAGTCTACTTCTTATAGTATCTGGTGACTCCAAAAATTGACTCTTGGTGTAAAAATAGTGCATTGTTTCATGTCTAAGGTAAGCATAATATCTCATACTAAATTCATTTCTTTTGATTTCCAAGAGAGTTCCTACTATGCACCTTCCTAACAATCTTGTCATGACCCATATTATGTCCCTCAACAGCCCTATAAAGGTTGTTATTAGTGATATGAGACATGGCAGCCTTATGGTTAGCCTATTCCTTAGTTATATGATGATTATTTTGTTGAGAAACCTTATAAAAAATCCTATAAACAATTTTGTCAAGTATATGTGATTAAATCTCTTAAATAAGAAATCCAATCACTTAAGATGTAACTTCTTGAAGGCAGTCTTCCTCAAGTTATACCTATCCCTCCTCAAGAGTCTTCTTGTGTTCCATATTAGTTTTCTTATGTCCCTTATCCTAATGAAATAATTCACTATAATTAAGAGGGGCCTCTAAGAGAGTCTAATAGCCTTAAATTTCCAACTTGGTACCAAGTAGTGAAGTCTTGGGGAAATAATATGAAGAGAGTGAGGACCAAGAAGATGATTTCAAGAAAGGAAACCTTGTGTTTGTTCAAGCCCCATTACCTTCTCCTCAATAACTTATAGCTTGTCCATCTTGAAGGTATATCTAAGAATATTTTCAATGTAAAAAATAGGCCTTAGTTGAGAAGGTGGAAGATAAAGTTGTAGTTTTTGAAGAACCTCAAGAGGGCTATGAGAAAGGTGAGGTGTTAGTTGAAGAAAATGAAATGACTATAGCCTAATTGAACCTTCTCTCTCTTAAAGAATTCTTTCAAGAGTATCTCAATTTTAAGAGTACTCCTTCCATCCCCATGCCCATATATGATCCATCCACCACACCTCATACTCCCTCTCCAACCAATGAACTTGTTCATCACCCTCCCACCTCATCCTTTCTTGAAGGAGAACCCATCCTATGGGATATTAGTGAAGAAGAGCAAGATGAAGTTGCAGATGATCAAGAAGATGACTCAAGTATCTATGATGAAGTGTTCATCATAGGGACTCCCCTTGGTAAAGATAAGCACATGTTAACCTTCTTGATTAAAGAAAGATAAGATCTAGATCATGTTTCAGTTATTCACAAAGATCTTAATCAAAAATACATGAGAGAGGAGGTTCTTGAGAAGGACATCACATCAGCTAAGTTGGTTGATATTCATGAGAATGAGCAAGAGCTTGAATCTAAAAATATAATATTATAATAATTTGTTGATGACTCCATGAAACAAGATGACTTGTTGCAAAGATTCAATGAGATATGTAGAGAATTTAAGGCCTTTCAAAATCCTACACTTCCTATTGTTCAAGTTGAAGATATTATTGAATATGCTTTACTTCTTGAAGGACAACATGATAGTATTAAAAATAGCAAGATATAGGCTTCACTTATAAGTCAAGAAGTGATCATGATTGATATAAGCATAAATATCAATAAATTTCATGATAAGGTTGTTGAAGGGCAAGAAGAGTTCACTTTCATAGGTGATATGTTTTCAATTATCATCATCACATTTGAAGACATGCCAAGAAGATTGGCAAGCATGTAGGAATTAAAGACATCAAAACCAAAGCTCAAAATCTAATATGTTTCATTCATTCCTTCATCTCATGAATCAAACAATGGTACAAACTTTCCCTTTGACCCAAGAGGAGAAATTTTGCTTTAGGTTACTTTTTATATAGTCTAGTTTGCTTATGTTCTTATTGTGTTTTCCCTAAGTGCTTAGAGAGCACAAGTGTGTGTCTTGGTGTATTATTTTGTGTGTTTGTTTCTTGTTGTGTTTGGTGTCCTTTCATAGTCATATCAATGTTAATTACATTATATGGGTGACTCCATTTCCCAAGGATAGGAGAAGGTAACTGGTCCTTAGCACAATAGGCATATTATCTCCTAGAAATCAACTAAATGTTGACCAAATTACACCATAAGTCAAATTAAGTCAACCCCCTTGCATTTTAAAAAATTTCATAGGGTCCTTATAGGTTTGAAATGTTCACCAAGGTCCTAAGTGAGGTCAAATTATATTTTTAAGGTCATAAAATGTGTTTTAACATTGTCATATTTATAAACTTTTTTAATGTCATTTATGATAAAATATTAAATGAATGTAATAATTACAAATCTAGAAGAGATTTAATGAGTAAAGCATAATATATAATGAGCCTAGATCAATAAACACTACATAGGTATTTATTTTGGAAAAACTTCAAAGAGGTAAAAAACCCAGCAAAGTGATATTCAATATTGAGAAACAATAATAACCCCAATACATCAAATCTTCTTCATCTCACTCTTTATCAAATAAATTCTTTACAAGTTTGTCTCAGACAAGTATTTTCCACATGCAATAATACTTGAATATTTTTGTGTTTGAGATATATTTTATAGTAGGGGTAAAACCCTATTTATAATGATTCATGAAGAGATGTGACCGTTGTAAAAATAACAGATCCATCCACCCCGATAAAACTAATTAATAAACATTTGGTAATTATTAAATACTTATGATAAGATTATTTATTTTCTCAAAGTTTACACTTCAAGTAAATAAATAATATATTATTATTTATTTAATTAATTACTAATGTAAGCTAAGGGTTAATAATAACCACTTAGAAATTAATTGTTCTAACACTTCCCCTTAATGCTAAGTGGGGATAAAATCCATAGTCACCATAAAAGAATTATAATATGTGCAAAATTTGAAGGATTTAAAAAGCTTCATCATGCCAAAGGTCAATTTTTGAAACAAAAAGAATTATAATCCATAAACTACTCAAAAGTAAATCTAGGTTAGCATGATTGTGAGATTACATCTCATGATTTCTCATGAATAATCACTAAGCATATTTGGGGCTTTTTATAACATAAGGACCTCCATTACAAATTATGATTTTAAATGTATTGGGGTACAAATGTAAAACTTCCACATGAATTTTACTCAAATCACATAACTTCTACATGAAGATTACAATGATTTACAATGAGGAGTATAGAGAAGAAGAAGAAACACATGGCCATTAAGAAGTGGCATTTTCATGCACACTTCCCCTCAATGGCAACTCTGAGAGGCCTAGCATTACACAAAACTAACAAAATTTGGTAGCACTAAGTGGTTTTGTGAATATATCTACCACTTGTTCATTTGTAAGACAAAACTATAGATTAATATCACCATTGATGACTTCATCTCAAATGAAATGCAAATGAACTTCAATATAATTAGTTCTTTGGTGTTGTACTAGATTTTTTTCCAGAGCTATACAATTTTGGTTATCACAATGAAGGATAGTACTCTAAAAAACATCAAAATTAAGTTCTCTAAATAACCTTCATAGCCACATGGCTTATTTAGTATCTTCCATAGCACATATGTACTCAGCTTGTATAGAAGAGAGAGAGACAGTAGGTTGCTTCTTGTTGCTCTAAGTGATAACATCTGTACCAAACTTAAACACATCCATAAGCATATTTGTGATCTAAAGTATCACTAGCATGATCAGTATCACAATAACCATATAATTTAGCATTATCAATGGAGTAATAAAATAAACCATAATTAATATTTCATTTGATATAATGAAGGATACGTATAGCTAATTTCTAATGATTGAAATATGGATCTTATGTAAATCTAGAAGCAATACTAACAGCATATGAAATATCTAGCCTAGTAATGGTTAGATAAATCAAACTTCTAATAAGTTATACATACAAAGTAGGGTTAGCTTTTTCACATGCAAGTTTGAGATCAAGTTTAATACCATCTTCAATAGTAGTGGTAGATTTACAATCAAGCATGTTAAACTTAACAAGAAGATTATGTGCAAACTGAGATTATGATACAACAATTGAATTTTTATTCTAAAATATAATCATTCTTAAAATATGATGTACAATTCCTAAATCAATCATTTCAAATATTTGACTTAGTTTATTCTTATATTTATGAATTAAACTAGTTAGATCGTCAGTAATCAACAAATCATCAACATATAATATAATTAGAATCAAATGACCATTTTCAATTTTAACAAAGAGATCATTATCTGAATAATAGTTAGAAAACCCCAATTCTTTAAAAATAGAAGTAATTTTAGAATACCAAGCTCTAGGAGCTTATTTTAATCCATACAAAGATTTTTTTAACTTGCATACATAATGTTCTCTATTAAGATCAGTGAAACCTTTAGGTTGAGTCATATAGATTTATTCTTCTAGATCACCATTTAGAAATGCATTCTTGACATCTATTTGGTGGATAACCCAACCATTTTGGGTTGTAAGAGAAATAAGAAGTCTAATTATACTCATTTTTGCTACAGGGGCAAAGGTTTCAACATATTCAACCCTAACTTTTTTAGTAAACCTATGAGCAACTAATCTAGCTTTAAACTTGTCAATTTTACCAATTGAATTATATTTGATCTTATAAAGCCACCTACAATTGACAATATACCTTTTAGGTGGAGGAGGGACAAGGTCCCAAGTCTAATTTGTTATTAAGGCATTATATTTAGCTTATATAGCAACATTTCATCTATCATCTTGAGTGGCTTCCTTAAATAATTGAGGTTCACATTCATATATAGTCATTAAAACAAGAATAAATAATATTTACTTCTAGTTAATTTATTAAGGTTATCAACATTAGAAGATTGAATTAAAGATTCTATCCATTTAGGTCTTTTATATTAGACATGAAATTTAGGAGGTTACTTAGATTCTAAGTTATCCAAAACTAGATCAACATCCTCAAGGACATATATTTCATCACAAGGAGAAACATAAAAGTCAGGTTCATCAATAAAATAATATTGAGGAGGATATATAGAGAGCTCACAAAAGGTTTTTTAAGAATAAGAACATTCCAATTCTCAATGATCTAATGTTTATAGGGATCATACACTCGTAAACCTTTTGTCTTAACTCCATATCCTACAAAAATACAAGAATAAGAAGTGGGGTTGAGCTTATTCCTTTTAACTTTAGGGACAAAGATAGAAGCAGGACTGCCAAAAATCTTAAGATGAGACACACTAGGTTTCTTCTTAGTCCACATTTATAAAGGAGTCAAAAGATGCAAGGTTTTGGTAGGGACTCTATTCATAATATGAACAATAGTGTTCATGACTTTGGCCCATAAGAACTTAAGAATATTTTTAGATTGCAACATTGTTCTAACCATTTTTATGATGGTGTAGTTTTCCCTTTTAGCAATACCATTTTGCTAAGGGGAATAGGGAGTTGTTAGCTCCATTTAAATACAATAACTAATAAAAAAAGAATCAAACTCTTTACTAACATATTCACCACCATTATCAATTTTTAATCTCTTAATAGACAAATTAGATGCATTTTCAACATAAGCTTTAAATTCTTTAAACTTAGAAAAATATCAAATTTCTTTTTAATGAAATAAGACTAGATCATTCTAGTATAAACCATTAAGAGAAGTAACTTCTAAAGGACCTACAACATCACTATGAATTAATTCTAAAGGATGTGAGGAATTCACATCATGATTCTTGTGAAAGGGATTAGTACGTTGCTTACCATGTAAGCAATCCTCACAAGTTTCATGATGAGAGGGGTTATAAGGAAGTCCAATAACAAGATTATTTATAGATATATCATGTAAACTTCTAAAATTAACATGTCTTAATCTTTCATGTCATAACTGAGATTCATTTTTATTATTTGATGAAAGCATACATGCAGAAGGAGAGAAGATATATAAATCATTCTTTTAAACACCTTCAATAATCAATTATCTATATTGATTTAAAATAGACAAACTATATTTAAGTAAATTTATAATGAAATTATCATTAGTAAGTTGAGAACAAGATAGCAAATTCTTTTTAAGATTAGGTACATAGAAAACATCATTAATAACAACATTTGAAAATTTTGCTTTTCCATGTTTAATTGCTTCTAAAAATGAATTATCTCTTAAGTAAATTCTTTTATAGATATCTCTATAATCATACAAAATATTAGATAAACATGTCATATGGTGCGATGCACCACTATCTAAAATCCATTCATTTTCATTTGAAGTAAATAAAGTAGCATACAAAGCAATAACATTTTGATCTTGATTATTTTTTTATTAGGGTTTTGATTATTCTACTTATTTTGATTACATTTATTCCTTTTTTTATTTTTATAATATTGATTGTTAATTCTATTTTTTTTTTATAATAGGTTTTCCTTTTATGACCAAATCTATCATACAGATTGCAATTTCCATTGAATTTAGTTGTATGGTTTTTATTACCAAATTTCTTGTTCCCATGTTTGCCTTTAGCAAAATTATGGTTATATTGTTGGTTTTTAGTGTTATAAAAACCTTTATTATGAGTGAAAAGTGTCTGAGTAACATTCTCCTTAGAATCAAAAAAATTCATAACTTGTTCTTCTTGAATTAGAAGAGTAGACAAGGTGGTAAGGTCGGGGATATCTTGCTCAGTTTGATACTTAGAATTCAAAATTGAAATAAAATTTTTAAATTTTTGTGAATAATTAAATTAAAAATAAAATAAATCAATTGATCCTGAATCAAATTATAATTACATCTGTCTAATTGAGATTTAATGTTCTTAATTTTAGTTAGACAATTCATAACTCTTTCATCACCCTTCATAGGTGTTGTCAATAATTCAAGGATTAACCTAATAATCTTTGAGAGATGAGTGCCTTCATGTATGGATTCAATAATTTTCCAAGCTTTGAATGGAGATTCCTAATTACCAATGTGGAGAAAGAATTCATCCTTAACACTCCATAAGATAATGGACATAGCTTCCTACAATTTCTATTGAAATGCATTGGTAAGCTCAAGGGTCACATGCTGACCAGACAGGGCTTTCTCAATCCCAATGACAATATTATATAATTTATAGGCCATGAATTTAGCTTTAACATAAATTTTTTAAATTTTATAGTTATTTCCATTAAGCATTTGGGATTTGTCTAAGGAAAAGTGAGGTGAAGCCATGACTTCCATTTAAACATGACAGTATCCAAATGTTTAAGAAATAACCTTTTAAGTATGAATTTAAAAATTATTTATAATTTAAACAAATTTAAAAAAGTAAATGCATAATTTTTTTTCAAATTAAAGCTTGATAAAGCAATAAATTTTCATAATCTTGTGACAAAGCAAGATGTAGCAAGTGTCACAAAATACACTAAAAATAAGAATAATTTTATGATTTAACATTTTTAAATGAAATATTTTGAGATATTTCTAAAATAAAGTGAATTTAGCATAAAAATATATTTATATATACAATTTATATTCTAAACAAATCAAAAAATTGAAATAAAGTTGCATAATTCTAGGTGTTAAAAGAGTCGCACTCATAATGACCACCTAGGCACAATTATTAAAAAAGGTGTAAAAACAATAATAGAAGCATTCAAAACAAAAAATAGACCACTCTAATGTGTCCAAAACATGATAAAACCTTAAAATCAACTATTTTTATGACTATACTTGCCTAGGTTTAGACTAGATCAAGTGTCAAAAGGACTAGACGATAGGTCAAGGGGTTTTCACGTGAGTCAACAAGAAGATAAAAAAGAAAAAGGCTAATGATAATTGAACACTAGACTTATCTTTTACAAATTTTTACCAAAAAAATATGATCACCAACTTATCTATGAGTGAATTCAAAGGTTTACATGAAAATATTTATATTTAGTTATTTTTATCCAATTTTTTTAAAATAAATATTTATTTATTGTGCATGTAAATAAAAGTAAAAACAACTTACTTATTTTTTAACTTTTTGGTGAAATAATTTAATAAAAGGTAAATAAAAATTTTAAAATTAAAAAATAAATTATTTTTTAAATATTTGAAAGAACTTTATACTTACCTTAATATTTCCTGTAGGTGGAAATGGCACAGGTTTGGGAGGAGAGAAAAAAACTTGAGGGAGATAGAGGCCTTCTCATGCCTTTAAAATTTGCAAACCTTCCTGAAATCCTCCCACAATGCCAAAAAGCCTTTCAAAAAAAAATTGGTGCCAAAAACAATTTTTTCCAGCCTCTTGGGCCATATAGGTATGTTAATGGAGGAGAGAGAAACTTGAATAGGTTGATCTAGAGCTTTTCATGGCTTGAAAAATTGCATGGGTCCTTAATCTTTACAAAACTATATGAATAAAACTTTTAGAAAGAAATTTGATGCACAAAAACTAGAGTTTCAATTTTTTAAAGTGCCCAAGCCATACAATGGCATCCAATTACCCAGGATTTGAATAAATTGAAATATCATTTTAATATTCTATATGTTTTCTGATCAAAATCCTCTTCAATGGCTCTGATAGCATGATAAAATATTAAATGAATGTAATAATTATGGATATATAAGAGATTTAATGAGAAAATCATAATATATAATAATCCCAGATCAATAAACACTTCACAAGTATTTATCCTGTGAAATCCTCAAAGAGGTTTAAAAAACCCAAAAAAGTGATATTCAATATTGAGAAACAATAATAACCCCAATACATCAAATCTTATCTATCTCAATCCTTATATGAATTCTTTACAAGTTTGTCTCAGACAAGTATTTTCCACAAGCAAGAATACTTGAATATTTTTGTGTTCGAGATATATTTTACAATATGGGTAAAACCCTATTTATAATGATTCATGAGGGGATGTGACTGTTGTGAAAATAACGGGTCCATCCACCTTGATAAATATAATTAATTAACATTTGGTAAATATTAAATTCCTATAATAAGATAATTTATTTTCTTTAATTTTAAACTTCGAGTAAAGAAATAATATATTATTATTTATTTAATTACTTACCAATGTAAGCTAAGGGTTAATAATAACCACTTAGACATTAATTGTTCTAACAATTTATGCCACATTTTGGTCATTAAAATATAATTATATGGTTTTACACCAAAGGTAAGGTGTTTTAAGATGTAATATAACAAACTTCATGTTAAGGAATGTCAGAGAATAGTTTTAAAACTAAAAATTTGTAGGTTCAATGTTAAAACAAGATCACCTATAAAAAGGGCAGTTTTAGATGTTGTATAGACTGATGTGATTCATCTAGCATATGTGAAGGATATAAGAAGGTTTATTGATATCCCCATAGGTTATTTTTAGATTCAATTATATTTAATAGGTTTAAAATTGATCAAAACTAGTTTCTCTCTCCTATCACTCACTTGGATAGGTCAAGAAAGGTCAACAATTTTCACTTAGTACGGACAAGAGAAGAAGAGTTGGAGTGAGTGAACTTGGGGGATGTTATTATTCATTATGACCTTTCATTCCATGGTCATGGTTTCAATATTGATGGTTTTTATGGTATGAACAATCACTAAGATTATTAGCACCTCCAAACTGCCTATGTATTCCCAATGGCTAAGTTTTCTCATCTATTTGCATTGGTTTGTGTGAACCAAGTGATGCATATGGTCTTGCAGAGCATGTTATTCCTTTTCAAGTTGGCTTTAATTGAATTGGAATGTTTGGTCATGAAGGGATAAAAAATCACCCTTGTGCTAGAAGTGAACACTAGTGATGGTCTGTAGAACAATGTTTTGATAGGTTGCATGTGAAGGTGTCAAGTTGACATTTGTAAAACAACTTGAGATGAATACCCTCATAGTTAATGTGTTTCCTAAGTCTCAATTGATCTTACAAGCAAACTTGGTTTGAGGTCATAGTGGATCTATATCTTCATTGTCATCTAGGCAAAATGCACATTAAATACATGTCTCAGAGGTTTGAGGTGTCAATGGTTTGTGGGAGAGTCAAGTACATGCTCTAAGCTCTATAATAAGTCTCCATTACCTCTAAATCCTATGACATATTCTGCCCATTCAAGAAGAGAGAAAAGTTTTCCAAATAGTAATACCAATTCTTACAATCAAATCTAGATGGAAACCTAGAGGAATGAGAATATCACAGAGGCCTGAGACATTGAGGAGGTTGAAAGAGATTCAATAATGAGGATTCTTGGGTCTAATCATAATATAGAGTTTATATATACTTGTTAAAATGGTGAAACATCTTCAGACCTCAACCTAGGATCAAACACTTGAGTTTAATGTTCATAGTTTAGGAGAAAGTTGATTAAAGGGAAGTTTTACCTTATCTTCTTTGAAAGGAGATTTTGCTCCATATAATGTCATCTGTTGGTGATTGTCTATGAGGTTTGGATAAGTTTGATGGATTTGCTCTTACAGCTTAGAACCTAGAGGTCACATATTGACACAAGAAGAGATTTTCAAGTCAAGAGAGATGGTGGTATAATAGGTTTCAACCTAGTCAAGTTTCTACTAGAAACATTGAGATAACTATAGTGTTATCTAACCAAAAGAAACCTAGGACATTAAAATGCAATAGTGACCTATGGTGCATTGGTGATAGAGAGATGTTAGCATGTTAAGGGAAAAATGAGCTCAACCAAGTATGAGATGACCTAAGTGACCTCAAGAGGAATCAAAAGAGTGAAGTACAGCGTTCAAGCATATATTTCCACCTACATGAATCCCTTATATTCCTTAATGAGCACCTATATTTTGAAGTGAGGACTTCATACTAGCCTACGCTAATGAAAGTTTAAGCTTGGTTTGTAAATAGTGGTAATATGGATGATCACATATAAATCACTCTCAAAGTGTTGATATAATATTCCATGAGATTCTTAGAGGTAGGCATGAATAAGAGATAGTCATAGTTGGGTTTCACAACCTCATACCCAGTCTACTAAAATCTTGTATATAGTCACAAGCCTAGAAGTTAGTCTTGAGAACATGTAATGTTAAGGCCTCTATGAAGGTGATCATAATTTCAAACCTTGTATAGTAGGTCATCATGACCTAATAAATACCTCCATATTCACCTTCATATCAAACTAATAGGGGAGATGCTCTATATTTTGTCTCAGACTAGAGGCACTCCACAGTCAACACAACCTACAGACATAGTACATGAATGGTGAAAAGATGAATGGTAGAGTTAAAAGGCATTGTGTGATGATGTGTAGGGTTGAATTGGAAATTAATAAGTATTAAGAAGCACCTAAATCTATTGGAAACACTCATAAGTGGGCATATACCCAAAAACATAATCTATGTCTATTAGGCCTAGAACTAGGCATGAACCCTCATGGATTCTAATGACACTCATTTAATCATATGACCTTTAAAATCAATGTTAGATACTTCATGGGAGAGTGAAGAGTCCATGAGACTCATTAGTTTTCATAAGACAATTCAAGTTGGCTATTTTTGGCCTAAATTTGTCTCAAGGGTGTCTAAAATGCAAGCAACTAATCGAGAATCCATTTTCTTTCACTCATATCTATATGGAAAATGTGCATGGTGTCTCAAGAACTTAGGGATATTTGAATTGTGTATTTAAATTGAACTTAAATGATTTGGTTTGAAGGTTAAGGGCTTAACCTTTATGAATCATCATTAATAATCTAAATGACCTAAAACCCTCTTAAAACCCTCTCAAGAACCTGATGAGAAAGATATGAATAATTATGCATCCAAGAGGGGTAAATTGACCTAGAAGATGATTCAGATCAAGTTGAAACTCTTTTAATCTATTCACCATTCAGTTATTTCATACTGTCACTTATACGGATAGGATAAATTCTTTGTTTTTTGTAAGATTTGGGTTGAATTGAAGGTGTAAAAGGGAACAAATAGGTGAAAGTCATGGTGAGAGGTGTTTAGATATGTATTATAACTCCTAAAACTCAATTCTCAACTTAGTGATGCATGAAAACCCCTTTGCTAATATGTCTATTGCATGCAATCTTAAATAAAATAGCAAGAAAGAAGGTGATTGTCATGTTGATTTTGAGAAGTGTTGTTTTGAATCTTCTTAAGGCCTATGTGATAGAATAAGAAGACAAATAAGGTTTGAATAGGTGTCACACATATATAAAATGAATCTCCTTTAGCATCTATAGGTCACCCTAGTGATAAGTGTGAGATTTCAGGCCTAGAGGGCTAATGAGTGCTTGCAAGGAAGTGAACAACAAGTGTCAAAGAGAAGGTCATCATTCGAGGGGTGTATAATGACTTCACCAATATTGTTTCCATCCTCTTAGGTTAGGTTACATGTGTCAACAACTTCCAAGGTAGTTCTATATTGTTAAGTGGATTCCTTTTCAAGAAGGGTAGTTTCAAGAAGGATAATGAAGTGCCCATATGCCAACATCAGGAGGATGTTACATTTTTAATAGACACTTGTCCAAGATAACCTTATGACTTATTTTTTAACTACTCTTTCATTGCAACTAGTTTCCAAATATTTGACACTTGGAATGGTGACTTTCCAATGTCACTTTTTCTCTCTCCTCTCCTATGCTCTAAATATTCAAGTCATTTTAGCATTGTAAACAATCCATAATTGGTATGTTGAAGCCCTGCTAGTTTGAAATCTTGTTTTACCTTTGAATAAAGTTTTGAAGCTGATTAAGTCTCTAAAATTCTTACCTGAGCATGTCAATTAGTCTATTTTAATGACAAGTGATTAATGTTTTCTCCTTGCTTCCATTCTGCTCTTGTATGCATTATGTGAGTATTTTTTCTTCTAACAAGTATCCTGAAGTGTATATGTTTGTTAGGCATATTTTAAAGTGTGAATGAGATTAGCAATGTCTAATATTAGACCTCCTAGTTACCAACCTTTGGATATTTATAGCAATCTACCTCTATGTAGAAACACTTATGCTAGAAGACCCTTTGAGTTGAGATTAGTTTTAATAGTCTACCTTCTTAGTGTAAATACAAGTATTTTTATGGAGATATCTTTAGTATATCACCTCAATTAGTATAGGTTAACTTTTTGTTTCCTTCTTCCCTTTTCACCCCCAAATAAGTGATTGGTCTAGTGTAGTGTGTGATCCTAAAAGATAGATCAAGGGAGCTAGCCAATAATTTAGAGATCTATCTCTTGTAGTAGCTTGCCTATATGCAGAGATAGTTCCATATTATCCCAAATTTGAGAAGGTATAATTGACATATCTAGGGTGAAAATTTGGGCTATAACAACTTTATAGGCAACATCAACCTGTTCACTGCTATGTGCTTATATACTCAATAGTGTAATAATGTTGATGATCTAATCCCTCCACCATTCATTTGTTATGTGAAATGGTATAAGTCCTTGTATAAGTGGGCTAGCATCATCTAACCCTATGAATACATGGTACCATGATCCTCTATATATTGTATTAGCTCATGCATCTTACAAGAGATATATATCCCACTCCCATTTATATAAAAAAATGAAGCTAACAAAATGGCTAAGAACTTTTACAGTCATAAAACATTAGCAGTATCAATAAATGTCAATAGTATATCACTTTGGCTCCTTATATAATTATTCCCTATAGCCATAGCAAATAAATACCTATAAGCTATTTTATATCTTGAGTACCAATCTCCTCCTATAGTATGGTTCTTTATCTAGAGATAGGTAGTCACAAAATCCTATACACATCCTCTAAAGTAAAGGTCATCTCCCTAGTTGATAGCCAAAAAGTTCATATATGTGTATCCCATCTCTCACATAATATAGTCATCATGTGTTTATCCCAAGGCATAAGCTTTAGGAATGTCACATGCAATAAAATTGCTCTCTTAATCACAACCATATTAGCACTTACCATGGGTAGACCCCATAGGGTCTCCATCATCTGTCCAGTATGAAACTCCCTCATATGGGCACCACCTACAAAGTACAACTAAATCAAGCATCGACAATGTAAAATCAAAACCAATAGATAACAATAAACATTAGAAAAAATCAATAATAACTAGCATTATAACTCAAGCCTACTACACACTAGCATTATATATAGGATAGTAGTGCCACATCCTAGACACCAGTGCTAGGTCTTGGACAGTAACACCCAAACAAGGATAGTAGTGCCATTTTTGTAAAATAGGCAATAAACTAGAAAAAATTTAGTAAAAATAGTTAAAAATGCATTACAATTGATAAAAATAGGACATAATTTGGGATATTTACTAGGATAACCTCCTCCTTGGCCTAAATGTGTGCTTCAACGTCCTCGTAGTGGGTCAAACTAGTTCTTCATCTCCTCAACATATTTCTCTAACTCAGAAAAATAATTACTCTCAACTCAAATACTCCAAATGAATTGTCAAATTAATAAAATGAATTATTTAAGTCAAACTTATCAAATTCCACCTTATTAAGGTTGGCCTTGCATGCCAATTTCACCAACTAATTCCAATCCCTTCCTAGAATGATATCTTAAGAACCATATCCCTGATTTATGAATCATTTATTACATGTGGTACTTAACATTAATATGCCACACCCCATATTGGTTAAACCAATCTTCTAATCAACTTTAACTCTACAAAATTACAAAAATGATATTACCATAATTCAACACAATATTGATAAAGCATTTATCCAATTACACATTTAATTATCAACTCAATCACAGTAAATACACTATTAAAACTTAAAACAACATCACACCTAATATGTAACACTAGTATAGTCAATCATTACCACTTTTGGTTAGACACCCTCACCATAGTCTTGATTATTTCACCAAAAAGGGGGAAAATACACATAGATTGCTTCAAGACATACAGAGGTTTATACAAACACATAGGTCTACACATATATATAGATATTCATATTCACAGGTTCTTAGATATACATATATTTAGATTCATAGGTTCTCAAATATCTAGGTATTTAAATTCATAGGTTCACATAGATATATAATCTACACATATACATTTATGTATATATATAGTTTTAACTCAAATATACTAGTTTACTCAAATATTCAAATTCATAGGATCACACAGACATATGGTTTACTTAGATAAATATTTAGATTCATAGGTTCTTAGATATACTTATATTGAAATTCATAAGTTCTCAGATATACATGTATTTATATTCACAGGTTCACATGGATATATAATCTACATAGATATAGTTACATAGATACACAGTTTTGACTCAGATATATGAGCTTACTCAAATATTCAAATACATAGTTACATTACTCATATATCAAGATTAGGGGGTATGTGGTAGAGCACATGTCCTTGATCCTAATTTTTATATTATCAAGTTATACTTAGTATTATGACCAGTATTATCACCAAATTTTCACCATTTTGGGTCATAGGACCATCTGCAGCGATTGATCCATAGCATTCTACTATACCTAGTTTACATACTCAAATTTAGTTTAGATATAAAAATGGGGGAAAGCAAGCCTTGTTTCTCCACACATTTAGTTTACATACTCAAATTCAGTCTAGATATCAAATTGGGGAAAGCGAACCTTATTTCTCCATAAATTTAGTTTACATACTCAAATTCAGTTAGATATCAAGATGGGGTAAAAATAGGAGTTTTTGTATCTCATGATTAAGTGCAACATTAAGATTCAATATAGGGGCATCCACACCATGGGTTTCCTCTTCACATATTACACTCCATAACTTATCCACTTATCTAGCCAAGAAGTGGGCCAAGTCCAAAACACATTCACATAGGTAAGTATAGGTACATGTTCCTCTTTTTATTTTACTCTATAACTTTAATTTCATTTCAGTAATAGATTAAAAGGTGGGCAAATGTAAACACCCTATTTAGTTAATAAACCACAAATATTATGTCTTTTGTTGTTCTTTCACATCAAGGTCTTTGTGATGATTATAATCTTCATCGCATGGTCATTTTGAGTCTTTTGATTTCTTTGTCTTATTTTCCTTATTTGTAACACCCCCAGTAGTCATAAGTCACCTTCTCCTAGTCACAAGGGCCCTTAACCTATAGTGCTTGGTTTTATCTCTATGTTAGGCCTTGGGACACTAGCACCATTTTTAGGACACTAGTGCCACATGGTGTTAGTCTCCAATTATAGCTCTAGTGTCATACGGGCCTTTTCTCCTATGTTTGAGTCCTAACCCTTTTTTGAGCCTTCTCTTATGTTTTTATTCCTCTTTTATTACTTGTCAACTAATGAACAAGGTCTTATATTCAAATAAAATTTCTTTCTATTTAAAGAGCCTCACAAGGCATTTTACATCTAACACTTACTATTTTTGCACATAATTACATAAAATCAATCAATAGTACAACTCAATACTTGGCATACTACTTAGTCATCACATCTAGACATTGCATGCTTGATCAAAGAAAAGCCTAAGTGAAAGTAATTATAGCATACCATGTAAGTTGATTATTCACAATCCCTAAGTGATAACTACATGTGATATGAGACCCCTGGCATTGGGTTTAATGTAATAAGCATCTAGGATAATAGGTGTTCTACTCTACACAATCATAACATCACATAACCTAGCTTTTCACTTCCCTTTTACATTTGATATGGTTATTGTTTCATGTGTGTAGGTATTCATTAAGGTTTTAGAAGAGATTTAGCTAATATAGTGACACAAGCAAGCCCCTAAATGACATAAATCCACCTATAGGATCTCCATAACCTCTCATAGATTACTTGAAATTCCCATATAATCCCTAAAAGAGGGACACTAGTGCCACATGGCACTACTATCCTAATATTGGTGTTACTATCTAAGACTAGATTTCAACAATAGTTAGAAAACTAAAGGTGTATACCTATTTTTCCAACCTGTTCATGTTCCCTGATCTACATAAAATTCTATTTATTTTTAGATAAGTACTCTTTCTCTTCTCACTTGCTATTTTGGGAAAGTTTGATTTAGTCAATCATTTCTAGTTTCATTCCACATTAGCATAATACTTAGCCCTTTCATAATATAGGATTTACATTAAATTAAGTCCTAAAAGGTTAAAACACAACCCGTCTATGGGAGAGTGTTTGTATGGAATTTATAGGTGGCTTGCCTATGTTTATAAAAAATCATGAATATTTATATGTGGTTGTGGACAATTTAGTAAAATGTGTTTATTGGTGCCCTGTAAAAATACTAGCATAGGTGAGGAGATGACACATTTATTCTTCAACAATTTTTGGGTTCATTTGGTTTGACCACATCCATCATTATGATTAGGATTTTAATTCATTGGGAACTTTAGGTTAGCTTTATGGGACATGATGGACATAAAAATCAAGAAGAGCACTTCCTTTCATCCACAAACCAATAGTCAATTAGAAGTGGTCAACACAAAAATGGTTCATTTACTCTTAGGGTATTAAAATAAGCATCCTAAGATTTGGAATGAACACTTGTGTTATGTAAAACATGCCTACAATCATGCCATTCATTATTTTACATAGAAGTCTTCTTTTGAGACTTTTTTTGGTTATTTGCCTAAGTCACCTTTGGACTTATATTTTGGGCAAGATTATGTGTCAAATAGATAAAAGGATGTAGATAAAGCAAATAAATCCAGCCAAAAGATCTAATAATTTTATCAATTTATCCAAGAGAAATTAGAGAAGAGCCAAGCCAGGAAGAGGCTAGGCATGACAAGAATTGTATTGATCACCACTTCCAAGTTGGCAAAGATCTATTTTGGCTTCGTATAAGCAAAGAATGTCCCAAAGGATAAGGTAAAAAACTCAAACCAATCAGGTATGGCCCATTTAAATTTTTGGATAAGATTTCTAACAATTCTTTTTGGTTAAAAATACCACCTTACATGTAAATGTATTTAGTTGTAAATGTTTAAAAGTTGAAATTGTATGAGCCACCTATGATCATAGATCTAGGTGAGAGTATTCAAGTACCTTCTATAGATGATTTTGCTTCTAAATATCTTGATTAATTTTAAGAAGATGTTATTCTTGATAGGAATAAAAGGACATCATAAAGATGAGATGTTGAATACCTATGGTTTATCCTAAAAGGAACAAATCCAATGAAGTCAAGGTAGATAGAAACTGGAAAAGAGAGGGAGTTATACCCTCACTTATTTTCAAAATAAAACTAGAATTTTGGTGGTCCAAAAGCTTTTTAGTAGGGAGGAGTGATATAGGAGGATCCCTACACTAATTTTATCAAATAGTTTACAACCTTATTAGAAATATCCCAACATCAAAGATCTCATTGAGACAAATCTAGCACATTTTAAATGCGAACAAATGGACTTCATATGTAAAGTTATGACCTATTAAAGTAACTAGGGTATAATGATGATGTTATCATGGTGACCCGATGTGTACCAGTAGCCTAATCAGGGCTTGACATGTGTATTAATGGTATTTTGACACATGAAATGCCCAAAAATAATTCCCTAAGATATGCTATGAGTTTCAAGCAAAGATTGGTTATAATAATAATTCATATGGTGTTGAAACTTTTATTAAAACATTATTATTAAAAAACCCTCTTAATATGGGATTAAATCCTACCCAAAATGCATGGAAGTTTTATCCAAGCCTAAAATTAAGGTAATGGAAGGAATCCCAATGTATTAGGTAGATAAATAAGACTTCAACCCATGAAACAAGGGCCTTGGGATAATTATGAAAGGATCATTATTGCAGTAAAACATATACATTGAGAGAAGAAAACTTGTATTCTAGCCTTTGAAAGAGAGCAAGTAAGAAACAAGTAAGCAAGTGTCATTTTATGTAGGAAGAGTAAATTCCATACAGGAGATTATTTTAGAGACTTCCTAAAGGTAAGGCATAGGTTATTTTTTTAGACCAAAGTCATATTTTGGTGTAAATAGTATGCACAAAGTGTATTTTACACCATTTAATAGGTCAACTTGAGTGTTTTTCAAACCTAGAGACATGTCTCCCAAAAAGGTGAACTTCGTTATCAATTTAGTTTGCATTTTATCTATTTATATTCATTTAATTAATATTTTTAATCATATTAGACCTAATTTTAATAAATTAAGTAAATTTCACATAAAATAATGGAAATTAAGAAAAAAATTATGAGTGTCTGAAATTGATAAATAGTGATTGTTTTGCATTAACTAATAATTTGGATCAAAGAACTACATGAAGTTTGATCCCTCTTAAAAGTATTGGTATGTAGGAAACACTTAGTACATGGGGTGTTGAGGTCACACCTGAATTCAATTGTTGACTTTTTTTTCTCCCATTTATTTGCGTTCACTAAAGGAAATTTCAAGTTAAAAAAGACCTATAAGAGAATCCCCAAAATGTGGAGAAAGACATATAAAAATAATATAAATTACTTTAAAGATGACATCATCCCTTAGGGGTGACCTTATTTAAAAAATAAATTTAATAAAATTTAATATGAAATTAAACTTACTAGATTATGTAATCTAACTCACTCTAGTTAATTTGACCCAAGTATTTTTAACTCGCCTACTCAATTATTTTGGAAAGTATGAATATTTTATGAGTTTTAGTTGTGTTTTTTAAGATCAAAAATAGAAGGTTAAATTTTATTTCATTATTCAATATGGACATTTTATGATTTTTAATTATGTGTTTTTTTAAATCTAAATTAGAAGGCTAAATACTTTTTTTAATTATGGAATTTTGATTTTGATTTCACATTGGTGTTCACAACATTTTGAAAAACCATAGTGATGCCTTGTCTACACCAAGGGCTCCATCAAGGTCAGTTATAAGTAAGAAGATTGAAGTTGTACGATATAGAGCGTAGAGTAGAGCAACCATGAGAAAGGAGTTATAGTAACTTAAGCTTGTAGTTCCCAAGTAGGAGATAACCCTGACCAATTTCTTGATTGCAAGTGGCATAGTTAATAATGGCAGCCTTATTTTGAATAAGCAAGGATTATGATTCATTTCTCAAGTTAAGGAAAATAGTCCATATTATGCCTAGCCAAAGGATACTCAATTCAACTTGGTTAATCTATAAATAATAAAATTAATTAGTAAAGGATGTGGAGGAGTTGTTCAATTAGTTCAATATAAATGGATAAAATAAATTATTTTCAATCAATATTATTTAGATGAACATTAAAGAGACAATATGTAAGAAATTTTTTCAAGAGCTGACATATTTTTTTACTAGAAGATAATTGAGTCCTATTAGTCTTTCTCCTTATATTATATCAAAGTTAAGTATGAGAATCCAATCTCAATTTCATAATAACTTGGCTAAAAACTCATTTCAATTATGAAAGGCCAGGTGTCAACAACAATCTCCAAGAAGACATCATAGAAGGCCATTATTTATGATCATATATCACTTTAGTGAAACTAAGATGATTTTAAGTGTGGTTACCTAATTCCTAAGATAAATTTTGTAAAAAATGCACTTTTGCTCTTGATGAGTTTAGCTAGAATATTTTATTTTTGTTACTACATTATTTTCTTGCTCATATATCACTATTTTGTTTCTATGATGACAAATGGAAAACTTTGGGGATCTTTATAGTGTACTTTTAGGGCCAAACAATGTTTTTGAATTAGATACTTCAATGGAGAGAGCCATGTTTCCTTTAGGAAAACCGTTGGTTTGAAAATTCCTAACATGTCATGTTGGATATGAAAGAAGTCACATCATTTATAATTTTATTTTTATTTATTTATGTAGTTTCCATATTATGTTATAACTTTTTTAAAAGGTTGTTCCTAAAAGTTAGTATTCATTTCTTTTCCATTTACATCCCACATGTTGTATCTAAAAGTAAAAAATGATGACATTTACTTTATCAGGACATTTGGTTGGTTATGGTGGGATGAAAAAAGTAATATGATGTAGTTTGGCAATGATATTTAAGATTCTCCATTGTCAAATATTTATCAAAATACGATGAAGACAGTCAAAATTAAAATTCAACATTTGAATAATCAATTTTTATAATTTTGAACTATAGATCATAGCATAAATATATATTTATAAATACAACTTGTCAATGAGAAGGATAGAAGGTTTGCCTATGGCACATAAAAGGAGGAGGCTTTAAATATGGTTCTCCAGACCTGATAAATATATATTCTTTTTAATTCTTTTTTTCATTTTAACAAATAATTAAACTAAGAAATGTTGAATGCATAGTGGGAAAGGGGGGGAATATCTTAAAGTTCTTGAAGGTGAATTAAGAAGGCTTAATGATGCCTTTTCTTGGTATTGTCAACATAATCATGATTGGTGCACTATAGGTTGATAAGATTAGTCCTTTGGAAAACTACAAATTTGGAATAAAGCACTATTAATAAAATTTTAAAATAACATATTTTTATATTTTTTTAAGGACTAACTCATACCAATAAAATTGCTTACAATATATCTAGAATAAGTAGTACAACATGATTAATTACTAAATGGTGTTATATTTTATATAATACACATTTTAATGTAAACTCATATTCTTTAAATGATTTAATTTGCTTAATTAGAATGAATTCAGCCCGATTTAATGTTTAGTTATAGATTATGCTTGTTTAAATTGGTTGGTTATGGTTGGTTTGTTTGATATTTAATATGTCTTTAACGTTAAATATTTTGTAGCTTTACTCAGGGCAAGATATACAATTTTACAATTACTTGATGTTCATTCATTTCTGTGTAGGTTTTTTTGCGTCCTAAGCAAGATCGAGTTCTTTCTATTCACAAGAATGCAAGATTATAGGGTTTTCCTGACTATTACAAGATTTATGGGAGCGTGAAGGATAATTTATTATCAAAATTTGTTTGAAATTTCCCTATATTTTTTGCATTTTCATTGGAAAACTATAACACTTTATTTTTACTAAAATGCAAATATATTTAAGTGGGCAATGCGGTGGTAGTACTTATTACAAGAGCTTTGGGATGGCATGGCCATAAATAACTCATGCTTTAAGGAGCCAAATATGTAGCTTCAAAGGAAATTTACTCATTGCATTAGCAACCAATAGAATGGTGACCTATCTTTAGATGTTGAAGAGCAATTTTAGATGCATGTTAATCTAGTTTATATTGGTGTTGTTTTATATCCCACCAGTACCTCTAAGGCTCAATTTTTGTCACCTTGGAATACAAATAAAAAGGAAACTAAGTGGTTGGCCTTCCAATTTAAATGTGTTTGCATCTTTCATTCCATTAGCATATCAAAAATTATTGAAATTTGCCTATGATCTATGTTTTAATTTCTATAATTTTCATTATGTTCTACAATTGATTAATCCTGTATGGAGGATTATTATTTCTAAAGGTGGTTTGTTTCTAGTGTAACATTATATTTTTAAGAGCTCCCATTCATTATGTTATTAGGTCTTATATGAAAACTAGGATGATATATTATGGTGGCTTTTAAATAAAATATATTATTTTAAATTTATGTTTTTCAAAATTAATATTTCAAATTTAGATTAGCTTATTATAGTGAACTTTATATCTTAGATTTCAATTTATCCTTCACAAAATTTGCATTGTTTTAAAACTTGAAAATATTAAAAAGAACATAACAAATTTACTTTTGTGACCTCACTCTTCAAAATCCATTTTGTAGGTAAAGGATGGACTGACATGATAGAACTCATATTCATATAAAATTGACAAATGCTTTTTTTTGGTTGAATAATTGAACATGGAGATAAATTAATTAAAAAAATGAAGTATAATTACTATCTTCTTATACAATATTAAAAAGTACTTTATGTTTTATCAACTATTTAGTAACAACTAATTACTCACATTACTAATCTATGTTATGTTTACACATGTTAAGCATGAGTGTCATGTTTGAATTTTCCCTTGAGCACAAAAACAATTTATTTCCTCCCTAAAAAAAGTTATAGTAAAACCAGCAAGTAATTACATTGAAATGCATTTATTAAAATAAGTAAAGGTCAAGATTAACATATGGAATTCTTAGGCACAGTCTCAGCTCATAGAGAATACATGAATGCATTTTTTTGTTAAAATTATACCTCCTAAACACATTGGAATAATTCTCTTGTACTCTATTTATCAATGATGTGAGTATCCCATCTTTGAGATTTTTGATGCAAACCTTATTTGAAGGCAACCCATACTGATTAATTTTGCCTTGATTCATTGTGAATAATTTATATTTTTATAATTGTTTAGAACAAGTAAATTTCTCCATTTCCTTAATCATTGGTTGTGGGTGTTTTCTGAGATGCCCAAGGCTTGACTTATTATCCCATGAGGCACTAATATGTTGTGTTTGTAGTAAAGGATTATGATTAGTAATTCACAAGTATTTTGTATATGTCTAGATATTATATATGTATATTTTGTAACTGATATTGTTAATGGGTAAGGAAAATTGATGGTTTAATGTTGCCTAAAACTGATAAAAGAATAGTTAAGAAGCTAAAGAGTAGTGAAGACTCTATAAATATTATATAGCTCACACAGTAGAAGAGTCGGTTAAGTTTTTCATATCTTGTATTGAAAGTAATTCTATTACTAATCAATCCAATGTTTCCCTAGCTTGTATATGTTTTTAAAATATATGAAGATACTTCACAAGACTCTATGTGTTCTTCATTTATAACAATTATATGTTTATTTTGAGTGCCTTTGAGTTGTTTCTACTTTTCAATAACAAATAAATTTGTGTAAAGCATGTCTATAACAAAAAGATGAATGTATGTTGAGAAGGTGTTGATTTGATGGTTGGTACCTTATGAATATTAATGTAACTATGATAGACTACAATAGTTAGCATGTCCTAACTAAGCTTTATAGGTCTACTTCTAGTAATGGAAATAACTAGCATGTGTTATATTGAATAACACTGTGTCGAGTCTTTGGCATAGACATTTGATAAGTAACAGACCCGCATTCCAAAATCCAAATGACTTATGATGGAAACAACTTGTATTTTTTACAAGTGGTCTTATGATGGCCTTCAAACTATTAAATAGTAAAAAACTGAATTGCACCATGATAAGTGGAATACATAAGGATTAACCATTACGCCCACTTAAGGTGTACTAAGTTCAAAATGTGGATAGTTTATGGCATTATATAGAAATCAAAGGCCATTAAAATTTAAATGTTTGCCTTCATGAAACCACTGTATTAGAAATGTTGGGAGCTATGATGACTAACTTTATAAAAGGCAAGGTAAAGATTTTTTTTAGGTTTCTACCAAGTGAAACACCAATTTGTGTATCAAGACTTCCCATATGGAATCCCACATAAGGATTATCTTTCCATTTATTATATATATTATCTTTATTGGGTGTATGTACACTTAAGTCTTCTTAATTGACTACATAGGTCTTCATTGATTAGACCCACATAGAGTGTATACACGATGTGAATAAGTTATAACAATATATGGTAATCAAATCATTATCATGTACAACTATATCAATTTTTTCAAATGTAAACCTCTTGAAATTTATGGTGGGAAGGTATTTTTTGAATTAGATAATTTTTATTAATTTTTATTTAATTTTACATACACATAGTAGGAACTAAAATTAATGAGTGAATTCAAAATATAAAAAATATGAGATGTCAAATTGGAGGTTGGAGGGGAAATTTAGAGGGAGGATTCAAAATATTTTACTATTTTTTCTAAATGAAGTACCTTTGAGATGATCCATATTATAGATTTTTTTTTTTGAGTTCCCCAAATTTATAAAGAGTAATAAGAGACAAGCATGTCAGATTTGGAATAAGGAAAACTCATTTACTATAAATTTTTGGTATGATTTTTTCTTCCTTATATTAAAAAATTATAAAATTTAATACATATATTTGTTAGTTTAAATTTGCATTTTAATTTTCCTTTTCATATTAAATATATAATTCTAGGAATGTGTAAATTAGTGTGTGTATAAGAAGGTTTTCTCTTTAGATGTTGTTTCATTTTTTATTTCCATGTGGACCCAAATGTAAATAGGTGAAACATGAAGAAAAAACCATATGTTTTGTGTGTGTAATTGGATAATTAAATGCAACCATTTCAATAATGAAATATAGAAAAAAAATTAATGTAGATGAAAACTATTTGAGAATATTGAGCCTAAAGCATATAGATATATGGGCTAATGAAAATTTGTATCCTCTTGATCATTCAACCAATGTTCCTCCCTTATTTCAAAGCATTGTTGGGATGATCAAATTTATATGTAATGGTGATGATGGGTCGTTAGGATATTTTAGGAGGCTACAAATAAATAGATAAACTCTTGATAAATACATCAATGTAATGAGAAATAATATGCTTGAAATGGAGAAGATAACCTCTAGTTTATTAGAAGTGAAAAATGAGGTTGGAAACTAAATCTATTGAACATTCTCAAGTAAAAAAAGTTTTACTTCAAGAAGTCACATCTTTGAAGAATGAAAGTAAGGCATTAAATTTTAAAGTTGAAGACCTTAATAACATAATAAAAAGAATGAAGAGTACTACTCTAGGAGGAAGGACAAGGGTCAGAAATTTAAATAGTATTGTGACTTTGGTACCTTCAAGGGGTGGTTTTAAAAAGAGAATTCAAGTTGAATTTTTTTTATTAATTCTTCTAGATCAGATGTAGCTGAAGATACAAGCCATAACTTAGCATTGGTTATGAAGAGCATATTTAAGAAAGATAAAATATTAGCCATGGTTCGCTAGCCATAATGTGCCTCTATAATAAAATATTTGGTTGATAAAATAATAAACTAATTTTCAACTTCAATTAGTGCTAATGATGTCCAAGGTGCTTGTGATAATACAGGGATTGTAGAAGAGGATATGAAGAACTATTTAAGGCATTATAGGTTGTAATATTAAGTGTTGGGATCACTAAGGTCTTAGTACCTTATCCATCTCATGTTAGAGTAGAATAAGCTAATAGGAACAAAGAATTAAAAAAAATTGTTGGAGATATGTTTCACATCCAAGATTCTAAAGAGGATTATATAAGGAAAGGAAGGAATTGTATTATAAAGGAAGTGCCAATAACTTTGAATCTTTTGAATATTACTTGGTTTGAATTTGATAGAATTTTAATGGCCATGGTATGATATTATGACATTTCAGTCGAAGAGGCAAATGGAAAACTTCTTATTATCCTAAAATTAGATGAGATGGAGTTGATCAATGGTGCCAAGTATGAAAGAGTATTAGTTACCTTGATGAATAAATATTTAAATAGAAATATTTTTTCTATAATAAAATGTATTTTTTTGTACAATCAAAAAACCATGTATGGTGGCTTGGATTATTCAAAGTAAAAAATTAATGTTATGAAGACCTAAAATGGATTTTTGAGCGAACAGAGCTTTCATCCATGATTTCATCCCATGTAATGGGGGAAAACTTTATGTTGATGGTTATGGCCATATCAAGTTTAATGGCACATGACTCTTGAATTAAACACTTTGAAATGTATGTATATCATCATCCAGGATAAAATGTAAAGCATAGTTGCATTTATTGCATGTTTTCTCTAGATGAGTCAAAAGGAATGAATAGAATAAGTTCAAAATGAATATTGGGTTATGAACAAGGAGCACTCCCTAACAGAGATAAAGTTGATCCAAATATGAAGATAGTGCTACAAATTCTATTGATAAGAGTTGACATATGCACTCTTCATGTTTTTATTAGGATAACTGATAAATTGGTTTATTTATTAATTTTATTTGCTTGGAATAAGAAACCACAAGAGGAGGCACAAAAATAAATTAAGAAAATTGAGAAGGTATTATAAAATTTAGGATCACATAGAAGAAATTTTATTATGAAAGATATGAAAATTTATCAAAGACTCGTGTTCATATTCCATCTTGAAGCCATCCATGGGAGGAGATAAGGCTAGACATTTTATTAAAAATGTCACTCAAAGAAGTAGCAGGGGTTAATGGGAAATATGTAAGGATCTCATTGATGTAAAGGATGATTGAAATAACAAATTAAATTCTACATTGAGGAAAAATCATGCATGGATTTCACTCTCATCTTTGTTGCCCTTGATGAACAACAAAAGATTCTTTAAAGGAAATTGCAACAAATTTACTGAATTGTAACAAAAATCATAAAGAATTTTATTCTAGCTTGGAGAGAGAATGATTTCATTCATTACATGTTAATAATTAATAATTTAAATTTTTATTTATTTATTTATTATTTATACATAATTATTTTTTAATGTATTATGTTATTGTTATCACTTAGAAATGCACCCTATGTAAGAACATGTACCTATTCTCACTCTTGTTGATATAATGAAAAATCTCCAAGGTGTGGGTGACCTTATGTTGGAAATAATATATATATTAAGGTATTTTTACCTTTGGTACACTCACCCACTTCTCTCTAAACTCTCTCAAATAGTGTTTTCTTAACTAGGAAAAGGGTAAAAGGAACAATGCTCAAGCTAAAAATAAATATGAAAACTAGAAATTTTGAGTGATGAAAAAATGTGAAAGTCAATTGTATATATACTTGACATAATTTAAAATATAATAAACTTTCACACATTCACTTAATCTTCATACAATGACTCTTGAATTAGTATTTCATACACATATCTTGACAAACACTCACACTAGCTTGGAAGGAATGAACAATGGTTGAATTCACTTTCAGATTAGGTAGAAATCAGACTTAGACACTTTATATGATCCAAAATAATTCTCATTTTTTAAATAAAGGTGAAATTTTTAGAAATAAATATAGTAAAAATAATCATTCACTAGCTTACATCAATAAACACAAAACACACACTTCATGAACAACCTCAAAATGGAGGAAAAATCACAAATTTTAATAGATTTTATATAATCCAAATTAATAATATCCTCATATTCATTCAAAAATGAAAATAAATATAGAATAAGGAATGACGGAGAGACAAGTAGCTCCAAACTAGAGATAAGTCCTCATGTTAGTCATAATTCACTCGTAATTCAACTCCACTACCAACTCAACCTTGAACTCCACTACCAAACTCCAAATCCCAATGTAGAATATCTTGATTTTAACCATTATATTATTTTAACATGGAATATTAGGAGAGATAATCTTGTTTTAATGTGTTTGAAAAATTCAAAGGTTAACATGCATGCTTTGATGGTGGAGTTTTGAAGAGATCTTTGACTATCTTGAATTAACTTCTTTTGAACTTACACTTAACTCCTTTTGATCTCACATGAATATAAAATTTTTAATTTATTTATCTTTATTTCATCTTTGAGTTTTACTTTACTTATCTTGACTTGTAATTTGGAGTTTGACTTGAGCTTCTTGCATGCATGTTTCTTCTTCTTGTTTTATTGACTTTTTCTAAATTTAGCTCAAATGGGGTGTAATAGAGAGAGAAAATATTTTGAATTCATGGATACTCCTTATTAAACTATATTTAATCTTTAAAACCAACACTTAATCTCTTCTTGATATCCACTTAGTAAAGAGCACATGTGGTTGACTAGTCAAGGTTGTTGAATGCACAATGAATTGATTAAGCTTGTGAATTGTCTTATTCCTCAAGGGTGACATAGAATTGGGAGATATTGGATATTTATTTTATTTTTTAAATCCATTAAATATCCTTTTTTAAATTTTATTAACTTATATAAACTCACAACTCTCCATACTAGTCCCTCTTGGACAAATCTATCTTCTGTAGTTTTGAACAGCTTCTTAAATGCACCATGAGAACCTAGAACTTAGTGAATTTGAATTTTTTAAATATATAATTAGTTAAATATGATTTTAAAATTATAACCATGGTGTAATAAACCTTAAAACAAATTTTTATCTCCAAATTTCAATTACAACCTCCAAAAATGTCATTTTATGCTCTTTAAGCCTTAAGAAACCCTAATTTAGATTATGGGGTATAAAAAGAGTTCTAGACCTCACCAGAAACTAATAATATTTTAATTTGATATTTTTCAATGTTTCATACTTTTAAATGTTTTAAAATCTTGAAAACACTTCACCAAACTCCCAAATAAAAGTTCATAAAAAAATGCATGCTTGTTGCCTGCAAAGTGTCCCAAAGATGTTTTTCTTTGATCTAAGACTATTTTGAATTTTTTTTCATTAAATTATCATGTATTAATACATATAAATTAATTATAAACACTCTAAAATCATTTTTTCCTTTGGAATGATCTAAAACACTCATTTCTAACTCCATCTATGAGCAAAATAGTGAAAAAAACTTGATTTCCTTCATGAACAAACTTATTTTTGACATTTAATATCTCTTAAAGTATATTTAAGACATAAAAAAACTTTAAAATATTAAATTAAATAAAAAAATACCTCCATGTTAAATTTAAATAGATTTCATTCAATAAAACTCAAAATTTGTACTTTTTGGTGTTTTTTAGCTTGCACAATTTCATTTATGAATGCCTGTAGGACTGAGTTTTGTTATTTTATTGAGTTTTATGAGGTATAGATAACTAATTATTTTTTAATTATAACATATAATATATCCTATAATTATTCCAATCATTTTATATCTTCAAATAATCTCTTAAACCTCTCAAAAAACATCTTTTTTTATTGTCTCTCTTGCATACTTAAAACCCTATAACCTGTACCTTTAAATTTATCCATTATTTGCCTTAAAATTTTGATATAATAATTTATAATAATATTATTTATGTCTAATTATATCTCACACAAATTTTAATTTGTATCAAATAATTCAAAAATGTAATTGTGTCTCTCGAAACTGAAGTATTGGGGTTTTAGAAGGGTTTTAGAGCATATTTTATTTTTTTAAAAAAATAATAAAATTAATAACCTATAACCTGAAACAAATTCATAAATTTTAATAGATTTCATTCAAAAAAACTTAAAATCTACACTTTTTGGTGTTTTTTAGCTTGCACAATTTTATTTATGAATCCCTGTAGGTTTGAGTTCTGTTATTTTATTGATTTTTATGAGGCATAAATACCTGATTATTTTTTAATTAGGACCTATAATATATATTATAATAATTATAATCATTTTGTATCTTTAAATAATCTCTTAAACATCTCAAAAAATGTCTTTCTTAATTGTCTCTCTTGCTTACTTAAAATCCTATAACCTGTACCTTTACCTTTATCCATTATTCACCTTAAATTTTTTATTTACAAATGTGTAATAAGATTATTTAAGTCCAATTATATCTCACACAAATTTTAATTTGCATCAAATAACTCAAAAATGTAATCACACCCCTTAAAACTAAGGTATTAGGGTTTTAGAGCATATTTTCTTCTTAACAATCATTCATAAAATTAAGCACTTATAACATGACACCAATGCATTGAATATTTATTTCATAGGGTCACCAATATTTTATTTTTATAATTTTAACCAGCTCTTCTTCTCCTCCATGAAACAAACATTTAAAAATTGCCCTCACTAGCTTACAACTGGCTAGTTTGAGGAATAAAAGAAACTTCTACCAAAATTTGACCTGTAAGTTATTCCTAAGCATGGTTTTGGATTTATGAAGGTTATATTATGTTTTTAATAACCTCATAATTATTAACTCAAATAGTATATTCTTATTTAAAACCTTCACATAAGAAACCTTGACCAATGGTGGAAAATTTTGTCAACACTCTTGGCGACTTTGTTGGGATGTTTTCCTACTAAACACTCAAGACCAATAGCCTTATTCATTGGTATATGGAGTTATGAAAATATCACCAAATATTAAACTAAAAAATCTCTCAATAAATTACAAAACTTGTGCATAATCACTTATTGAATTGAAAACTAAAACAACTATTAACTAAACATGTGCATAAAAATATTTGAAGGAAAGTGAAATATAAACACTACTATATAAAACACTCAAAATTCACCAGGATGAAATTAAAAACCTATTAAGTCATATCCATGTAGTTTATAAAGATGAGGAACAATTTATTTGAATACCATTATGATTGGATCAGTGCTTTTCCTGCTTGTCAATCTCTTTGACTTGTCTTCAAGTGAATCAACTAAAGCAAACATATCTCCAATATAAACAAACTCTTATTGTGTTTCAATGCTCACCTCATTTTTAAATTAAAAACTCATAAATCTCTCCAATATAACCACATTATGATCCATAGGAATAACTACAACTTCAACCTCTAATAGCTCACTAGAACAATGTTATTGGATTTCTACAAAATCTTGAGAGATGTCATTTTGATTTTCAACTATTGTAAAGTGTTCAAGCTCTTCAAGGAACTAAAAATAATGATCTCTAGCTTCATTAGGGTCTTATTGAGATATGTTTTGATCAACATCTTCCTGAACATGTCCTCCAACATTGACAACCACTTTATCAGTGTCTTCACAATAAGATGTAGGCTTACAAAGATTATCAATGTCTTGAATAAAATCAAGGTACTATTGCCACTCTTCATCAAAACATTCTTGATACTCACTTATAGAGTTTTGAGGTTTACTAGGAACCACTATATTTTATTTTATATGTTTACTTACCTCATGTCTAGGGTTTTTACCTTTTAAAACCACTATTTTAATCTCACTAGTTATTGTCATGTCATATTGAACATCTTCATGGTATACTTCTTGAGTCTCACTTGCAACTACAATTTGATTTTTCTCTTCAAGGGATGTAACACGATATTATTCAATGTAAGATTTAATCTCATTTTACCAACATAACTCTTGATCATCATCTCTTGACAAATCTTCCTCTCCACCTAGATGTGATTCTTTTGTCCTCCATACAATAGATATTATTTCAAAAAAGGGGATGGTGGGAGGACAAGAGGTTCCATTTGGTGTCATAGGAATAAAATAATTATCAACTTCTCTTAAATTGGATTTGGGATTGAAGATGCATTAAGAAGATTTTAATATTGGTAAGTAATAATTTTATTTAATAATCTTTTGAAAGGAGTGCAAAAAACTTGTGTTAGGGGTGCTTCATTCTTCTCTTTCCACTCAACAATCAACCTCTCACATTTTGATATGCCTTGATCTTCATGGATAATTTCAATTTGAGGGGTGGGTGGAGCACTCAATAAACTTAGAATATTTCTTGGTTTATCTTCAACAACTTTCTCCATCTTGATTTTGGATTGGCATGGGAGAAGGCTCTTTCTCAAGAGTAGGCATGACGTAATCAGGGGTCTTTGTCCAAGAAGGCTTCCAAGATGGAATGGCCTTAAGATATTAGGGATGAGTGAGTAAATATTGCATAGGCATAGAATATTTCATAGGATTAAGATTCCTAAAACTTGGAATTTTGAAGCAATTAGACTCTCTTGAAAGTTCAAGGGGTTTTAGTTCTTTTTCCCTACTTGGGATTTTAGACTCAATTCTTTATACTCTCATGAGTAACTATTGTATTTGTTCTACTATAGCCTCATTATATCTCTTTAATTATTCTATCTCTTACTAATGTATATAATTTTGATATGCAATTTCTTCTTGATACCTATTGTATTTATCTTCCCTATCACTCTCCATACATTGTCTCTCAAAGTCAAATCTTATCTCTTGCACACTTTTTTTAGGCTAATTAGAAATAACATGATTTTTCCAAGGTTGATTGGAAACATTATTAGGGATGGGATGGGGGTAAATATCATGAAAATACTAATATCCTATTGGCCCAAGGCTAATTAAGGTGAAGCCATAAATATTCTTAGCTTGATATAAAGGATATGAAGGTAAAAAATATGCATTTTCACAAAATGAAAGACTGAAATACATACCAATTGATGCTCTTTAGGCACTTGGACTACTTAAACCAACTATATATAACTTTAAGTCACCAAATTTTGAGTACTCAAAAAAAAAAAATTATTGTAAATTTTTAAAACTAGCACTAATTTTTAGTAACCTTTTGAGTTATGGTCCCACCAGGCATGCCAAAAACTATTATCACTCATAAGTGTACCTTATGCAAGAACGTGTGCATGTTTTCACTCCTATTGATATAATGGAAAGTATCTAAATTTTGGGTGACCTTATGTTGTAGATAACATCCAAATGAATGGCTGGTTCCTTTTGGTACACTCGTCCAATTCTCTCTAAACTCTCTCAGATGGTGCTTTCTTGACTAGGAAAAGGGTAAAAGAAGCAATGCTCAAGTGAAAAATAAATATGAAAACTAGAAATTTGGGGTGATACACAAATGTGAAATTAAATTATGAATATACTTGACACAATTAATAATATAATAAACTTTCACAAATTCACTTCATCTTCATACAATGGCTCTTGCATTAGTATTTCATACACATGTCTTGACAAACACTCATATTAGCTTGGAAGGAATGAATAATAGTTGATTTCACTTCCAAGTTAGGTATAAAATAGAATTAAACACTTTATATGACCTAAAAAAAATTATTATTTTCTACATAAAATTGAAAATTTTAGACAAAATCATAAGAAAAATAATCATTCACTAGGTTACATCAATAAACACAAGACACACACTTCATGAATAGCCTAAAATGGAGGAAAATTCAACTCTTTATTACTTCAAAGGTGATGTAGTAAAAAATTTGGTATATTTTATGTAAACCAAAATCATAATCTCCTAATATTCATTCAAAAAATAAATACATATAGAAGAAGGAAGGAAGGAGAGAGACAAACAGCTCCAAACTAGAGATATGTCCTCATGCTAATCATAGTTCACTATTACTTCAACTCCACTACCAACTCAACCTTGAAATCCACTACCAAAATCCAAATACAAATGTATCATATGTTGAGTTTAAACATTATATTCTTTTAATATGTCCTAGTAGGATAAATAAGCTTGTTTTAATGTGTTTGGAAAAGTTAAAGGTCAACATCCATGCTTTGATGGTTGAGTCTTGATGAGATCTTCGACTATATTTAGTCAAATCCTTTTGATCTTGCATGCATCTTGAATTTTTAATTTATTTTCCTTTATTTCATCTTGTAGTTTTACTTGACTTGTAACTTGGAGTTTGACTTGAGTTTTTTGACTTGTATCTTGCATACATGTTTCTTCTTCTTGTTTGCTTGATTTTTTCTAAATTTAACTTAAATTGGTTGTATTAGAGGGATAATATATTTTTTAAATACATGGATACTCCTTATTAACCTTTATTTCATCTTGAAAACCAACACTTAACCTCTACTCGATATCCACTTAGCAAAGAGCACATACATTTGACTAGTCAAGGTTGTTAAATGCACAATGCATTGATTAAACTTGTGAATTGTCTTCTTCCTCAAGGTTGGAGTAGAAGTGGGAGAGATTTTATGTTTATATTGTTAAAAAATTCATGAATTATTCTTTTTTAAAGTTTATTAGCTTATTTACAAGCACAACTTTCCATACTGGTCCCTCTTAGACATATCTATCTTTTGTGGTTTGGGCAAGCTTCTTGAATGCACCATGAGAATTTGGAACTTGGTGAATTTGAATTTTTTTTTTAAATAAGGAGTTTAAATAGGATTTTAACATTACCTCCATGGTTTCATAGACATTAAAACAATTTTTTAGCTCCAAATTCCACTTACAACCTCTAAAAATGTTATTTTGTGCTTTTTAGGCCTCAAGAAACCCTAATTTGGATTAGGGGTCTAAAATGAGTTTTAGGCCTCACTAAACACTCCTCATATACTAATTTTATAGGTATAAATAGGTAATACTTGGAATTTTTTTTAAATATTTAAAACTCTTCACTAAACTCCCAGAAAAAGTTCACAAGAAAGTATTTGCTTATTTTTTTATTCAAGTTAAAGCAGGAATTTTTTTTAACTAGGGTCCCTAAACCTTAGGAGAAGTAAAAAAAATATAAACATAGTGTACCAAATAAAAAACAATAAACATAACCAATTAGGCCCAGATATAGCCAGGAAATAGCCCAAAAACCAACAAAGAATGACCAAAAAAAAAATTAGTCTAAAAGTGCATGTTTGTTGCCCTAAGGGTGACCTATAGATATTTTTCTTTGATCTGAGATTATTTTAAATTTGTTTTAATTGAATCATAATTAATTAATATTTTTAAATTAATTATAAATACTTTAAAATCATTTTTTTCCCTTGTAAGTATCAGAAACAATCATTTCTAACTCCATTTATGAGTAAAATAGTTTAAAAACCCTGATTCCCTTCATGAACAAACCTATGTTTTGTAATTTTATCTCTCATTGGGTATATTAATTAAATTATACAAATTTAAAATATTCAATTACATCAAAATATAACTTTACACCAAATTTCAAGAGATTTTATTTAATAACACTCAAAATATAAACTTTTTGGTGTTTTTGGTGTTTATATATATTGAGTTAATATATGCCTAAATATTCCCCTAATACCATTCTAATCAACTATTCTTCTCCTTCATGAAATGAATATTTGAAAATGGCCCTCACTAACTTGCAGCTAGCTAGTTTGAGGAATAGAAGAAACTTCTTTTAAAATTTGACCTATGAGATGTTCCTATGAACATAGGATTGAAATAGGTGGATATTAGTATGGTGTTACTGAATAAAATAAAATACAAACAAATAACACACTAATATAACACCCTAATCCTATCTCAAGGGGAGAGCATATTAACAACACCAAATAAGAAAGATAACTAAAATGCAAAGACAAAGAAATATTTCACCTTTTTTGAATGCTCCAAATAGCTTGTTCAAGTGGATTTCTTGGCTTGTGCTCAATGAGTCTTCATCAAAGGAGGCTTGGCTATCTCATCTTCTCCTTGACACCTTTGTGATGGCTTTGGCTTTGGCTTGGCTCAACAATTTGGCATTATAACACTAATTGCAATGGCTTTGAAATTATTTTTTCATTATAACTTTGCACTGTCCAAGCTTAAAAGTGATGTTCATGGCTTTTCTATTTATAGATTTTTAAAATAGTTCAGGATCAACCATGACCATCTATCTCAAGATTGAGATGTGTGGCCATGAATTAATCTAATTATGTAATTAAATTTATCAATATCCCCCATAAATATTTAGGATAGAGGGGCATTTAAGAGGCATGAAGGGTTTTAATGAGGCATGGGCTGGCTTAATCCTGATATTTTATGCATTTATGGCTTGTGGATGCCACCACATATAAATGATGTCATTTTATGATGCAGATATTCAATATTCATTTCCAAAAATAAATATTCAAAAATCTCCATGGAATTATTAATTAGGCTCATGACTTGAATTAATTAGCTTTTAAACATGATTAGGCAATTTTGATGCAAATTTTGGCTCTTGGTGCACAAATTAATCAAATTGGTCAAAATGTCTTGTTATTGGCTCAAAGTTTGACTAGAGGAATTGGAAGTTGATGTTAGATGCATTAGAACCATATTTCCATTTAGGATGTTGCCAATGCAAAATAAAAAAAGGCACGTGTCTTGTGCAAGAAAATTATTTAAAAAGAGCAATCTAGAGTACCCAGGTGCAAAAATGTCATTTTGACTTGAAATGATCTAATCAAATTTAGTTATTTCATAAATTACATTGCCTTATTTAATGATACTATAACCAAAATCGGTACTTGAATATAACAGTTTCAACTCATTTAATATGTTTTAGTGTTTTTAGGCCAAATTGTGCACTTTGGTAGAAATTAGTTAAAAGCCTAGTTGGAGGTTATAGGTGGCCAATTTTAGGTGTCTACAGTTTGACCCTATTTAGGAAGGCATTTCAAGCTATAAGCATAGTAACTTGTTCTCAAATAATGAGAAATGGCCTGTATACCAAAAGGAAGATGATGATTAAAGAAAAAGCTCTAAATGGTTTTTGGGAAGTCTAGGATGATGACCCCTTGAAAAGAATCAAGAAGAAAGATGGAATTAACCCATGGTTGAGATTAATCCAAATGATAAAATGATTGCATGCATTAGTTTAAAAAAATTATATTGATTTTTCCAAAGGTGGTTATAATCAGGAATAAAAGTTGAAATAGTGATTTACCTATAGGCGGTTATAATCATTAAGAGGACTTGGATTGGTTAAAGATGATGTTTGATATGGTTGTGCCCCAGTAGGCTGATTAAAAAGCATAACTCAAAGATATAACCTAGAATATGTTGGGGGATCAAACCAACAATAGATTACAATTGTGACAGCAATAAACGTGGAATTAAATCAGATTGACAAGTAATTAGAATGATAATAGCAAGAACAAGAGATACAAGAAAACACCCTGAAAACTTGTATTAACAAACTCTTTACAAAAGGAATACAATTGAAGAAAGCTTCTTTCTTCCACACCTCTCCTAGATGTATAGATCTCTTAATAGATCTCTATTCCTCAAGAGCTATCTCTCTCAAGAACAATCAACTCCAACAAGCCTGGATTGATTCAATTATGTACTGTTCTTCACACACCAATTCTTCTACAATACAATTACAAAGCTAAGAAGATCTAATTCTACATATAGAATTAGGAGACTTGAGCATGTACTTCCAACAAACAGTTAAACCACTTAAACAAGGGCTCTAAAAATAGTAATGCTAATAATAGAGACGCGAGCTTGAGTCTACAACTCAAACTTATCATGCAAACACTCGCTTCTATCCACGGAAATAGCTTTCTGGACACGCAGGTAACCGACGTCGGTTCCTACTGCTTGTCTGTGACCGCCGTCGGCTGATTCTCTGCCGACGTCGACGTCTCTGCAACCTGTGACCGACGTCGGTTGCTCCTGACCGACATCAGTGTCTGTGTAGACCCGAACCTGATAATGAATGCTCCTTGGTGAAGTTTTTAGCTCCACACCCTAACAATCTCCCACTTGGAGATAAACAGCTGCACCAGTACCTGTACAGTAACATCTTCTAGCTCCTCCATCTTCAACTCAATCATGAAGACCAACAGAAGTTGAATGAAGATTCAACTTCTCCTTTGTAACGTGGTTAACATATCAGTAGGATTCCTATTTGTATGGATCTTCTCCAGCTTCAACTCACCATCTTCCAATACCTGTCGTATGAAGTGATACCTTAGCTGTATGTGCTTTGTTCTTGAATGAAAGGCTGAATTCTTAGCCAAATGGATTGCACTCTGACTGTCACTATACAATCTACAACTCTCATGCTCCCTACCAAGCTCATCCATGAACCATCTCATCCATATCATTTCCTTGCTAGCTTCTGTGGCTGCAATATACTCTGCTTCTGTAGTTGACAAGGCAACAACCTTCTGCAACTTAGATATCCAGCTAACCGCCGTTCCACCTACAGTGAAAACATAACCTGTAATGCTCCTCCTGCCATCCAAATCACCTGCCATATCTGAATCTACATAGCCATGTAGAGAAGTATCTGAACCTCCATAGCACAAGTGCCTACTGCCGGTTCCTCTCAGATATCTAAGGATCCACTGAACTGCTTTCCAATGTTCTTTACCTGGATTGGCCATATACTTACTTACCACTCCCACTGCTTGGGCAATATCCGGTCTAGTACACACCATTGCATACATCAAACTCCCTACTTCGAAAGAATATGGAACCTTACTCATGTACTCTACCTCATCATATGAATTAGGACATTGTTCTTTACTCAACTTAAAATGTCCAGCCAAAGGTGTGCTTACCAGTTTAACATCTTGCATATTGAACCGTTTCAACACCTTGTCCACATAATCTTCTTGAGACAATATCAACCTGTGATTTTTCCTGTCTCTCTTAATACTCATGCCAAGGATTTTCTTTGCTGCTCCCAAATCCTTCATAGCAAACGTTTGAGCTAATTTTACCTTAAGCTCTGAGATATCCTGCATGTGAGACCCTGCAACCAGCATGTCATCTACATACAATAATAGAATAATATATCTACCGTTATCAAATCTCTTGAAATATACACAATGGTCTTATTGACACCTACTGTAGCCATGCTCAGTCATAAACCTGTCAAATTTTAAGTACCATTGCCTAGGAGCTTGCTTGAGGCCATACAAGCTTTTCTTCAACCTGCACACAAACTTCTCCTTACCCTTGACCTCGAATCCTTCTGGCTGTTCCATATAAATTTCCTCATCCAAATCTCCATGAAGAAATGTTGTCTTAACATCTAGCTGCTCAAGATGCAAATCCTCAAAAGCATCCAAAGACAAAACAAACCTTATTGAAGTCATTTTAACAACAGGAGAAAAAATCTCACCAAAGTCAATACCTGGCTTTTGTGCAAATCCTTTTACCACTAATCTGGCCTTGTATCTCATCTGTCCATTCTCACCTTCCTTCAACCTATAGGTCCATTTGTTCTTAAGTGTTCTCTTACCAGCTGGCAATTCAACCAAATCCCGTATTTGGTTCTCTCTTAAGGACTCCAACTCCTCAACCATGCCACGCTCCCACTCACTCTTGGACTCCACATGTATTGCTTCTTCAAAACTCTCTGGTTCTCCACCATCGGTTAGCAATAAATAAAATAAAGAATGAGAATATCTAATTGGAGGCTTACTCACCCTTTCTGACCTCCTGATGGGTGTTTGAGACTCGTCCACAACACGTTGTCCACCCAAATTCTCTGACAGTGACCGACCTCGATCACCTCCAAACCTGTTACTGGCCGACGTCGGTTCTGCCTGACCGACCTCGGTACCTGTACGGCTGATGTTGGTCTCTGTATGGCCAACGTCGGTTTTTGTCCTACTGACGTCGGTTCCTAACCTGCCGACGTCGGTCTCTATGTTTTCCTATAAGTGATTATTTCTTTTTCCCGTGAGCTCATCTTGGACCTTCACCTCATCCAATTCACCATTGCTCTGCTCAGATTGATTCAACTTCCTTAGCTGATCACAATACATCACTCTTTCGTTGAAAACAACATCACGGCTCCTGATTACCTTGTTAGTTTCTAGATTCCACAATCTGTAACCAAAATCATCTGAGCCATAGCCAATAAACGTGCATCTCATAGACTTAGCATCAAGCTTCTTTCTATTTTCCTTATCTATATGCACAAAGGCTTCACAACCAAAAACTTTGAGATATGAGAGATCAACCTTTTTACCTGTCCATGCCTCTTCTGGAATACCACCATCTAGAGTTGTAGAGGGTCCTCTGTTAATCAGGTATACTGTAGTGTCAACAGCTTGTGCCCAAAATTTTAAGGGCAAACTGGCATGCAATCTCATACATCTTGCACGCTCCATTATTGTCCTGTTCATCCTTTTAGCAATACCATTCTACTGAGGTGTCCTTGGAATCATCCTTTGCCTATGGATTCCATGCATGTAACAATAATCTCTAAACTTATGACTGCAGAACTCACCGCCATTGTCTGATCTCAGGCACTTTAATCTTTTACCTGTTTCATTCTCAACCATAGCTTTCCAAACTTTAAAAGTATCAAATACATCAGATTTCTTTCTAATACAATAGATCCATACCTTCTTTGTGGCATCATCTATGAAAGATACATAGTACTATGATCCTCTAATGGAAGCAACCTGAGCCGGTCCCCACACGTCTGTGTGAACAAGCTCCAACTTGCGCTTCTTCTTAGTATACCCAGTTTTGAGAAAACTAACCCTTTTCTATTTTTCAAATACACAGTGCTCACAAAACTCTAGATCTATGCCTTTTAAATCTGAAAGCATACCTTTAGACTTAAGAATTGACATCCCCTTCTCACTCATGTGGCCAAGCCTTGAGTGCCACAATTTAGCATCCACATCTGAAGTAGATAATACAGAAGGAGATTTGTTAGTAACACAATTACACAAATAGAGAGTACCTTCTCTCTTACCTCTGGCCATAACAAGTGCACCCTTGGTCACCTTCCAAGATTCTACTATGAGAGTTACTGTACAACCCTCATCCCCTAACTTTCCTACAGAAATCAAATTTCTCTTCAAGCTAGGAACATGCATCACATCTCTCAACACCCATGTGTTGCTATTCTACATCTTCAGCTGCACTTTACCTTTGCCAATTATTTTATAGGGCTCATCATCCCCTAGATACACTATTCCAAAATCTCCATGGATATAGTCACTGAAATATTCCCTGTTAGGAGTAGCATGAAAAGATGTACCAAAATCTAATACCCAAGATTCTATATTATTATGCAAAGAGAAAATTAAAGCATCCTGTGCAATACCTACAATCTTGGCTTCTTCCTTTCCTTCGTGCTGGTTGTCCTCCTTAGGCTTTGACCAACAATCTCTGCTTATGTGCCCCATCTTTCCACAATTCCAGCATTGTGGCCTTCTGCCATTTCTGGATTTAGATCTGCCTTTCCCCTTTGATTTGGATCTTGCTCTACCTTTCTTGCTCTTCTCTTTCTGCCTTCCCCTGCTCTCAAAACTTAAAGCATTCTCGGATGCCTCTTCTGTGCTTTTCCTACGTATTTCCTCATTCAAGATAACACTAACAACATCCTCTACTTTCAAAATATTTGATGCAGATGCAGTATTACTTACTGCCATTACTAAGCCATGCCAACTTTCAGGCAAAGAACATAATATCAAAAGAGCTTTTATCTCATCATCAAACACTATATTCACTGAACTTAATTGATTCACAATACCATTGAAATCATTCAGATGAGTAGAAATAGATCCACCTTCATTCATATGCAAATTAAATAACTGCTTCATAAGATATACCTTATTGGAAGCTGAGGGTTTTTCATACAAATTTGTTAACGTAGTCATCAACTCTACCGTAGACTTTGTCTGTGATAAATTGGATATCACAGTGGATGCTAGACTCAGTCTTATAGAACCCAGAGCCTTTCTATCAAGAACTTCCCATTCTTCATCCTCCATGTCTTTGGGCTTCTTTGCAATACCTCCTAACGGTTAGTAGAGATCTTTCTGATACAGATAATCCTCTATCTGCATTCTCCAGTGTTGGTAATTTTTGCCATTGAACTTTTCCATTCTCAATTTACTTTCATCTGCCATTGCTTCTCCCACTCAAACAGAAATCTCTGTAGAAACTCCTGTGAGAACCTGTAATCAATACACACTACACAGATTTGAACCACTTGTTAGTGAACCTGAACTTTGATACCAATTATCAAGCTCTAAACCTGTAACCAAGGCTCTGATACCACTTATTGGGGGATCAAACCAACAATAGATTACAATTGTGACAACAATAAACGCGGAATTAAATCAGATTGACAAGTAATTAGAATGATAATAGCAAGAACAAGAGATACAAGAAAACACCCTGAAAACTTGTATTAACAAACTCTTTACAAAAGGAATACAATTGAAGAAAGCTTCTTTCTTCCACACCTCTCCTAGATGTATAGATCTCTCAATAGATCTCTATTCCTCAAGAGCTATCTCTCTCAAGAACAATCAACTCCAACAAGCCTGGATTGATTCAATTCTGTACTGTTCTTCACACACCAATTCTTCTACAATACAATTACAAAGCTAAGAAGATCTAATTCTACATATAGAATTAGGAGACTTGAGCATGTACTTCCAACAAACAGTTAAACCACTTAAACAAGGGCTCTAAAAATAGTGATGCTAATAATAGAGACGCGAGCTTGAGTCTACAACTCAAACTTATCATGCAAACACTCGCTTCTGTCCACGGAAATAGCTTTCTGGACACGCAGATAACCGACGTCGATTCCTGCTACTTGTCTGTGACCGCCGTCGGCCGATTCTCTGCCGACGTCAGCGTCTTTGCAACCTGTGACCGACGTCAGTCGCTCCTGACCGATGCCGGTGTCTGTGTAGACCCAAACCTGATAATGAATGCTCCTTGGTGAAGTTTTTAGCTCCACACCCTAACATAATATAGATTAAATATGAGTGGGTGTAAATGTAGATGTGATGGTCTAATGACTAAAGAAGCCATAAATAACCAGACATATGAGGATGCACAAAGTGATGAAAGGAATGGATAGAAGAATAATATTAATCATTAGAGATGATTTAGTTGTGCTTGCCAATGAGGAGATGCTCATCCTTATTAGCAATGATACAACTATAATAGTTAATGGGTTGATTTGATCAAGATGGGATGGGAAGATTTACCAAGGTGCCAAAGAGAAACTTTTGATGCTCCATTGTTTGTAGACCTCCTTGAATCTAATTTTTATTGTAGCATGTGACTATATGCATCATGATAGTACACCATGAAGACTATACCAAAATATGCATAAGGAATAACTCTTAATCTAATAAAAATTTGAAAATAATGCACCAATGATAAAAACCGTGATGATAATGTTGACGTATGAATATGAATAGAACCAAGAATAATATGTGCAAGGAATCACCCAATGTATACATATATACTGAGTCGAGGAAATGGTATTGAAAGCAAACAAATAGACAAGTGAATAAACAAACAAAGAAATGAATAGAAAGCAACAAATAGACAAACAACCTAAAATAAATAAACAAATAGAAATCTTGAAAATAAAAGCAAAAAAAAGCATCCTAACAATGACCATGCCCCAGTAGGGTGGATTGAAGATAACTAACTAGGCTTAGATAGGATAATTTTTTTTGGATTTTGAAATATTTAAATGTTTTTGGAAATTTGAGGTATCTTAACTCGTTAGAGAATGACAAGATACTTACTCACAAAATGGTGAGAGTGTTTGGCTTAGGTTGCTCACAAAATGATGAGAGCAGATGGAAAGGGGGACTGGGGTGAACTCAACATGAATTGAACACAACCCACATAGTCCCAAAATGACCTCAAGTCACAGTAATTATGTCCACACAATAGGCAAGTAAAAACCAACTAGGTCCTAATAAGTTCTCAAATCTGACAAATAGCTAGTCAAATAGAAATAACAATGGCAAGGTGATGTGGCAATGCATGATAAACAAATCTTGCCCCTAATTTTCCCATAGATGTTTATAATTAGGATACAATGGCATAGGTCAGTGATACTAATTTTCCCATAGGTGGTTATAGTTAGTAACAAGATCGATGAACATTAATTTGCCCATAGACAGTTATAATCAAGCTCATATAAACAAACTTGATAAAGGATAGAAAATAAAAGATATCTTGCTAGATCAAATATCACACTACTTTCATAGACTATCATTTAAACATAGATTTTATTGATTATTGAAATGAGATCAAAATCCTCTTGCAAAAAGTGTGAGAATAACCAAAGTAACTAAGATCAAAATAGGATTGGATAAGATGACTAAAAATAGGTTTTGATCTAGATAGGAATGGTATGGTAGGATGGTATGGTCTAACTTTAGGATAATGATGGTTTTTTATAGATCAGATAAGACGGTAAGAGGATTGACCCCAAGTGAGAAGGTGATTGGATAGGATATGTGACAGTGGCAGATGAAATGGTATGGTACATGATTTTGGCTTGCATGATTGTTGTTGGTATATGATTATGTTGTCCCTGATAAAGTGGAGATGCACATCCTAATTAGCAAATGATACAAATATAATAATCAATCATGTTAATTTTTATCCCACACCTCATTTGAATAATTACTTTGTTAAGAACTGGTCACAAATTTGGATACTAAGAATGATTTTGTGATCTTTGTTGGTCATTGATTTTGATTCCTTCAAACATCGAGATAAAGTATCTTTGTAGCCTCGACAAAGGAAAGTATGGCCATAGATGGTAAATAGGGATAAATAATAGATGATAGGTTGGATTTTATGATGGAAATGTGGGTGATAATGGAATGTGTGATGGTTGGGAAATAAATGAAGATCGAGACTTTCAATCACATGTAATGTTGTTGATGCCAGATTCAATATAACTTTAGATATGGTGGGGCTGAAGACTTATAAAGATGCTCTCGATAAGACCACTAGTTTTTTCTATTATTTAGGTTTTAGAGTAGCTACCATCTGATTATGTTTTAGATTAGAAGCTATTTTGATTTGATCTTAAATAATATCTTCATTAAGCAGTAAAGAATTTTTGTGCTCAGCTATCAGTGCCTTGAAGAGGTTTTCACCAATGAAGTTGCCTTGATTGTCCCATAGCACCTCTGAGAATGTTTCACTAATGAACATTGGATTTTGACTTTTAATGTCTTCTAATGCTTCCAAAAAAAATCTACTTGAAGATGCTAAGTTTGAACTTTGATTGTCCCCTAGTGCCTTTGAAAAGGTTTCACTAGGAGAGTGTTCTTCTGATACATGAATATGGTCTTGGCCTCCTTGCTCTTCCTCAACTACTATGTCATCATGGATGTAGTTTAATAAAGTGGGATTCCATTGGTCCCAATCAACACTTGTAGGAGATGGAATGTCAATGATATGGCTATGTTGGCTGGTGGTAATGGCATGTGGAATGGCAATGGAATGGGAAGAGGTTACACAATCCTCATACAAGATACTAGGAAAACTTATGTCAATGATGAAGTAATCATCTTCAAAAACCATATAAGGATAAAAAATGTATTCAAATTGATCTGCAAGGCATGCAGAACCAATGTTATAACAACCATGAATGTATTCTTCTTTTGAATCTAATTCTGACTCAATGGACTCTGAATCCAATGGTAAGACTGATGTTGATTCTACTTCTAATCCTAAATTTGATACTGATCCAAGAATAGAACCTGATGTTAACTCTAAGTCTTCATATGATGGGTACTCTATTACAATGGTGTCTTATTGAATGTTTGGTATTGGATAAGTAACAGTCTGTGATGGCATGGTGGGTTTCACAGAGACTCATTTGATAAAGTGAGACTCCTCCATGATGGAAGAAAAGTCAATAGACAAGTCCTCAAATACTGGTTTATCAAAGGGAGGCTCTTAAAAAATAGGCATATGGTCGAGATAATGATTTGCCTAAAGGAAGTTATAATCATTAAGAAGTGACTCAATAAAGACTAGCTCATCAGAGTGATACTCCTCGATAATAGGTATAGGATTGAAAAGTGATTCATCATAGGTTGACTTATCAAAAAGGGTTGTTTCAACAAAAACATCTTGGATTGATTGGTTCTCTTAGCCTTTGTTTTTAATGAGTTAGAAAATACAAGTTTAGATCATAACTTAGTCCTCAAATGATTGGCTTGATTGGATAGGCACTAATTGGATTAGATTGGGTATCAATTAGATTGGGCATTATGGAGCTTGGTTGCTCACACAAGCCAAAGGATGAAGTCTTGAAATGGTAACAATAGGGTGGCATGGAGCTTTATTGCTTCCACAAGCCAAAGGACTAGGTCTTAGAATGATAAAGGGTCATTATGGAGCTTAGTTACTCATGTAAGCCAAAGGACAAAGTCCTAGTATGGGAAAGGTGTGATTTTGTGATCCTAGAATAGATATGGTATGATGTGGTAGAGCCTAATTATTTGCATAAGCCAAAACATACAAGTCCTCCTCATAAAACATATCATCCCAGTTGATAGCTTGATTTAGATTTTGTGGATTTTGACTATGTTCCCCATATGGAGTATTGTAGGGAGATAATAAAACTCCTTAGAAAATATATCTCTATAGGGGTTCCTAATCAGATTTTGCATGGCCATTGTATATCAAGTTGGATTGTACATGGCTCCACCATAAGTGTAGCTACACATATCCACATCAATCAAGAAATCTCTAAAAATAAAAAAGCTTAGAGTTTTATAAACTCTAAAAAATAATGTCCAAAGGACAAATGGTTCAAACTTGGTCTACCTTGGTCAAAAGGGTGGATTTGTAGCTCTAAAGTGGTCTGAAAATGGAGCTATGTCTCCAAAATGGTTTGTGCTAAAATTTGGCATAAAATAGTCTAACATTAAATGTTTAATGTCAAATATCAAACATACAAAAGGTCATACATCTGAATAAAAACTAGCATGTCAAAGGTCTAGGTCAAAGTGTTCCAAACAAGATCTAAACTAGGAAAGGGGAAAGAGTTGATAGGTCTTTTATCCAAATATGGAGTCAAAATCTAGGCTCAAATAGGTTGTGCTAGGACTTTTGGCCAAACAGCATTAAAATCTAGACTTGAAACAAAGGCATTGATGTGAATTTGATTTAATCTAACAAGTTTGGAAACAACTTTGACATAGACCTAGCACACATAATCAAACATAAACATGATCAATTGGCATAAGTCATAAGGCAAAAGGCTTTTGGAGAAAGACTATGTTCTCCCAAATAAAGGCACAAATAATGATGAGGATAGGCATTGAACAAACAAACAATCAATAGTCTTCAAATTTGGGTAATTGATTAACTGAAGTTATGCAACTCAAAAGAGAAAGATCTATGTATCAGCCCCATGAATTGAGGCCTAAAAAGAAATCAATCAATGTTTGAATCCAAACTTGAAAAGGTTAATTAAAAACTCAACATTGAAAATTAGGATTTGACCAAACAAGCTAGACAAGATTGGATAACATGACGGTGTATAAACAAGGTCCAAATAGCTGAGGTAACATGGTTTGAAACAAATGGTTTTTGGCGTAATGGTAAACAAGTTTTAAAATAAATTGAGTAGCTTAACGACATAAGCATGCTCAAATTATGATCAACATTATGTTTCAAAGACTTAAAGGCAAAATGGTTTGACATGTTTTGGGTAGCATAACGCTACCCTCCTCAACTCAAATGACACACACATAAACAAGTTTAGAAAAAATTTCAAGATACAAGTGTGGTGTAAAACAACTAGCATAACACCTCCTTAACAAGGGAGTGGTGTATAAATAAATTAGTTTGAAATTGGTTTATAAACAAACAAACAAGTTTTAATCTCAAAACATACTAAGCAATAAAGAAAAAGTGACAAAAATACATTAAGTATAATTTCCCTAAATCCTAATAAGGGTATGTCAAAGTGGGGTTGACTAAAACTAATTAGTTTTCGAACATTCTATATGGATCAAATGCATACAACTTTCACATTAGCATACAAAAGAAGTGCACATAATTTGGGTCTATATCATATGGCTTATTGTAAAAAGGTATTGCTCTTTTTACAACCACTACATCCATTTATTGCTTAGTGTAATGGGATGTCTAACATGATCATACATCTCGAGCTTAGCCCTAGTGCTATGAGAAGGTTTAATTGCTCAAACCTCTAATCTTAGTAGGGTGATCCTGATTTATATACCCCCCATGGATATGGGTTGAAGACAATGTTGGGAGGTGAATTCTTGGGTCAAGGCTTCCATAAAGAACTCATGGGAGGTAATGAAGTCCCCCTCACAAGCCAAAATGTATGAAAAATAAAAGATAAGTAAAAAGACTTTATGGTCACTTTTAGATCCCCCAATACTATGCGAGCTTCAAGAGAGCTTAGGTGACATTCTCTTTATGCCTTGAATAAGTTTAAATGTGATGAGAAGCACTTTTTATCACTTGAGATCCTTAAAGGGGATGGGGAGAGATCATACATGCATTCTCTTTTCATAAAAATGAGCAATAAACAAACAATGCATGATAAATGAACATTTGCAAAAGTAATAAAACTACATGATGTTATGTTCATTTTGAAACACCAAAAGAAATGTGTTGTGAATTTTGGCCTCTTTGGCATTGATTGAACTTGTAAAAACTTGATAAACATTCATGGTATAAAAAATGAACTAGATTCCTTTTAGACACCAAATAGACATTCTGAACAAGATTCACATGTTAAGATTTGATTAGGTTCATTATTTAGAAACCAATTGAAATGTTTAGATTATGTTTATATCCCCTTGGAAAAATTGAAATATCATTGATAAACAAAACAAGATAAAACATAACCATGTTCATTTTAAACCCAAAAGTCCAAATGTGTATGTTTTAGCATGTTTGTTTTAAGCCCAAAATGAAGTGTGCAATATTGGACAAGTTCGTTTTAAACCCAAATTGAAATGTTTGTAGTCAAAAATAATCAAATTAGTTTCCAAACCAGCCTTTCAACCTAAAAAAATAGATTATGACTACCTACTTAGAATTTCTTTTGTGGATTGGCAAATAACTTAAACACCTATCGACCCAAAGGCAAAACCTCAAGAAACAAACACATTAGATTAGACTTGGTTATAAACTTGATTTTGTTAAAAAAATATATGAAACTTGAAGGAAAACTAATAGTATATTCTAAAAATTTATTAAAAAAACACATGGTTTTTTAAAAAATCATCAAAAATAGAGTCTGTATGACCCTAAACCAAACTCTGGAAGATGTCATATTAGCTCTCGATTGTGTTAAAAAAAAACATAGTGATCATCAATGGTTATACCTAAATTTTAATGGTTATTATTAACCATCGATGGTTATACTTGATCATCGATGGTTGAAAATGGCCATTGGTAGTTGTACTGACCATCGATGGTTGAAACTAATTGTTGGTGGTTGCACTGACCGTCGACGGTTACTATGTAAACCTGTGACAAAGACAAATGGAAAAACAAAGTTAGAAAATCAAATTTAACAAGTTTTAAGCATTCAAATCTTAATTTAAGACTTTTATATTGAAATTATTGGTATATATGATGCGTTAGGTCCCATCGGGCATGCCATTTGTGAACATAGGATTGCAATAGAGGGAGATTAGTATGGTGTTAGTGAATCAAATCAAATCCAAATAAAGAATACACTAAGCTAACACCCTAAGCCTATCTCAAGGGGAGAGTATATTAATAAAACTAAATAATAAACATAACTACAGTGCAAAGACAAATAAATATTTCACCTTTCTTGGATGTTCTAAATAGCTTGTTGAAGTGGCTTACTCAGCTTTGTGCTTCAAAAGGTCTATTGCAATGGAGTGTGGCTACCTTCATCTCCTCTTGGCACCTTTGGCTTGTTATGGATTTGGATTTGGATTGGATAAATAATTTGGAATTATAACACTAATTATAATGGATTTTGGAATGATTTAAGCATTATAAGTTTGCACTATCCAAGTTTAAAATTGATGTTCATGTCTCTTTTATTTATAGATTTTCAAAATGGTTCAAGATTAACCATGACCGTCCATCTCAACATTGAGATGTGTGGCCATGAATAAATATAATTATGTAATTAACTTTATAAATATCCCCCATAAATATTTGGGATAGAGGGGCATTTAAGAGGCATGGAGGGTCTTAATGAGGCATGGGGTGGCTTAATCCTGATATTTTATGCATTTATGGCTTATGGATGCCACCCCATATAAATGATGTCATTTGATGATGTAGATATTCAATATTCATTTCCAAAAATAAACATTCAAAAATCTCTATATAATTCATAATTAGGCTCATGATTTGAATTAATTAGCTTTTAAACATGATTAGGCAATTTTGATGCAAATTTTGGCCCTTAGTGCACAAATTAATCAAATTGGTCAAAATGTCTTATTATTGACTCAAAATTTAATTAGATTGGAATTGGAATTTGATTTAGATGTGTTGGAACCATATTCCCATTTAGGATGTTTCCAATGCAAAATAACAAAGGCACATGTTTTGTGCAAAAAAATTGGTAGAAAAGAGCAATCCAGAGCACCCAGGTGCAAAAATGTCATTTTGACTCGAAATGATATGATCAAAGTTAGATAGTTCCTAAATTCATTGCCCCATTTAATGATACTCTGTCCAAAATAAACACTTGAATGTAACAATTTCAACTCATTTAATGTGTTTTAGTGTTTTTAGGCCAAATTGTGCACTTCAATAGAAATTAGTCAAAACCTTGGTTGCAGGTTATCGATGGCCAGTTTTAGGTGTCTACAGTTCCTGAGCAAGGTTTTGGCTTGATTAAGGTTATATAATGTTTTGAATAACCTCATGATTCTTCACTCCATGAATGTAGTTTTCTTAAAAAACTATACATAAGTAACCTTGACCAATGGTGGCAAAATTTGTCAATAGTTATATCTTTTTTTTTGTTTATATGATTTTATCACATTTTATATGAACATTATTCATGGTTTAATAAAGATTATGGTATCTTGATCATTTGGAATACTCAAGGCATGTAAAAGTCTCATAATCTAGCATGTACTGCTTATCATAGGTTTACTCAACATAGTAGAAGATCTATACCATCTAACCCATTGATTCAAATGAGTCAGTGGTTCTATATAATTATGCTTTATAGACTCACACAAAAAAAGAAACTTTAAAATATTAATAATATTGATGTTGCAATGAGAGAAGTTAATTCTTAATGAAATTGAAAAATTATAAAATAATTCAATCTCAATATGGCTTGTACAAATAAAAAATAACTCACAAGGTTATTATCAGCTTTTAACCATATTTCATATGATGATTTATGGATAGAATTATGTTCTTGTTCTACAGAGATAGATAGTTGTACATTGTAAGGGAAGATAAAACCAAATAAGGCATGATGATAAGTTAGAAGTTTGGTTCTAAGAGATAAGTGGAAGATTATGCTTAGTTTGGTTGAGTGATAAGGTTTACACCATTTTAGGAAGACCTAAATAAAGTATAAAATCAAAATTTATAGGTCTTTATAAAATTGGGATGAGGAAGTTGGATTGTAGGTCTTTAAGTCCGCATGTTGTTAGTTTGAAGGGTATTTATGGTCAGATAAGTCATGAATAAAGAAGCTTTGATTATGAATTTTATGTAATCTCAAATATTCTTTGAGTGTGTAAGTATATATCTTGAATGTTCTCTGATCTATATTCATGAATTTAGAATGATTCTTGATGTTACAAAGGTATAGAAACAAAATTTTGGGTTATGCACAGTCAAGTAAAGAGGTTTTCTTAAGTTTTTGAATTAGATTATGCATATAAGTCAACTGATCAATAATGATGAACAAAGGAAGAGTCTTTTCTAATTTTAAAACGTCATTAATAGGTAACAATAGTTAAATTTTCAATAATATTGAGCTTTATGTTTTCTGATTATCTATTAAGAGACTTTGACGGTCATGAAAAAGGTCTCTTTTGATCATATTAAGATTATTCAAGACTTGTAATTAGTTGATGGCATTAAGAGAATATATATAAGCCTTGAAGACTTGTAACTAGTTGATGGCATTGAGAGAATATATATAAGCCTTGATCCAAATAATAGAAGTCTTTGATTGACTATGAAATTTGAATTTTTTATGTAATTAAACTACTTGTTTACTTTCTTTATGGCTAGTTCTCACTTATGTAGACTTCTCAATGTCTCTTGTAATATATCTTCTAGGTCTGTTCTTAAAACTTTATAGCCTTCTTATGTTACTCTTGTACCTTTATCACTTGGTAAAACCTTCTTGAAATTTATTGAACCTATAAAATAACTTTAGAATCTCCATTGATGATAGTTTGAATAAAGACACTATTCATTTCTTCCTTAAACTTGATCCTTTGTTAGAATCACATAATAATCCTCTTGGTCTTTGTAACAAGGCCCATAATTTTGCTCTTAAAAAATAATTTATTTAAATTTTGAATTCCATTTTATAAAACTAAATAACACTCATCAACACTTGTGAGGCCTTAAAGTCACTATAATGGCACCTTCTCCTTCAATTATTTATGTTGGGAATGATTTGGGTGTTTACAATGGTAGTTTTTTGGATGAATGACATAATAATCATTACAAAAACATAGTTGTTGACAATCACGAGGATTTGGAGAGCATTGTGGATGTAGTTAAAATTTTACTAAGAGATCAAGGTGAATATGTGGAAAGGAAGGGGACTAAAAAGATCCCCCTGTATGTGGCAAGGTAATTTCTAGATGGAACTATATGTATGGATCTTAACTTTGAAATAAAATGGATGGTTTTTTATCTTGACGATAAGAATAGTAAGTTTTTCATTGTAAATTTATTTTGGTTTTTTACTTTGATGATAAGAATAGTAAGTTTTTAATTTCATGTCTATTATTTTTATCTTAGTCCTAAGGTCTAAGAGTTATTCATTTTACTAAAATCACACAGGGTATTGAACTCCTTATATTAGTTTCTTAGGGGTATCCATTCTGCCAGATCAGCTAGGACATTGAAATCCTTATATTAGTTTTGGCTCACTAAACTCATTTATGTTATTATCATTTGAGAAAAGTGTCAATGTAAGCATGGTTTGAAATATATTTATTTTTTCCTTTTCAATTATTATTGGAATAATACTCCATACTCTAGACTGAAAAGGGTTAGTAGTTAGGTGATAGAATACTAAACATTTGAATAGAAGGTCATATGTTCAATCCTAGCTGGGCAATATTAAATAACGTGATATCAGAGCCACACTAGACCTCAAAGCAAATAATTATGGCTTGAAAGAGGTGTTCAAATAAAAATATAATATGTCATAACATTTACAGTATGGTAGCTCAGTGGTATATTCCCATCATAAGTTATAACTAGCCACTAATCCTAGATGGTACATAGAAAATAATAAATCTATGATGAGGGTTTGGTTTTTTTTTAATTAGATGCAACATTCTTAATATTTTAAAAGAAGAATCTTCCTTAAATATACTTAATAATTCTCAATCCACAACCTTGTCACATGCCATCTAAATTTTTAGGTTGCCTTAAGATAATGTGGCATATTTGAAGCATTATATGTATTAGGCAGATCTTAAGCATTGTGTGTGTGTAGATATTATAATTTCTAAACATTTCTCTAATTTTGGTTCCTTTGATTTTTATTCTAGCTATAAGTCCTCTTAAGATAATTGGAGGTCATTTGTATATATAATTTAATGTCGAATAATTTTAAGCATTATATGTGCATGTATATATGTAGGTAGGGTAGTTTTTTTTTGGTCACTAGAAATCAAGACACCAAGGACATGATGTATACAAATATTTTAAACTCAAACTATTCTCCCCAAAATTTTGGCTAAGTTTTGTCTAATTTTGGCATGGAATGGGCATGGCACTAAATGACCATAGCATAAAAGTACCATGACATATATCTGATAGGCACTAAAGCACCATGGCATAGAACCTATGGGGCACAAGATGATAATAGCATGGAGGAACCAGCATGAGAGGACCTAGTCAGAGGGGAATGAGTCATGAGGAACCTAAGGACATATGACTAAAAGCAAAATCAAAATAATAGGGGAGCATGTAAGAAGTGAGAGTAGTTAAAAAATGGCTCATATGGGTCACCCTAACCCTATTAATAGGAAGTTTTACACCATCCCACAAGGAGAGGAACACATGGTAGCAAAGATATAGCATAGAGCAAGGATATAGGGGGTGAAGAGACCTGGGTCTTTAGGAACAACTAATTTTTTAGCACCATGACTCTCAATCTATTGAGAGTTCATTAGATAATTCTTCATGCCATTAATGATTGTAAACACTTGGTCAAGTCAAAATAAGTATAAATACCCCTATTGTAAAGTATTGTGGAAATGGATTTTGGGATGAATTTGTGACAAACTTTTACCTTTCTGATGACTAAGCTTAATATATGAGATAACGAGTTTTATCAACTTCTTGTGTTTTATGATGAATGATGGTGTGGGAGTTAACTAATTAGACTTAGAAATGAGTTATGAACTATCTTTATTTTCTTTTCTAAGTAACTATTGCTAATATAAGATGACAATATTTTGAGTAGTGATATTAATCAAACCTAAAACTCAAAAGATCAGGATAGTTTGTATTTGCATTTATATAATCCCTATTTAATTTGCATAAAGAGAAGGATATGAACAAGTTATTAACACTATGCAACAAAACCTACAAGAATTGGTCTTTCATTGTGTACTTTGGGTGAGCATGCAAGACCTAAATCTTGTGTTAAAGGGCCAACATGCTAGTTCATTGGTCTAGACTTTAGTGCTAAAGTTATAATTATCAACGAAACCCTAACATTTTGGTTTTATTACTGGGACCTAAAGTACTTAAAGCACAGTCATGAAAAATGTTTGAGCATATCACTTTTGAGAATATAGAAGAATGGATTACTAGTGTTTAAGATAACTTTGCAGTTCCCTACCTTGAGCCATGAATCTTTGCATGACAGTGGGTAGAGTAGAACCTCTACAGTGCATTATACAAAACCTTCTTTTTGGAGGTCTTGATTCATTTACATACTTGGTTATTAGCATATGCTCAAGGAAGGTCAATGCATCTTAGAAGGAGACAATCTTGGATGCTAAAATGGCAAAGAGATTTAGTAAAACTTGGAGCTCCATGGACATGAGCAATTAACTTTTCGTGAAAATGAATTCTGAATAGCTACATTTTAGAGTACACTATTACCTATTTATGTCCTGAAGAAGCCAAGTTCTAGTTCCTTTGAGAATTGTGTGGTAATTATATTAGGATTTTTTCTTTTTAAATCAAGAAGCTATTTGTTGATTTTGGACTTGAAACTATACTAATAGAGATCTAAATCCTCTTATGCATAAGCCACACATTAAGAAGGGGAGAATAGGAGTTGGTAGAAGATTGTGCCTTCAAAATGGTATCCAGCCAATGTGCATTAAGGAAATAGAAGTATGATGAAGCTCAGTAAAGGATTATAGGAGTTAGTGATGCAAAAAGAGACTGAGAGAACTCAAGGAGTGTTGTTAGGATCCATAGGGAAGCAAAAACACACGAGGACCCCATCACTTTCAAGCCATATTCTATGATACTTCTATCTTACAAATGAAAAACAAGTTGGATGATAGGAAATGAGGAACTGAGGAACCAAGTCTAAACCAACCAGGCTCCCCCACCATAGTGCATGTTTATGCTTTTGAGTTAGATGAAATACACATACATAATTAGGATACAGATAGTTTGGAATCAAAGACTAAACTAGTAAGGGATACTAAAGTTGAGCCTTTTGGTGTTCATTTATACTTAGCACTTTATTTCCCTCTTCAAGAGAATTATATGGCACAACTTGGGATGCTTCATAGACTAGGCCTACAAGGATAGAATACAGGCCCCAATTTTAGTAATCAACCAACTGCCACACCTCATATCATAATCACTTTTACTGGAGGCACTAGAGGTGGACTAGAAGGTGGTACAAGTGGTATCAGACTTCCTTCCCAAGGGATTGAGGTTGGAGGTTCCCAATAACTACCCATTTAAGCACCTCAACTAACTATGGTGTATTATGAAATGACATTACACTTACCATAATATCGAGGTATGGAGAATGCAGTTGAGCATGTCCATAAATATGAACTAATTTGGAGGGCATGAGGAATTACCTCCTCTGAACATAAGGCCACATAGTTTTCAACTATGTTTTTAGAGCGCATGCATAAATGGTATCAAAATTTTGACCCTCAACAAGTGGTGGTTGACTATGATCAACTTAAGATAGCCTTCCTTCAGGAATTTGACATTCTTGAATTTGAGCAACAAAGCATAATAGCGCTAAAGGACATAAAACAAGGACTTAATAAGAGTGTGCATGGGTATGATGCAAGTTTTAAGACCTTGTTGTCTAAATTATCATTTGAGATTAACACTACTCAACATGCACAATGGTTTGTGGTAGGATTGTTACTACATTTTTATCAAACCTTGTCACAACGGACCTTCATTAGTCTATACGAGGCCTTAGAGGCTACTCTCCACATTGATGTAGTTAAAAGCATTGATACTAGGATCAGTCCTTTTATGGAGGCCCAAATAGCCTCAATAGTTTTGTAGATTGAGAAGTTGACAGCCAATAATGCACATGAAACATGCATTGGTGTTTAGTATATAGACTATGAATTTGAAGGGCATACACAAAGTAATTATTTATGCAAGAATATTTGTGTGATACTTAAATAGACATGTGAAATCTATCTTGGGGAACATAATGTACACTCTTTTCCTCTTCTATAACAAGTTATGCACAATAAGGTGTCTGACTATTACAAGATCTGTGATGCCTATACTCATGACACTAATGACTATCATTTGAATAGTGACATTTATGAAGCTCGAGTGCATGGCACACACTAAACCTCAATATTAAATAATCAAGATAATGGTGGCTATCATGGATGATGAAGAGGGCAAGGATCAAGAGGTGGTCATTTCCCACCTAGGACCTGTTACAAAGGTGGGTCTTCATACCACTATCAAAGGGATTACCCAGACTACCTGACGTGCATTTTCTATAAAAAGGACCACCGACTGTAAGAGTGTCCTAACTTATAAATGGATATCACAAAAGAGTGAAACCAAAAAGGTGTTGGGATGATTCAAATTGATAAACCACATTAGTGTGCATGCCCAACCATACCTATAGTTTAATAGGTAAACATAACCACTCACAGTGTGGGACAGACCCAGTCAACATCTAATCCCATCAAAAAACTACAATGAGAAGAACCAAGAGAAATAAAGTATCTTAATATTCAACAACAAAAATATGTTTTAAAAGATACGATGGTACTAGTACAAGAACTTTAGTGAGAAATTTAGTTCTTAAAAGACAAAGACATAACACATTGTGATGTTGTGTAAAGGGAAGTTTAACCTCAACATGTGGTGTATGATGACTTTTAGGAGTTGTGCAAGTTCATGTTGGATGAAGACATTATTCCATAGCTAAGTGTTTGGCTTAAGAATCAAGCTTGAGTACTAAATGAGGCTCACCCTCAAGTCACTAGGTAGAGTAACGATCATCATTTAAATCATGCTCTGTGACACGACACTCTTAGTTCCTTTACTCCCCCAAAAGATAAAGAAATATTAGTCAATGTTGCCATTGATACATGGGTAATCTGGGACATACTAATAGACTTTGGCATTGAAGTCAATGTCCTCACCAAGGATTCTTAGCACAAGATGACTAGTCCAACACTATATCCTTCACCTCGTGTCTTATTTATGGCAAATAAGACTCACATGTTACCTATTGGGTTCCTCAAGAATGTAATGGTTGACATACTTGGAGCACCATTCAAAGCATATTTTGAGGTCTTAGAACTAGCTGAAGCTGATGATTACCTAGCTCTATTAGGAAGACCTTGGTGTTATAAAAATAATGCAAACTTGAGCTTCAATAAGTGTTACATTAGTTTTGAAAACACTGATTAGCATGTTATAATACCACTATATCAAGCATAAGGACCCCAATACATAGAGACTATTAATGTTGATGAAGATATAAACCATATCTCTAATGTCACTATAAGGAGTGATGAGCAAAGAGATCCCATTCTAGATGGCATTATTTAATGGTCAGATACTCAATACCTTTTTGACACTACAATTAGCGCATGTAATTATTGGGCTCATGGTGATTATGACCTCATTGGCAGAATATGTAGTACCATCAATAGCCAAGATAATGTGTCACACTATTTTAATAAATGGCATAGGTTCATTCACCATATGACTGGCCAAGTCATGAGGGGACCTATCATAGAGACACCACTCGAAAGACTTGACGAGGATCTAAGGTTCCATGGGTAGATGAAAGTTTGAGACTCCATTCAGTGCCTAGAAGAGTTTTACCACACTGATGAAGATCATCTTCAATATTTGGTTCATCTCTTTAATGTCACAGCTACACGATGGTGGTGAACCCATTATGAATGACTCCTCTATTGGGATCAAGTACACTCAACCTTACACCACCACTTCCATCATGATAACAAAGTAAAGAGAGCAGTCAGTTGTAGCAGAGTACAAGCACCTAAGCTCCACATCAAAGCTTGTGAAATAATGTGGCAGGATGATGAGTCCTACTTACCAAAATATTTTTGGGTGCATTCATTCTATGTAACTTTACACACTTGGTTATGAGCATGATACGTTCATGAAGAGAAACACATGGGTACCAGGTTTTGGCATCTACTGAAGGAGAACATGAACTTGGCACTATCATATTCTTTACTAAGGATGGATTTGTGCCTCACCCTCTAGCCACACATGAAGAAGTAGTAAGTGACCCATGTCCCATAGAAGAACACCTAAGGATTATCCATCAAGACCCTGAGGAGAACCTACACCTATTATATGAACCATTGACATATCTAGTTTCTACACTTGCACCAATCTTTGATCAGAACCAATGTGAAAAAATTCATCTAGGGAAACAAAAGCTCATGTTACAAGTAGAAGAAGGTGAAGGATCCACTCCACTTGGCCTAATGTCTATCTATTTATATGTTCCTATAGATTTCAGCACAAGAACTATTTAGGACACAAGTGATGATAGAGATAACCCCTACCATGGGCCTATTCAGACTATTCAGTACAACATCAGCTTGGAATAAGAACCAAAGATGGGTATAGTAGGAAATTATTGAAATGATATAGAGATTTCAAAAAAAAAAATTACTAAAAGAATATTAGGATATATTCCTAAGAAACTACAATTAAATGAAGGGATTCCACCCATCCTTGGGAAAGATGCATATCAAGCTAGTTAATGATGCTTGACTAATTAGAAAATGCCCATATAGGATGAATCCTAATTTTTGAGTACATGTCAAAGAATAAATTTATAGAATTTTATGCACCAAATTAATCACCCCCATTGATGAATCTAAGTGGTTCAATCTCATGGTGATTAGTATCAAGAAGTGTGGATGCATATATGTCTACATGTACTATCGAGTACTTAATGCATCCTATGTAACTTATCATTTTCTAATGTCATTCACAGAGGAGATCCTTGAAGGTGTTGTTGTATGTGAGTTATATACCTTCACAGATGGCTTCTTTGAGTACCATTAGGTATAAATAGCTAAATAAGACCAACCCAAGATAACATTTGCCATTGAATGGGGATCATTTCAATATATTATTATACCCTTCAAGTTAAAAAATAACCCAACAGTGTTTTCACAAATAGTAATTGAAGCCTTTAAGGACTTCATCGACAAATTCCTTCAAGTTTATTTGGATGATTGGATAGTATGTGGTTTGGTCAAGGAACATTATTCTAACCTCGGACTTATGCTTGAGCTTTGTTGGGTCTTATAAATCTCATTAGACATAAATAGGTGCCTATTTGTGACACATTTTGGTGTTCTCCTAGGACATATTATTTGTAAGGAAGGACTTATGGTAGACTCGATGAAGGTACTATTATTATTTGCCTCCCAGTTCCCAAGACTCAGCACAAGGTCCACTCTTTTCTAGGCCATACTAGTTATTATAGAAATTTCATCCATAGATATGGATGAAAATTGCCGTGCCCCTGGAGGAAATTTTAAAGTAGAATGAACATTTCATATGGACTTGCTCTTGTAAAGAGGCATTTGAGAAATTTAATTTAAATTGGTCATTGCTCCTATCCTTTAATTCCCTAATAGGACAAAACCATTTCATGTCCATGTTGAAGCATCTGCTATGGTCATTGGTGTAATCCTTTTACAAGCAGGTGAAGGTCACCTGGATCACCCAATATACTTTGTTAATAGGAAGCTCACACCAACTGAAAGAAACTATACCACTATGGAATGCAAAGCATTATTGATGGTCTATACTTTGTATAAGTTTAGATAGAACCTATTATCCACTCATTTTATTTTCTATACATATCATGAGGCTTTGAAGTACCTTGTCAATAAACCCATACTACATGGATGGATCTATTGTTGGAATATGTTATTTCAAGAGTTTGAATTTTAGTTATGGTGAAACCTAGGAAGGCTAATTATGGACCTAACCACTTATCATGGATCAAGATTAGAGAACTATTGCATGCCATAGAATATGATCTTCCTAATGTATAGCTCTTTCATGTTATATAGGTACTTGAAGAGATAGAAGATATTATAGCATTCTTCAACATTGGCTTCACACCCACTGGTCTCACCTCATCGGCCAAAAAGAAACTCATGGTTTGCATTGTACCCTTTTAGCTTATAGCAAATGATATTTACAAAATGGGTTGTGATGAAGTTCCTCAATGTTGTGTAATGAAACATGAGCACCTCAAAGTACTCCATGAAGTTCATGAGGGTATTACAAGTGGACACTATAGTAGAAAGGCTACCACACAAAAGGTTATGCTAGCTAGATTTTGGTGGCTAACTCTTTTCCAAGATGCTAAAGCATATGTTAGGCAATGTGACATATGTCAGTGCATAGGCAAACCTAACCAAAGAGATGTTATGCCTCTATGACACATTCCTTCTCAAGAACCCTTTGAAAATTAGGCTATTTATTTTTTTAGCCCCATCACTCTAGTAGGATGATAAATAGGTTCTTCATACATCACTATAGCAACTAGCTACCTTATGTGTTGGGCTCAAGCTATGCTAACAAAGGATTCTACTACTACTACTACATGGCTCATCTAGGAGAATATCATAATTCAATTTGGATATCCCCTAAGTTTCACCAGTGATCATGAAACCTAATTTTAAAATGTAATGATTTGCATCTTATTGGCTGAGTTCATGATTGCATACCACAAAACAACACCATATCATTTGCAAGCTAATGGAACTATTGAGGATTTCAACAAGATCCTAGCTACCACACTGACAAAAATATGTAATGTTGGCTGAACTGATTAGGATGATAGGGTGTTTACAGTACTATCGGATTACCGAATAACTTACAAATTCTTAAACAAAAGCATGCTCATTTTCTCACTCATTAGATCCAAGATGTAGAAAAGTGCAAGCAAAAGGCATGACATGATCACCATATAAAGAATAAAACATATTCACCATGAATGAAAGTCTTATTATATGACTCTAACTTTACCCACCACCCTAGAAATCTTTGTATACACTAGGATGGCCCTTTTATATTTCATAGCATTAGACCTACCAAAGCATGTCGATTGCAAAGCATGGATGGCCAATTCCTTCTTGGGCACTATAATGCAAGCCAGATCTAGCCATTTTTCACTTCAAAATAGCTAAAGTATGATAATCAATAAGGCTTATGCCATTAGTTTAGGATTTACTACTTTCAATAAAAGTGTTACCTTTGTTATGTGCAACTTTTCCTTTTTGTAATTTTATTCCAAAAGTTCTTGTTTTCTTCATGGAGGACCATGAATCATTTTACTGTGGGTTAAGAATTCATGATTATTAAAAAAACATGAAAAGTGCATACGTTACTTAGGCACGTGAGTTACATGGGCGTGCAAGATATTAAGGTCATGCAAGGTACTAAAGTCGAGTGAATCATTTAAGACACAAAGGGGTGAGGTTCTTGCCATGAGTTATAAATTCAAAAGATATAGTTGTCTCCCACCTCACAAAAATCATGGGACATAGTTGTCATCCACTTTTAAGAAAGGCACAAGACATGATGTACCTTCAATGTAGATAGAATAGTTATGGCAAGAAACATACCAATAGCATGATGAGACAATACCATTAAAAGCATTAATTGTAAAAAGCAAGGATCTAAACATGATAGCCATTAAGGATCTACATTAATGACATGAACTAATCAATGATGAGAAAACATTAATGATTGTAAACCCCTCTTGGAGCCTATAAATAGGCAAGTTGAACTCATTTTACACTTTACCTTAATATTAACAAACTTGAAGATCAAATGACTTCTAGAGCCAAGTTAAGTGAACCTAGAGCCAAGCAAAGTGAAATCATCTCCATAAAAACCTACATATGGCATTACTAAATTGAGAAGAGATATTATGAGTCTGGTTCATTAAAAAAACATTAGTACCAAAAGTTATAAGTTGTAGTCCTACCATCGAAGGGTGATTAAGCTATAAAAGCTAAAGCAGTCATTCACAACCACATATTTTTTTGGAAATTTTGGATGGTCATGCATTAACTTTCAGGATCCTCAAAGGGTGATGTGGCCTAATAAAAAGGCTAAAAGAACTAAACCCTTGCCAATAATACCAGAATAAGAGGAGGTGAATGAAAGAGACTAGGTTCTAATTAGGGAAGAAACACTAAAAGAACAAGTTTAATGTACATAAGAAGAAGAGGAAAGTATGGTGCACAAAGGGAAGCAAGCTCAATCATCCTCAATGTAGAAAGCTCAAGTGTCCCCACCTTGATCTCTATTTATTAAAATAAATACAATATCTAGAATTAGTGTTGTGCATGGAGAACTGGGTCTCCAAGGTTTCCACTTGTACCATCTTCAACTACAATCATCACCAACTTGGGAATAAGGTTGAGCTCCAAAGTGACTATCAGGTTAAGACCAAGAACACTAGGAACTAAGTGGTGTATGATCTCATGATATTCAACCATCTATATACTATAGGGTTGTTTTATCTCTTTAATTTACCATACTTTGGTAAACCCATGGAGGTGGTTCAATTCTTTCTTTTGCACATCTATAAGGACCATATTTACTTCATCGAGTGTAGCATGAAGATCACACTCAAGAGGATTAGCAAGGTCACAAGACTACAATGCTTAGGGTTGATCATAATTGATGACTTGGTAAAACTACGGAGGTACAAAATACCACCATGATGCTCATGTATCAGAAGTAGGTCCATGCCATGCATATCAAAAACCTATAAGATCTCATCTTTTGGGTTGTAGTGTAGATCATCATGACCAAGATTATAGGGACCAATCATTGGAAAGAGATTGACATGGTGCACCTTTATATTTCCCATTAGGTCACACAGGGGTTAAAGTACAACTAGGCTATATACTTCACCCAAAAGATATAGAAAAAACCCATCAGATGCCTAAGTATAGGTTCTCATGGGGATTAATCCTCCTCTTATTAGTTTTTGACAAAATCAATGTGCTAAATTATTGTTAGGTTGTGGAGCTAAAAGCTTCACTGATGCAAACAGAGGAGGAGGTTTTAGGAAGGTTGTTGTGTGTTATAGTTGTCAGTGTCGGTCAGGCCAACCGACGTCGATAGGAAAGAGACAGAAGTCAACCAACATCAGTCAAAAGTCGGTCAGCGTCGACACCCCCTAGGCAGACAGGAACCGACATCGGTCACTTGTGTGGTTCGAGCTGTGAGTATTAAGGGCAGTTAGCTAACAAACCAAGTGTTTGCCCAAATTTAGACTAGAAGTTGTGGATCTAATTATTGTAATTGGATGTCTAATTATTGTTTGCATGAGATCTATTTAAGAGACTCATTGGTTGTATTGTAAACTAGTGCTAGAGAGTAAGAGAGCAATAATATAAGCTCCTTCAGAGAGAAGAGAGCAATGGTGTGTTCCTCCTAGTGCCATAGTACCAAGTGTGGGTGCTGGATTAGAGAATCAACAGGGTTCTTCACGTATGTATGATCTTGGTCATCAGATGAGCATGGCTTCTTTAGGAGATCTACATGGTAAGTAAGATCATTGATCTGCAGGTATATGTGTGTGCAAGGTCAAGGTTCACAGGTGTGCAGAACCAGATTGATTTTCCTGTGTGCAAGATCAGATAGGATAGCAACACAATAGGGAGGAGAATCAGGTGGGATCTACTTGGAGTACAATGTGTACTCAAATAGAGAGCAAAGAGGAAGGCAAGGAAGATCCTTCCATAAGTAAGGTCTGTTGAGGTGCAGGTTATTGCAGGTTCAGGGGAGATCTACTTGAAGTATGTTTGTGTACTTGTGGAGTGCGTGGAGCACTTGTGGAGTGCATGGAGCACAAGTGTACTAGCAGTAGTGGATACTGGCTGGTTGGAGGTGAACACCAACTATGTGTTTGATTTGTGTGTTGGGACCTAAGAGAGAGAGCTTTGAGGGAAGATTTACTGTTTATGCCCTAGAGGTGTGGGAGCCCTAGAGGTGTGTAAGGAAGAAGAACTGTGGCAACCTTCTTTGTTGTATTTCCTTCTGAAAGAGTTTTAATACAAGTTGTGTATTGTCTCTCATATCATGTGTTATTTCTAAATTCTAGTTACTTGTGTATTTTGGTTAAATTTCGCATATTAAGTTGCTTGGTAATCAATTGTGTGCTTCCGTTATTTATCCCAACACGTGGTATCAGAGCTAAGGTTGCAGGGAGCAAGTTTTGTGTTTGGTTACAGGTCACTCTCAAGGGTTTTTGATTGAGTGGGAGTAGAGCAATGGCAGAAGAAAGTAAGCTAAGAATGGAGGAGTTGAAAAGCACAGATGGTTACTTATGGTCCTATGGAAAGAAAGAGCAGGGGAAAGAATATTGTTGGTTGGTAGCAGATCAGCATGAAGGAACTGAAGATGTAGATGTTGCAGGTGTTGTTGCACAGGATGCTCTGAGAGGTTTCTTGGATAAAGTTGAATCTTGGATAATAGATTTTGTTGCCTCTTTCCATGTAGCCCTAGGGAGAGGAGCTGGTGAGCCTTGTCAGATTATTGGCAAAGGGGAAGTGAAGCTGAAATTGTAGGTGGCCAACACATCGGTGTTGAAGGAGGTCATGCAGGTCCCAGGCTTGGAGATGTGGCTAATTTCTTCAAGAAATTTGGGTGATGAGAGATGCACAAAAACTCTCACAGTAGATATACTTGAATTAGCTGGTGATAAGAAAATAGGTACTCTTTATCTACTTGTTTATATTACTGATTCTTCTTCTGTTGCAGAGACGTGGCTTCATAGGCTTGGTCACAAGAGCAAGAAGGAGATGCATGTTCTTAAGAGGAAGACTGATATATTTGACAGGCTTAAGAACTAGAAAGCCTTGGTGTTTATGGAAGAGATGGCAGATAGAGACCAGTGGATGGGGCTGGGTTCTTCTGAGCAGGGTAGTTTGGACATGGGTTTTGATTCAAAGGAGCTCGCGGGTAAAAAGTCATCACTCACAGGAAAACACAGGTACCAGCATTGATAGGAGGACCGACGTCGATAGTAGGTAAGACTGATGTCGGTCAGAGGACCGATGTCGGTAGCAGGAGGACACTGACATCGATAGGGTTGGTAGTTAGGACAGGCGCATGGAACCGACGTCGGTCGGATGTAAACTATGTGGTGATCGAGGTCGGTCACTGTAATGAATTTTGGGTAGACAGCAAGCTATCAAGGAGTCTCAAATGCCCATATGGAGGACTGAAGGTGGTAAGTAAGCCTCAAATTCATTGTTCCTCTTCTTTATACTAGTTGTTGATTGCAGAGCAGGAAGGATCCAGGAAACAGTGGGAGCATGGCAGGAGTATGATGCAGAACCAAGTGGGAGATTTGGTAGGGTTGCCAGTAGGTATGGAAAGCACAGAGATGAATGGATACCTTAGTTGAAGAATAGAGTGAATGGACACGTGAGATGGAAGACTAGGGCATATGGTATTGAGGAAGCTGCAGGACAGTGGTACAGGTTTTGACAGGTGGATGACAAAGCATGACTTTAGTCAATGTCAGGGTAACTACTATGGTTTGTCTTACCAGGGGGATGATGGTCATGACATTAGCCTGTTACTGTATGCGAATGGTATGTTTGCTAGCAGGTTTGTACATACAGAGTTTTGCTGAGCTAAGGGTAAGATTAGTTCAGTGGTTTGCTATGAAGAATTTGGAGCAGCAAAATTCTTTGGCATGGGAGGCATGGAGATCACAGGTTGATTTTGTCTCTAGTGGGAGCTGATGTGAATCAGGTGTTGGCGAGGTTCATTACGTAGGATGCAGAGCAAGAGCACACTAAGGGCTGGACAGTTCAGTGTCCAAAATCACATGAGGTCTGGTATAGACCTGAGTTTGCCCAAGCAATGGGTGTTGTCAGAGAGTTAGGATCCAATTCAGAGAAGTGGGTTCTCAGGGATGTGAGAGGGACCAGCAGCAGGGATTCATGTTATTTAGGGTCAAGACTTCACTACATGGGATTGTAGGTTCGGATGTGGCAGGGTACTCGGATGACAGGAGGTGCACCATAGGTTGTGTGGTGGGTTGTCTTTAGAGCTGAGCTTGAAGATGGATACAAGCCAGGAAATAGATTAGATGGGGTATAGGTACAGGTACAGTGCAGTTGTTTATCTCCAAGTGGGAGATTGTTAGGTTGTGGAGCTAAAAGCTTCACTGATGCAAATAGAGGAGGAGGTTTTAGGAAGGTTGTTATGTGTTACAGTCACCGGTGTCAGTCAGGCCAATCGATGTCGATAGGGAAGAGACAGAAGGCAACCGATGTCGGTCAAAAGTCGGCCAATGTCAGCACCCCCCAGGAAGATAGGGACTAACGTCGGTCACTTGTGTGGTTTGAGCTGCGAGTATTACGGGCAGTTAGCTAACGAACCAAGTGTTTGCATGTCAAGAGCCAAATTTAGACTAGAAGTTGCAGATCTAATTATTGTAATTGGATGTCTAATTATTGTTTGCATGAGATCTATTTAAGAGACTCATTGGTTGTATTGTAAACTAGTGCTAGAGAGTAAGAGAGCAATAATATAAGCTCCTTCAAAGAGAAGAGAGCAATGGTGTGTTCCTCCTAGTGCCATAGTACCAAGTGTGGGTGCTAGATTGGAGAATCAGTAGGGTTCTTCACGTATGTATGATCTTGGTCATCAGATGAGCATGGCTTCTTTAGGAGATCTACATGGTAAGTAAGATTATTTATCTATAGGTATATGTGTGTACAAGGTCAAGGTTCACAGGTGTGCAGAACCAGATTGATTTATAGGTGTGCAAGATCAGATAGGACAGTAACACAATAGGGAGCAGAATTAGGTGGGGTCTACTTGGAGTACAGTTTGTACTTAGATAGAGAGCAAAGAGGAAGGCAAGGAAGATCCTTGCATAAGTAAGGTCTGTTGAGGTGCAAGTTGTTGCAGGTTCAGGGGAGATCTACTTGAAGTATGTTTGTGTACTTGTGGAGTGCGTGGAGCACAGGTGTACTGGCAGTAGTGGATACTGGCTGGTTGGAGGTGAACACCAACTCTGTGTTTGAGTTGTGTGTTGGGACCTAAGAGAGAGAGCTTTGAGGGAAGATTTATTGTTTATGCCCTAGAGGTGTGGGAGCCCTAGAGGTGTGTAAGGAAGAAGAACTGTGGCAGCCTTCTTTGTTGTATTTCCTTCTGAAAGAGTTTTAATACAAGTTGTGTATTGTCTCTCATATCATGTGTTATTTTTGAATTCTAGTTACTTGTGTATTCTGGTTAAATTCCGCATATTAAGTTGCTTGGTAATCAATTGTGTGCTTCCGTTATTTATCCCAACAATTATAGCTCAAGAATGTTGAAGTGGGTATACCCTCCCACACATAAGTCCCCCATTGAATGCTATAAGGTGCTTACATGCCTCAATCACATTAACCCCTCATACAAGATCAAGATGAGGTATTGGTTTGATGGAATAAAGGTGGCATTTGAGTATAAGTGGTGCATCCCCAAGGACTTGCCCCCTTTAGCTATAGAAAAAGCATAGTTTTCCATGACGTATCACTTCTCCCTCACATGTATTTGAATGAACCTGTTTAGAGAGATCTATAAATGGCTCAAGTTACCATACACCTTCTTAGTGTGGTACTTCATAAACTCTATGAATTAGATTTATGATGTGCAACCTATCATCCTCTAGTCTAAGAAAATAGACTCAAAGATTCACACTCTCCATAAAATGTTTATCTATCCAAGCAAAAGGCTTATACAGAGAAGAAGGAGATAGACCTAACTCACATAAAGGTTAAGTAGATGATGGTGGGGGAATAAATTCACAACTTATTTTACATGATGTACTGCTAAAAAGATCCATAGGGTAGGGATCCCAAGGATAAACTTCCATCAGTGACATCCCTAAAGAAGAAAAAGTGGTAAGATGTGGGTGCCAGCACAAGTGGGCATCAAACACCATAAAAATGATAGATGACTACAGAAGCACCATGACATAACCTTCCACCATCTAGACCCATGCCATCCCATACTTCTGTGATACCTCCACCTCACCCTTTACATTGTCCACCTCATCCATTTCCTTCCCCTCCCCACACTTCTCCATCTCCTCCATGTTCTTTACCACCGTATCCTTCATCTCCCTAGCCTACTCCTTCTCTTTCTCCTCCACCTTCTCCACCTCTACCTTCTCCCCCTAAATTAACTCCACCACCATCTCCCCTAAGTGCTTCTACTTCAAAAGTTGCCCAGTAATATCCCCCAAGATAAGTGCCCCAGCAAGAAATTACTAAAGTATAGGTTCATATCATACGTTCTGATTCTGAGAAAATTCCCTCCCTAATGTAGGAGGAGAAATCCACCTCTGATAATTTGTTACTTGATGTTGAACCACCATATGGTGAGGAGGGGGAAAATGAAGGAAAATTGAATGAGATGGTTATTGGTAGCCATGAGGAGGTTGAACTTGAGTATGACCCTGTAAATGGAAGGGATCAGCCAAGACCATAAAAGAGCATGGTGATGATGCAATTGGTAATGCATGTGAGCTATATCATTTCGGTGTCTAAGACAATATGTTCTATATTTAGCCACACTTCATTCATAATGAGGCAACCTTGGAAACAAAGAAATAAGTGTCCTTTTTTTTAGATATATATAATAAGGAGCATGAGTTCTAACTCCTTCAAGGTAGGCTTTCCTTGGGTCTAGATGGTCCAACACTACCAAAACCACTGTGGGTAGATCCACAGAAGATCTCCCTTCTTCTAACAAGCACCATCTTTTTGAAGTTAGACATGAAGATCATGTGCTAGAATATTTTATCAGATTATGATGTCTGCACCATTGAGAGGAAATATGCTAAGATTATGTGCATGTATAATAAAGAAGTTTTAGAGAAACAAGAGCTCACTAAGGAAGTGGCCATATTGAAGCTATAGATCCAAGAGGCCACAGAGGACACAAAGGTAAAAGTAAGGATCTTGAACCTCTACAAAACAATTTTGAATGAAGAACCAATTCTATTAGATGGCGTATCTCTTTATGGGGATGCCATAGAAAAGTTAGAGACCTTGGTAGAACTTCTACTCAAGGAATGTAAGAAGTAACCCACACCAAAAGATAAGGGATTAGAGTTAGCTAAATAGTTCATCATGGCCGTCAAAATATGCAAGTGTGTTATAGAGAGGGTTAGGGAGGTTATCCCCATTTTGGATAAATTTTTTCCATGGTTAACATGCCCAAATAAAGTTTTGAAGGCTCAACTCAAACCTAAAGAAGCCTAGAGGTAGCAGTTAACTAATGCTACACTCTTAATAAAAGACCATGCCGAGCACACTAAATAATTTAGAGATGTAGAGATGATAGAGGATGTAATAAATTAACATCATCAATAGCTAAATGTAAATTTTGTATCCCTCTGAGGATAGGTTGACAAGGAGGTCTCCCCACTTGAAGACATCCAAAAAGATGCCATCATGTCCATAGATGAACTAGTCAAAAAGGTCGATGAGACCTCCATCAAACCCAAGGAGATAAAGAAATCAAAGGAGGGCATAGAAGAAATAACTATAAAATTTCTTGAGGCACTATCATATTAAGACAATTCAAAGAAGGAGATCGATCATTCAGGGCCCAAATTTTTGATGGAGGACACTAGTACAACCTAGTCCAATACAGACTAAGAGTGTAGTGTGGGGTGATGTTAGCCCCAAAATTTTGGCTAAGTGTTGTCCAATTTTGGCATAGAACTAGCATGATGTTGAAGGACCATGGCATGAAAAGACCATGGCATATAGTTGATAGGCATAGAAACATTATGGCCTTAAACCCATAAGGTGTAAGAGGACAATAGCATGGAGGAACTGGCATGAAAGGACCCAGTCAAAGGAGAATGAGTCATGAGGAACATGAGGACATAGGTTTCAGAATAGAAGTAGAAGACTAGGGGAGTGCATGGGAAGTGGGATCAGTTAAAATAATGGTTCATACAGGTCACCCCAACCCTATTAATAGGAAGTTTTCAACCAAACCATAAGGAGAGGAACATATGGCAGCAAAGATATAGCATAGAGTGAGGATATAGAGGGTACAGAGGCCCAGGTCTTTAGGAACAAATAATTGTTGAGTTCCATGACTCTCAATCTATTGAGAGTTCATTGGCCAATTCTCCATGCCATTAATGATTGTAAACACTTGGTCAGGGCAAAACAAGTATAAATACCCCTATTGTA
>JARHVA010001642.1:1290000-1340000 GCA_037957365.1 Torreya grandis
TATCTATATTGATTCCATTTATCACTAGTTAGTGGGAAATTGGGGGATAAGGTAATGGAATTATTAATCAATGTGGTTCCTCAAAAATCTAAGATAAGGACATTGAGATTGGTAACTCTTGGTGTATTTCAAATAGATGTATTTAAGATATATCTTCTAGTTTTACATATAAATGGATAGACAAATAGAATAAATCATGTAATACATGCACATGGACTATTTGGTGCACATATGGGTATCTACATATGCATAGTATTACAAATATTTGTATGTTTGTGTTTTAGAGTGCGAAAATAGCAATTGTTGTATGTTGATGGTGACTATGTAGAAGTTATAATTGTTAAGTCTATGACTTTGTATATGAACTAGAAAATCATGAAAGGAAATAACATTATTTGTTGATTGAATATTATATACTTATTTTTAATGACATCTTCTTTGTCTTTGCTCTCATATGTGACAATCTATACAAACACAAACAGAAACACAAGTTTGAGCCTTAAGTGTCACCGGCTCAAAATCATTCAGCACATAGTTATTACTATATATCATTGTGTATAAGAATGGCCAATCCATTAATGTTGAAAAATATTTGTTTCAATAAAGGAGATCCATAAATTGGAGGAGAATTGATGATATACAAAATACACCACATTTATTGTGTGTATCTAGTATGAAGAAAACTTATTGATTTAACAGTTTTGGGAATATTGGTGTATTATTCCTAATTTAGTTAAGGGTCTGAGTTAACTAAACTAGTAAATAATATGGAAATAATTAATCTATTGATTTATTTAATTTGACTATAATTTGAATCTTTTTTAAAATAGTAATAAAGAAGAGAAAATAAGACTTAGTTGGAAACAGACTGAGACAGCTGGGATAGAGTCTAGAATTCACTGTGTAAAATGGGGATAGTGTCACAAATCAATATCTAGCTTCCATTTATTGATTGGATAGGAGTGCCAAAATATGGCACCCTCAGGTCTTAAACTATAGTACTCTTATGCTAATGTTGGTTAGGAGACCTGAGCTTTCTGGGTTTTGTTCTTTGTGTTTGTGTGAGCCTACCTATGAAATTTTGACTAATGGATGTCCATGGAAATCCTTGTAGATTTTATTTAGTCTTAAAACCCTAGACTCTATTGTACTTTAACAAACTTTAGGAAGAGGGGGTGTTAGTGTGTGTAAGATGCACTAAACATGTATCCACACCCCTTGTGTAGGCACACTACCTACATACCAATACTCAGAAGAGGGATCAAGCCATATGTAGTTCTGCCACTTGATGTGCTTTGTGCAATTATGTGTATGAAGATGTGAAATGCTAAAACTAGGTGTGCTTGAGGTGGCTAGGGACTAGTGTAAGGATTTGAATAAGCTTGTGGTTGTATTGGATGGTTGTATGTAGAGAATAGGAAAATATGCCTGAGTAGTCTTACTTGTATTCTTGTTTACTTTGTGATATTTTCCAACCCCTTCTAAATGAACTTTAAATGGGCTTTTATATGGATCTATTGGTCATGGGTCAAATGTATTCATGTTAGGCTGATAAGAAAAGGAATAAGAACTGAGAAAAATTGACTGTTGGAGGTAAAAATACACTTGGATAAGAGTACCAAAAATGGACACCCTAGGGTCCACACTATAGTCCAAGTTGGGTGCTATAGTCTTAAAGGAACAAGACCCAGGGGGATAGAATCATCACTAGAAATGTTGCTTGGAGGAGGTGGAATCACTGTCTCGAGGCTATGGATGACTGAGAATCAGTGAAAAGATGCCTATGAGGGTCATGAGGGCAAGAAAGAGGGACATGTGGGTAAGGTGTCATAAGCCACACTCAAGCTACCAATTTTCACATTTTATATGACTACATTTGCCCCCCCATTATTCTAATGATGTAGCAAAGCAAAATACTAGGATAAAGGAAAAATAGAAAGTGTACCTGAAGTTACTTGCAATGGTAAATCTCATGAAGTTATGTGATGTTAAGTGTGCATAGAGAGAGCATGTTATGAACTATAAATTTTTAATAAAAAACAAAGATTAGATCAGTTCTTACAAGATATGCTATATCTAAAATAAGAACATATAAAGCTAGGTAAAAGAGAGAGGAAGAGAAATGAATGAATATACCTTACTGGGTACATGAACCAATACAAAACCTATTATGATGTTGAGTGATGTTGGATGATGCTAAATATTTATATGTATGTGTTGTACTAAGAGTAATATTGTGAACGAAGCTGAGTGGTCAATTCCTAATGAGTGGCTCAAGAATGCAAAGGCTGGCCCTTTGGATCCATCATCACTTACTAAGTGAAGCTATGTCATCATGCATGTGTCAATCGATGTTTGGACTATATGTCCAATCCCTCTGAGTAGGTGGTTCAAGAATACAAAGGTTTGATAGTCCTTTGTCTCCATCATTATCTTGTGAAGTGAAGCTATGAATTGATACCAGTATGAAATGTGTGTCATATGAGATGGCTCCTGAAGCCCATGAATGTACCATAATTTAATAATGTTGGCATGGATAGCTGAATGTATGCTAGAAACTAGGCCACTCTTGGCCACTTTTAAAGGTGGAGATTAGGCTTGTATGAAAGCCACTCCAAAATTGGGTACTAGGCTTATATGAAATCCACTCCAAAATGTGGAGGTTAGGCTTACATGAAATCCACTCCAAAATGATGTCAACCACCTGTAGATGGAATAAGGCATGCAACTATTGAGAATGTCTGGGTATGTATTGAACTCAAAAAGAAAATAAGATAAATGTGTCATGCACAATGCCCCCAAATCATTGGTGTATAAAACATGGATTCTAATCTAGAAGTTATACCAACTACCCTGTCTAAAACTAGAAGTGAGAGCCATTATGCCATGTATGATGCCCTCTATATCTAAATTCTCTGAGAAAAACTATATTGAAAGTGTTGTATCTAAACTATTCTGAATGTGCCAAACTGTAGTTGAGCCTAATTTTCTACCTATTTTTGAAAAAACTATTTTTTTGTTATTTGGATAGGAGCATTGAAAATGGACACCCTACTATTCGATGATGTAGTCCAAAATTGGTGCTATTGTCCTAAGATGATTTTAATGACTACTCTATAATTTTCACTATCTACCTGGTTTGAAGTTTGGTTGTTGTTCTGGGTGTTCTGAATGTTGATTTTTTTGACTGGTAGGAGATCTGATCTCTATGACAAAACCCCTATTTGTTGCCCTCCATTTTGAGGGTAGGAATGAATACCCTGCAATGACTATCCTTAGAAGAAAGAGCCCTACAAGTGTCTTATGCTACACGAATACATGATATAGCAATGATAATCAAAACGATAGCTGTGAGTAGGCTGAAGCATGAAATAATATGAGTCATGAGACAGCTACAAATGTCCTCACCTATAATAGATTGAAGTGGAATAGCTTCCACCCATTTGGTAAAGTATTCCATAGCTTTGATTATAAAATTATGTCCATCAAGGGATTCAAGGTTAATTTTTCCAATAAGATCAACTCCCCATAGCATGAATGGCCATGAAGAGATAATAAGTTGCACAATTGTTGTGATGGTGCATGTTGTAGGTTATTGTGTCATTGACATTTATTGCATAATTTTGCATTTTGTAAACATTCATCTTCCATGGTGGGCCAGTAGTATCCTTGGAAAAGCAATTTGTGTGACATATCCTTTCCACTAAAGTGAAAAACACACTCACTATCGTGTATTTGTGTAAGAGCAATTTTGGATTCTACTAAAGTTAAGCATCAAAGCAATTATCCATCTAAGGATTTTTAAAAAGGTCTCCACCAATGATTACATAATGGAGTGCTTTTTTTTTAACTTATGTTTATCATTTTGGGAGAAAGTGTCTAGTGTAATAAATTTATCTATCAAGTTATAAACATTAGAAAACCATTTTGGAGTTATGAAACTTTGCATAGTAGATAAGATGAAAAGGGCTCAAATCCATGTTGGATATTGCTAGTGATTATAATCATTAAATTGTAAAAATTACTTGATCATCATTTATGTTGATAGGAATTAGAGATGCATCACATGCCATTGCTTGTATATGTTGATTATTTTTTCTTGGTATACTCTCAATAGAAAAGTAGTCAAATTATGATGATAGACATTGTATCATGTTCTCGTATGGAATAAGATGTTCTTTTTTTGTCTAATAGACATCATTGACTTGGTTGACCACAAGTTGGGAATCACTAAAGACTTGAATAGATCTAATTTGGAGGGACTAGGCTACAAAGAGACCTAAGATAAGTGCCTCATATTTTGTTATGTTATTAGTGAAAGAAAAACTTAATTGATATGCAATAGGAACTATGTGACTAGAAGGGTTGACAAAGGCAATGCCTGCCCCCACACCAGATGCACATCGAGTGTCATTGAATAACATGGTCTAAGTATCAAAATGAGTAGAATAGGTAGTGAAATCATCTCTAAATGTGTCACTAATAGGATTGGTGTCCAAGAGTGGTGTGGCTACCAAATGATCTACAATGATTTAGCCCTTTATTGATTTTTGTAAAACTATTTTTAAGTTAAACTCTATTAATAACATGACACACTTTATGATGCAAAGAGATGTGGTTTTGCCATTAGAAACTTTGAGGGATCTACTTTTGTGATAACCTGAGTCTTATTATTTATCATATAATGTCAAAGTTTTTGTGTGGCAAAAACTATGCTAGACATAATTTTTATATTACAAAATAAATTTTTTCATAATCAACTAATATGTGACTAATGTAATAAACTACTCACTCGATATTTTGATCATCATGTTGTGCTAAGAGTTCTCTTAATGCATGATCTATTATTGAGATATATAGGAGGAAAGTTTTGTCAGGTATAGGTGGTGCTAAAACAAGTGGATTAAGAAGACATTACTTGATTATATCGAAGCTTTCTTGACAAGATTGGTCCCAGATAAACTTTATATCTTTATTTAATAATTGAGTGAATGATTGATTTCTATCAGCAAGCTAAACTATAAAATGGCGTATTGCTTGGATCTTGCCTTGTAAGGATCAAAGTTGTTTTAGGTTTGTGGAGGTGGCATGGTGATAATTACTTTGACTCTCTTGGGGTCAACCTCTATGCCACATTGGGAAATAATAAATCCTAAGAGTTTGCCTGATGTAACTCCAAATGCACATTTATTTGGGTTCAATCAAACATTGTATTGTCTAAGTCTTTGAAAGATCTTTCATAAATCAATAGCATGATGTTGTCATTATTTGGATTTATATAATATATCATCGACATAATCCTTGATAGTATGGTGAATAAAACCATGAAATATATGTGTCATGGTACACTGGTATATGGCTCCAACATTTTTAATTTGAAAGGCATGACAATGTAACAAAATGTACCCCAAGGTGTTGTAAAATATGTTTTTTCTTGATCTTCTTCAAAAAAATTGATTTCGTTATATCTTGAAAATCCATCCATAAATGATAACATTTCATACCCTACTATGGAATCTATGATCATGTCAATGTTGGGTAAAGGAAAATCATATAATCATAACAACACCAAATTTGTCTATTGGGTTTGACCATATGGATTGTATTGGAAACCCATTCAAGGTGTGCTACTGGTCAAATGAATATGGCATCTAAGAGGCATTGGATCTCATCTTTGACTAAGAGAGCCACTTTAGGATGCATTTTGCGATTTTTTTGTTTAAGTGGTTTAGCATCTGGGTATAAAGGAATCTGATGAACTGCTATAGATGTATTAATTCCTGGCATATTTGAGTAAGACCAAGCAAAGAGTTATATAAAATCTATTAAAGTTTGATGAATATCTGAATCCTCTTCCTTTCATAGGTTAGTCACTAACAAGACAATGTGAGAATCTTGATCAGTTCTAAAATTGAAATTAATTGTTTCCTCATTGAGCAATGTGGAACAATCTAGTGTGTATAGGGTTGTAGGAATAGTATCATCAGAATCAACTGGTATGTCTTGGGGAGAATCTAGATTTTCTTCAAAGTATGCATGGGCATTTGTGTGATGATTAAATCTATTTTTATGATATCAAGATGGGAGGTCCTCATATGCTCTAAGATATTGTAAGAGGGATTCATCATTAGAGAATTCATCTAATGTGTACATATATAGTGAAACTGTATCATCAATGATATCAAGATAGATCAATGATAATGTTGAAGTATGATTAACGATGTGTTCTATTGATGTATGGGTGGAAAAAACTTTATATGCTTTGAAGTTGTAGAAGAAGGTTTATCATGAAGAAGGGTAAATCGATATCCTATTCCTTGCCTTCCATGTTGTGTTGATGCCTTGACAAGATTGATGATTCCTTGTTCATGATTTCAAGGACTTTTACCATGATATCCCATCTTATTAAGACATTTAAGTTCATAAGGGGAAGTAAAATAGTGATTTGGTGTCGATGCTATTATAAAACTTGGAATTATTTGATGTGTTGCATGGTCCAAAGGTGCACTATAAGTGATGGGTTGTGTAGGTATATTATTGAGATTAAAGTGTGTAATATAATTTTCTAGAGATTTGGTAACCTGGGAGTATTTAAAAGGTTCATTATCTATTGGGCATGTGTATATGTAGCCTTTGTGAATAAATTTTAGACAAACATGAAGTGTAGAAGGGACTGCATGCATATCATGAATCCAAGGTTGACCAAGTAATAAATTATAATTAAGGTCATTTGGCATGACTTGGCAAGTAGTTGGTACTGTCTTAGGTCCCAAAGTAATATTGAGTGTTATTGGACCCATGATTTTCCATGGAATGCTATCAAAACCTCTGATGTTCATATTGTAATGGCCTAAATAATGAGATTGCATGTTAAGATGTTTAATAAAATAAATGTTGAAAATGTTGAGTCCTAAACCATTATCAACTAACACTCTTTTTACCACCACATCATTAATTTTTAATTGAATATAGAGAGGTAGATGTTTTTTAGTGATGTGTCACGGGGTAAATCCTCTTTTCCAAATGAAATATGTTCTTTAGTCTATTGTATTATGTTGAGGATAGATGCAAAATAAGTTGGTTTGGTAGAAATAGGAATTCTAATATTACGAAGGGTTACATACAACACATATTTATAAATATATGATCACTAAAGGAGCTTGAGAACTAAAACTGTATCTAAAGGGGTGCTAACCTAAGTGATAAAGTTATATCCATGGGTGTAATCAACCTGCCTATCTTCATAAACTTGGGTGATAGCATGTACCGCATGATATACTATAGGCATAGAGTTGGTAGTAGGTACATGATAAGAGCTAGATGTACCAAGTTTCAAGGTAGGAGGGATAGATATAATAATTAGTGTTTGTTTGTGTCTAGTAGTGATAAGGAAATACTCAAAAGTAGCTAATGAGTTATATGCATCTAGGTAGAACTCATGAACGTGAAATGAAATGCATGAAATTGGAGTGATAAGTTGTATAGCGATATGTTTATAAAGATCATTCCACATGAGAGATATTAAACAAGGGAGAGAGCGCATGAATTTATTCATTAATGCATAAAGAAATTTGACATGTGTGATGATATTTCTAATGTGTTTAACAAGATAAACTTGAAAAAAAAATTGTATGAAAGATACAAAGCAAAGGGTAGAGAGCATGAAATTGTGCATGAATGTATAAAAAACTTTGCCATGTGCTATGATATTTCTAATGTGTTTATAAAAATAAACTTGAAAAAATTTCCATATGAGAGATACAAAGCAAAGAATGAAATCTTGCATTAAAGTCAAGTACACATCACTTTGAAAAAGAGGGATCTTATTATGTTTAACAATAACTTTCTTAATACCATCCCATATAATGAAAAGTAAGCATGAAATGCAAAGAATGAATCTTTGTACTAACATATGGTAAACATCATCATTCGTGTACATGATAGGACTGAGTATGGTCTCCTTATTATTTGCAAGAAATGCAAGAAATATGTGTAAATAAGTGAGATCGATTGTTGCTATTATATGAAATCTAAATTTAGATGTAAGGCGATACCTCAAAAGGAAAATAGGAACTAGTACATGCAACTAGGGTTTTGAGTAAAATTATTTTTAAAATTACTACAGAATGTTAAGATTTAAATATGTAAGTAAAAAATTAGAAAAATACTATGAAAATATCGAGACCTAGTATGGGCAACTAGGGTTTGAAAGAAAATTATTTTTAAAATTACTATGAAATTTAAAAATTTAATGCTAATTTTTTATTTTGTTATGTAGGTTAAAAATTAGAAATATATCCAAAAAAATCAATAAAAAATTTACCTTAAGGTTTTAGGGTTTTTATGTGCAAACAAAGTAAGTCACGTTCACCTAATGATTTAACAGTTTTGAGAATATTGGTGTATTATTCCTAATTTAGTTAAGGGTTTGATTTAATTAAATAAGTAAATAATATGGAAATAATTAAGCTATTGATTTGTATAATTTGACTGTAATTTGAATTTTTCTAAAAATAGTAATAAGGGAGAGAAAATAAGACTTAGATGTAAACAAATTGAGACAGTTAAGACACAGTTTAGAATTCATTGTGTAAGACTGGGATAGTGTCACAAATCAGGATCTGGGCTTCAAATTTTGATTGGATAAGAGCACCAAAATAGGACACCTTAGGGTCTAATGCTAGTCCTCTTTTTCCACTATTTTTTAGATCTAAGCTTGTTGGGTTTTGTTTGTTGTGTTTGTATGAGCCTGCCTATGAAATTTTGACTGTTGGATGGCCATAGAACTCCCTATAGAGTTGATTTAGTCTTTAAACCCTAGAATCCATTATACTTTAACAAAAATTTGGAAAAGAGGGGGGTTTAGTGTGTGTAAGATGCACTAAACATGTATTCACACCCCTTATGTAGGCACGATGCCTACATACTAATACTCCGAAGAGGGATCAATCCATATGTAGTTCTCCCACTTGATGTGCTTTGTGAAATTGTGTGTATAAAGATGCAAAATGTTAAAATTGGGTGTGCTTGATGTGGCTAGGGATTGGTGTAAGGATTTGAATAAGTTTTTCATTGTATTAGATGGTTATATGTAGAGAATAGGGAAATATGACTGAGTAGTCTTGCTAGTGTTCTTGTTTACTTTGTGATATTTGCCAACCCCTTCTAAATGAACTTTGAATGGGCTTTTATATGGATTTATTGGTCATGGGTGGAATGTATTTTCATTATGTCAATAAGAAGAGGAATAGGAACTAAGAGAAACTAATCATTGGAGGTAAAAATGCACTTGGACAAGAGCACCAAAAATGGACACCCTAGGGTCTGATGCTATAGTCCAAGTTGGGTGTTATAGTATTAATGGAATGAGACCTAAGGGGATGGAATCATCACTTGAAATTCTACTTGGAGGAGGTGGAATCATTGTTTAGAAGGCTATAGATGACTGGGAATCAGTGAAAAGATACCTATGAGGGTCATGAGAGCAAGCAAGAGGGACTTATGGGTTGGGTGTCACAAGCCACACTCAAGCTACTAATTTTCACATTTTATATGAATACATCTACACACTATGGATGTGATGAATTTAGTCTATCATTTAGTTTTCTCCCATTCTAAGTGTGTGACTTCAGAGATGTTAATAATTTAGTATATTTCATGCTTAAAACAACTGTTCAAATTTATATTTTATATGGGTAACACATATTTATATTCCCTTTTAAATGCTATTAAAGTAGGAACACTGCACTTTAATAAGTAAAAAATATGGAGATTCTAGTTGTAAAAGTCATTTTGAGAGACAATGCATAGTTATGGTTTTAAAAATATTGGTAAACTTTGAAGAGATTCATGTTGGGAGGCCATTATGTTTAAATTATCATGATAACCAATTGAATTTATAGGTTACCAGCAAAATATCAAGGATATAATGGAGATGCTCTATTTTTAGAAGCCGAAAGATAGAATAGTGTTGGTTGTGGTGGAAGATCTGGTGGGTTCGTAGCAATACAAAACATTAACCTATTTTCATATTATGAGCCTTGTTTATTTCCTTTTAGAGCTTGTTTGCATATTGATTATATTTCATCTGGTCAACAATTTATTAGATTGAGCAAGTTTTCAAGGGTTGCAAAGGCATTTTCTAAGAAGCTTCAATCCCCACAAAGATTAGCAGATGAAATATGCAACACATTGAGTGATAACGTTAAACCTTTGGTTGTAGCATTGATTTTGGAATGTTTGTATATTTAGTTTCCAAAATATGAAAAAAAATGTTAATGAATTTAAATATAAAATTAAATACATGCCACATTGGGTGCAATCATCTTTTTGTATAGGATCTGACATATTTGAAAATGAAAGTAGCAACAAATGGAATGACTTTATTAAACTTCTACACCTTGTAGGGATCATTGTTTCAGGACATATCTCAACTACATCTTTAGTGAACAAAGACATTTGTTACCCCTTCCTAGATACCATTGACTTAGCTTCATCTATTTTGAATGGAAAATTTACCCCTTAAAATGAGTTGAATAGTAATGACAGTGGTCCAAAAATCTCTTGAATCAAAAGATCTCAGGCCAAGCTTGAAGATATATATTTTATGATGATCATTGTAGTAGAATAAATTATTTTTTTGATTATCGGAGACTTTTTTAATGAAAAAATGCATTTGACACCATTTCACTATGTTTGGTGGCTCTTAAACTTCTATCAAATAAAACTAGTAATACAATCAATGTATTTTGAAGGAAGATGAGCAGAGGCAGATAGCAATAGATGTTCTGGAAAAACTAATGCAAGATTTATAGGAACATAGGAAAAAGTGAATGAGATTATTTGGGATGTTAAGGTGCCATTTTTTTCATAGTGTAAGCATCAATAATTACCATTTTTTGGAATGGCACACGTAGGCTACATTTCAATTAAAGAGAAAAATTAAGTTATCAAGCCAAAAATATGTAATATTATGGAGTTTTTATGTCATGGGTGAAGCTATATCTTCTTCTTGTAATGTGGATAGTATTATAGTGGTTTTGGAAGCAAAAAACATTTGTATGTAACCTAGAGGCATTGAAAGATTTGTCAGTAACATAATAATAGTTGCATTGCTCAGTTGCTTTATCATAGATTTAGCACTAAAATGCTTTTTTTAAGAGAGTTTCTGATATAATTATAAGATAATGAGGTTCATCTATATGAGATAATTAAGTATAATGAATTTCAAATATAAGAAGAAAATGAAAATTAACTCATCATGACTATGGGCAGCCATTCTTTAATGTTCCAAAATTATTTTGGAAGGTCAAAAATATGTTCTTGTGAAGCTTATTGGAAATATTTATTCACCAAGATAGACTGTTAAAGAAATTAATTAACCATATATATACATGTTTTTTAGCTGCATTAGAAACATTGATGGCATCAAAGAAATAATTACAGTGTTTGCTCACTCTATCAATGATTCAACACTAAATTTTGCATTTTTGGTGACAGTAGCTATAAAATTATATGAAGATAATGAGGTTCATCTCTAAGAGAGAATATAATAATTTTTCCATATTTGTCCTGACGTATTTCTCCATATTCATTTTTTCCTCTCAACAGTATGTGTAGTGTATAATAAAAAGTGATCCTTGCTTAATTCCCAAATTTTGTTAATAAAATAAGCTTTTGAATTATATGAAATTAGTAATTATCATCCATAGCATAGGGATGGTAGATAAAATAATTTTCCATAACTCACTAGTGTTATAGTCCATATTCTATATGTATCTAATTTCACTACTAGGAAGAGAGAATTGTCTGTTACTTTAACTTGTCAATTTTTTTACATGGAGGCTACTTTCCATTTGTAGGTAATATCGTTAGAATTTTTTTAGGATGTCATCAAAAGTGTTTCCTTTGGCCTTTTATTGGAAATGATCTAGTGGCACACCTTTGCCTCCTACACCTCCTTTGCATCCACCTATTCCTTCAGGACAAAACACAATTCCATGTAATTCATCACAATGGATAGCAACTCTAGACAAAATAGTTCTAATGTTCCAAATTCCAATTAATATTATCAGAACAATGTAATACTTGGTGAAAAATATAGTCAAGTAACTATTGATTCTCTACTTTATTATTTGTCTCATCTAGTATACCATTAGAAAATGGATATGATGGTTATACTATAATAACACTCTTTCCTAGCCTTGCTAGAGAGGTGTTCAGGAGTCCCAGTTTATCCATATTCAATGAATTTTCTTGGTTTTATTCTATGTAGATAAAATATTTCTAGTTTTTTGTCAAAGGATTATCTATAATTAAATTCTTAAAATTTATTATATCGAAGTTGTAACCCTGTCTCCTTAAATGAAATCAAAGACACAAGATCTTCCCCAATGCAACATGGAATGCTATTGTAACATGATATATCCTTTTTACCATGAATGTTTATTTAAAATAATTCTTTATCAATGTTTTTAAAATATGAATATATAATGAAAATAAATTGTCTTGGGCCAAACAAATTGATTCAAACAAAAACAATCTAATGTTAGAAAATAAATGATGGATGGCAAGAAATAGGACATAGACCTCGGGACCTGATGGAGAGTGAAGGGTGACCATTCTAACATTTATATCCTCATTCATATGCATCAACAAATATGGTTCATCAATTTGGATACGAGAGAAAACTCAACGTCTTGTCTCACTCATCCTAAGTACCATGGAATCCTATGGGGAATGTTAAGAGGAATCACCCATATAACTATAAAATCGAATGGCTCATCTCTACCCCTCAATTTCCCCTATAATACATGATGGAAGTTCACTTGGTTTTCCCACTAAGGATGAAAATATTCTCTTAAGGGATGCATCTTTCCAACTACAAAATTTGTTTCTAAGGACTAATAGAGAGTGGAAGGTGGCCATTTTATCATTAAAACACCTATCTGAATGTTCTTGCATATATGGTTCATTGATTGAGCTAACGAGTCACAAGATACACCTCTTATAGACCAGCTTTTGGTCTCTTAAGAGATGTTTGGCTACAAGAGAAAACTTGTCATCATGTCTTGCTCATCTTGAGTGCCACAGAAATCTCTGGGATATGTTAAGAGGACTCACCCATGAAACTATAGGAGCTAATGGCTCATCTCTTCCCCTCAATTTCTCTTAAAATTAATGGTAGAAGTTCACTCAGTTTTCCCACTTGGGGATGAAAAGTGTCTCTTAAGGGATGCATCTACCAATTATAACTTTTGGTCCTAAAGCTTGATGAAGAGTAGAGAGTGGCCATTCTGGAATTAAAACTCTTATTTAGATGCATTTATCTATATGTTTCATATATTTGGATAATGAGTCAAAAGATACACCATAACTAACTTTTGGTCTCTTAAGAAACATTTAACTATGAGAGAAAACTCATTATCATGTCTCGTTCATCCTTATTGCTAAAAAATCCTCTAGGGGATGTTAAGAGGACTTGCCCATGAAACTATAAAACTTGTCATCTTATCTCTATACCTTATGGTTCTCCTACAATGCATGATAGAATTTCACTTAGCTTCCCCACTCAGGGATGATAAGTTTCTCTTAAGGGATGCATCTGGCCCACTACAACTTTTGTTCCTGGGGCCTGATAGAGAGTGGAAGGTGGCCATTATAGAATTAAAACACCCATCTAGATGTGTATATGTAGATAGTTCATTGATTGGGCTAATGAGTCATAAGATACACCTCTCACATACTAATTTTTGGTCTCTTAAGAGACATTTAGCTATGAGAGAAAACTCATCATCATGCCTCACTCATCTTGAGTGCCATAGAATAATTTAGGGGATGTGAAGAGGATTCACCCATGCAACTATAGGATCTGATGGCTCATATCTACCCCTCACATTTCTCCTATAATGCATGGTATAAGTTCACTCAATTTTCTCATTCGAGGATGAGAAGCTTCTCTTAAGGGATGCATCCAACCAACTATAACATTTAGTCTTGAGGCCTAATAAAGAGTAGAGGGTGGCCATTATAGAATTAAAATGCCCATTCAGATGTGTTCACATAGATAATTCATCAATTAGGATAATAACTCATAATATATGCCTTCCACAAAATAAATTTTGATCTCTTAAAAGACATTTGGCTACAAGAGAAAACTTGTTGCTATGTCTCACTCAACCTGAGTGCCATGGAATCCTCTAGGGGATGTTAAGAAGACTCACCCATGTAACTATACGAGTTAATGACTCATCTCTACCCCTCAAGGTTATATTTTAATGTATGGTAGAAGTTCATTAAGTTTTGCCACTCAGGGATGAGAAGTTTCTCTTAAGGGATGCATCCAAACAACTACAACTTTTAGTCATGAGACTTGACAAAGAACATAGGATGGACATTATAGCATTAAAATGCACACCCAAATGCATCTACATAAATGGTTCATTGATTAGGATAATAAGTCACAAGATATAGCTCCCATGGACCAACTTTTAGTCTCTTAAGAGACATATAGCAGGGATAAAAAACTCACCACTGTGTCTTGCTCATTTTGAGTGCCATGGAATCCTCTAGGGAATGTTAAGATGACTCACCTATGCAACTATAATATATAAAAAATAATATCTACCCCTCACATTTCTCTTTTAATACATGATGGGAGTTCACTTAGTTTTCCCACTCAAGGATGAGAAGCTTTTCTTAACAGATGCATTTAACCAATTACAACTTTTGGTCCCAAGGCTTGACATAGAGTGGAGGGTGGCCATTCTAGTGTAAGAATGCCCATCTAGATGTGTCTACATAGATGATTTTTTAATTGGGATAATGAGTCATAAGATACACCTCCTATAGACTATTTTTTGGTCTTTTAAGAGACATTTGGCTATGAGAGAAAACTCGATGTCATATATAACTCATCCTGAGTGCCATAGAATCCCCCAAGGGATATTAAGAGGACTTGATCATGTAACTATAAGAACTGACAAATCATATCTACCCCTCACATTTTTCCTACAATGTGTGGTATAATTTTGCTTATTTTTCCCACTCAAGGATGAGAAGCTTCTCTTAAGGGATGTATCTGGCCAAATGTAAGTTTTGGTCTTGGGACCTAACAGATAGTGGAGGATGACCATTTTAGCATTAAAACACCCATATATACATGTCCATGCCATTGGTTTTTTTATTGGAATAAGTCATAAGATACACCTCCCACATACTAACTTTTGGTCTCTTCAGAGACATTTGACTATGAGAGAAAACTCATCGATGTGTCTTGCTCATCTTGAGTGCCACATAATCCTCCTTGGAATTCTAAGAGCACTTGCTTATGAAATTATAGGAGCTAAGGAGAATCCTTTTGGGGGTGTTATTTATATACACATGTTATAAAAAAATGATATGTCTACAATTGTGATAAAATGTCTTTCTACTTTATTTCTTTGGGTCTCTCTAACTAAAACTCTATGATAATGGTCATTTATGGACATTAATATGATTTATTTCTTTTTTTATGTTTTTAATGAAATATATGATAATGCTAAGAAACTATCACATAGATCAACAATAATCACATAAAAATGCATTAAAAATGACTTCATTTTACTCATTATAACATCATTACATCAATTTCATGAAATTTAAACATTTAAACTATATGTGAACATATTCAATAAATAAGAATGACATATTTAAGAAGTAAATATGTATACACAAATTATAATAATGTATGATTCACATGTATAAATGTCAAATATTATATATATGTATGCAAATTATGTTATAATGACATCCAAAAAAAAATTCCTAACTGAATATGTGAATTCATGCGCTTACATTATGGGAGAGTTATGTGTGGAGTTGGGAATAGTTCCTATGATTAGTCAAAAAGAATTTATTGACCAAATTTTTTTAGAAAAGGGTTTATAAATCAATTCTATGAGTTGTTCTTATGACACATAAATTTGGACAATTGGTTTAGATAGTTAAAGGTGTTATTCATTACTTACCAGAGTACTAATGAGTAGAGGATTATTTTACCAACTGAAGATGTGAATTCATACACTTGGTGGGAGAATTAAGTGTGGACCTATAAATACCTCCCATGATTGGTCATGAAATATTTCTATCCAAATGGATATGATCGAGCCTAGAAACTCAATAAATAATACTTCCAACAAAATCAAGGATAGAATGTCTAAGACACTAGTGAGTTCTAAAACCAAGCATAGTCACATTGAGGTGAGTTATTGTGTAGAGATTTGAGGATTCCATGGCTTCCATAGTCCATAATATAAGAAAAAAATTCTATATAAAATTATTTCAATGTTTAATATCAGACTCTTTGATCCATCATGAGGATGGACTTGTGATAAGAATGGAGAAAAAGTTGACAATTAATTGGTGTTTGCCAAAGATAAAACTTGAAACCTCTTCTACTTAGAATCAAGAAATTGATGGGCGTGTATAGAAGCTAAGTGGTGGAATTTGCATCTAAAACTTCACCTCTAGAACAAGAAATGAAAGACTAAAAATTAGAGTATGCATTATGCTGAGGGGCATGAGGTGGATTACAATTTATAGCCAAAAGATAAACTTGCAAGTGTGTCAATGTCAAAAAGTTTTTTTATTACAAAAATATAACTTGAGGTTGAAGAAAGACTCGAGGTTGGGGGAAAAAATAAATTTAGAGTGAAATTTGACATCAAATTATGAATTTTAATAGGTTGGATTCATGATAACCAACACTAATATGAGGGTATGGCTCCAAACAATTGAAGAAGATGAGTTAAGATGTTTTTGGACTTGGCAAGGATGATCAAGGAATGAAAGGCCCCATTCAAGCTAAAGGAAGGTTACAGTATGTTACTCTTGGATCTTTCATTGATATGGAATTAGGGGAAATTTCAATTAGAAATGGGCCTCAAAAAATAAATTCTTAAATCATTGAGCATGACATATGAAAATAATAATAATAATTGTAGGTCTTGATGAGGCCTATAATGTTTGTAGGGTTTGTACATATGTTTTGAGAGTATATGAATAAAGAAGCTTTTGACATGATTTTTTTGTAATCTCATACTTTATATACATGTAAATGAATTTTTATATTACCTCTTTAGTCTTAATTTGCATGTTTACAGTGATTATGTATGTTACAGTGATTCTCTAAGCTACAGGGTATGGAAAAATAAAGAATTATGTCTTGATAACCAAAAGATTAGCATCTGTCTAAAACTTTCAAACATTTTGATACATAAAAAGTAAATGGAAAATATATTTGAATGATTAAATGTCTCTGATAAGTTTAAATAGCCTATAATAGTTCTTATAACCCAAGTTTTCCTTAATATTTGGCTCACTATCCAGAGTTTTAATAATTAAGAAGAAGGTATACATAGAGTTTTAACAATTAAGAAGAAGGTATAATTTGTTCATTTTTAGGTGTTTTATGTATTTAAAGTGATTAAAACATCAATATAGATGTTTCATGGTCCTGTAAAAGTCAAAAAGAATCTAAAATATGTGATAGAGTTTGATTTTTTAATGAAAGAAAGGTTTCATCCTGTGACAGGCTTGTAAACCCTTAACTAAGGTTTTAGAATCTTAAATTTATCATATCTTGAAAAGTAATTATACAAATATGATGAGAATTTGTAGAAAGGATGGATGGAATGTAATTAAAGTATTAGAGTTGGTTTAAATAATATTTAAGACCTTTAAGAGAAGATATTATTAATAATATAGTCTACAGACCTCAAAAAGAGTAAGTCTAAACCCATGTTTCTATCTTTTACATGAATTAGGCATTAAGGAGGATAGAAACATGTTATGTAGAGTTAAATTAAATCTAAATAAAAGCAAAAATCTTGTGGAAAGCCTAAATAATCTAGGTTTTTTAACAAATATATCTTTTTGAAGTTGATAAGCCTATTACAAGGTCTAAAAGTCTGTGTTTATGTGTATACTATAAGAATCAAGTATATGCAAGTATGGTGGTTGGTTATTTGAGTTGAATAACATTTAATAAAGTAAAATTAAATTAATAAGATTTAATTAAACCATTTAATGAGATATGCATTTGGTGGAATTAGGAAAAATAGTATTAGAACATTACAGACCTATTAAGGACATGACTTTATTATTGAACCCTTATTGATGTCTACTAACATTAGCAGGGCATTTGACATTATGCACTACATCATCCATTTTTAGTTTTCATGGAAGTTGTTATGATATTAAATTTTATTTTACCTTCCTTTCAGGTGAGAAAGCACTTTTCGCCAGAATTATTAAATGATGACATAGTTATTTTAATACTCTTAGTCTCTAGATTGTAAATGAAACATGTGACCATTTGACTTACAAAAAGGGGAAAGTTGATAGATTGCACATGTAGATGTAACGCCCACATTGAGCTCCATACCCAGTGATGAGTTTAAACTACCTTTGAGTTTGATCTGTTATGAGATTGAGTCATATAAAAAATATGATAACTAGATGGGATGCATAATTTTTCCCCTATTAGTTAGCAAAAGTGTTAGGGTAAAGTGACCAAATATTAGATAAGTTTTAATAGTTTGACCTATTTTGATGGTTTTCTATGTTAAGGGTTAATGACATTTAGTCATCCTTTTATATTTTTTATTTTTTATATAATAAAATGCTTGTAGATCCACTTGTGAGTACAATATATATAGTTTATTATAATAAAGAAATCAGTGATAGTGTCATGTTTTATATTCTTTTATCAAAGTTTACCTAGCAGTTAGAGTGATCTAAGGTGTTGATGTTCATTTTATTATCTCTGATAGTTTTTATATAAATATTTTAGGTTATTAAAATGATCATTTAATTTTTCTAGAAGACATTGCAAGTTTTTCTTACCCATTTCATATTTTGTTTTTACTTTTAACTAGAAAATATAATTCCATTATGAAAAAGGACACTAGCTATATTTATAATGCAAGAAAAAAAAGAAATTTTATTTGTGCCAAAAATAAAACCATTGGACCGAGATTATATCAATTTTTTTTGGGTGATGTTATCAAAATTATGTGAGACTAGGCCAAAGGCCATTACATAGTCAAGTTTTTGAATTGAGAAATATGTGCTTATATCTAATTATTTATAAGACTTTAGCCACATGACTATAGAGAGATTAACCATGGTGAGAACCATTTTTTGCCAAAAATGGAATAGGTAAATATCAATCCAAATCCCAAGAGATGGAGATTTTTCTTGTAATTTGGCTTATAAAGATGCCATCAAAACCATAACACTTTTTTTATTCCAGTGGCCTAGTTTTCTTTCTATTAAAAACCCTTCTATATACCTTTACCTATCTGTCCATATTAGACTTCTTGATATCCTATAAATATTTTGGAAGAAGTATGCATTTTACCCAAGAGGATCTAGATATTCAATCCCTCTCCAAATTGACTCAAGAGGGGTAAACTCCCTCTGAAACTTCCAAGCAGTAGAGGAGGTAAAGTTGCTTCCTATATCCAAATCTCTAGGTGATCTTCATAATGAAGTAGAGGAATATGTTACTAGGCAAGTTCTAAAGGATATATATCTAGTTTACATCAAAACTCCTTCTATCATCCTTAGTTATAGAAGTAATAAATCATCTCATAGATGATTGCAAAACTACCAGAGCTTCTATAATAGTCAATGGCAAAGTAGGAACTCAACAAGTTCAAGACCGATAGATGGAAATGTTTCTTGTAATTTAGCTTATGAAGATGCCCCCAAAACCATAAAACTTCTTCATTCCAGTGGTATAATTTCCTTTCTATTAAAAACCCTTTTATATACCTTCCCTTTCTTGTTTATAATAGACTTCTTGATATCCTCTAAATATTTTGGAAAGAGTGAGTGTTTTGACAAAGCAGATTTGGAAATTACAATTCCTCTCCAAACTAACTTAAGATGTCCTCTGAAACTTCTAGGTAATGGAGTAAGTAATTTTGTTTATTATATCTAGATCTCTGGTGGTCTTCATAATGAAATAGAGATGTGTGTTAATAACTAGGTTATAAAGAGTACAGATCCAATGTATTTCCAAACACCTTTTGTTATCCTTGGTTATAGAAGTAATAAGTCATCTCATGGATGATTTTAAAACTTGTATAACTTATATAATCATCAATGATAGAGTGGGCACTCAACAATTTCATAACTTCTGTAAGATCAATGAAGAGATTTCATCCTTATCCCAATGTTGTGCACCAATTGTATTTCATCATACAAGTATTTACTTTTATCAATTACTTTGAGCTTATAAGGAATATAGAATAGTAGGACCAAAAAATATAGACTTCGATAGATACATCTTCACACATCACTAAGGGGAATAAATGAAGCACTCCAGAATTTCATTTATTTAAGTCTTTATCTAGACAATATTTTATCTATTTTCATTCATTGAATTCCATGTTGTAGAAATGTTATTTATAAAATAAGATGTAATAGCCCTAGGAGCAATGTTAAATTCAGACTTGAAATGGTCCATATGCTTTGTTTTTTAGAAAATATCCAAAGTTTCAAAGGATAACAACAATATCATCCAATTCACTTAACAAAAATAGCTTTGCTCCAATGAAAATGACCAAATTTGGGAGACCTAAGGTTTTTATGGATATATTTTTTTTAAAGCTAGTTGAAAATGCAAGCCCTTATGGGACCAAGTGGGTAGAATTTTAACCAAGGATGTCTCTATTAGTTTTGTGATTCTATTATGGCATTTCCCCCACATTCAAAGCTCTTTAATGTTGTTCCATTATTATTATCTCCATAGTCATTTCCAACTGGCTATATTATCCATATGAATATAAAAAATCTAACACTAAGAGTTCAAATATTTTCTTCTTTAAAGTGTCAATAACACATATTTAGTATTAAGTTTTTTTCTTCTTATACCCAGCATCAATAATTTGTGTTATTTAGTTTAAAGTGCTCTAAAATTTGTAATTTATATTTATTGGGTGTTTTGTATTTGGGTATTTTCGTTATTGTCCTTGCCACTCCCTGATTTAGAAGGATCATAATGAATCTTTCAAAATTCAATGAATAGGCTTACAGGATTCAATGATTTTTTATACTCCCACCATTGTTTGTAGTTTTCTATGCATTATTGATAGTCCATGGAGTAAAGTTGTGTCTCAACCACAAATGGTACAAGAAAATGATGAGCAATCCATGAAATTTAATCTTACACCATTACTCATTTTACTTAGTTTCAAACTAGTAAACATTTTTTTTTTATATTGAGATATCTTTCACAAAAGACTAAATCCCCCAAAGGTGAATAAAATAGTAGTACTACCATATAGGTAGTCAAATGTAACCAACCAATAATATATCAAATTTAGCAAAAAATAAATGGTATGTCAATATAAAAACACCTTGTGCAGGAGATAGTAACAAAAACAAAGAAAAAATAGAAAGTAAAACCATGTGTCCACTTGATGACAAAGTCACCCACTACTACCATTAACCATTCAAATTTTCATTGATTCCATCAATGGAATTTGGATTGTCTCTATCAAATCCCAATTATTGTTTTATCTAACATCCCTTCTAATAATTCTCTTTCGAACCTCCTCAGATGGGAAGTACCTATTAATTTTTTCTAGCAACAGGCTAAAATTATTATCTTGGATAAAATTCATTACTTCTTTGGATTCCTCAATACCACATGTGTTCACCATTTTTTCCAACTTGTTAGTCAGTTCTTGAAAGTTTTAATGGAAGGTATGATAAATTTATTTTTGTTCTTCAATTAGAACCAAATGAGATTCTAGATGAGCCTCAAGAACCTACTATGAGAGAGTATTGTCCACCACAAAAACACCAGTGTCCAATTCTATTTCTTCTCTGACTGATATGCTACCATCCAAGTTGGGTTTTATAATGTCAAAGATTTGACTAATTTCCATATTATCTTTTAAAGCTTCTATCCATCCCTTGGTGCCATTCTTATTAGCATCAGAAGAGTACATCCAAGAAGGAATGTGATCTTTTGCCTGCACAAAGTATGATTATTTAATACAAGTCTAGTCATATTCTAAAATAGTTATCTTAATTATAGTTGGATGTGAAAGACTCAAGTCAAGATGCGGGATAAGATTTGGATATACTCTAATGTCTAAGATGTAATTAAAAGTGAATTTTAATAACCCAATCTATAGGAAGCACTCTAATTTCTTTTATGGAATCTTCAGTTGTAAAATAGATCTACACATCCATAATTCTTACAATGACTTCAACTATAAAGTTAGTAAGTACCCTCACTTTACCTTGAAAAATCCGATGGTTCCTTTGCTTCCATATAAACCATAGAATCTTATTTGAGAACACTAACCAACATTTGTGGAAAAAAGGATGACTTTTCTTTTTAGAACAGACATATCTAAAGGCAATATTAAACCATTTAATTTCACAATAAAAAATAATAGACCAACTATAAAGACATAATTGATAACTCCATAACCAAAATAGGTTGAACCTTGTCCCCGCTTAGTGTGAGTGCACAAGTATTTTATTAATTTAAAAAAAACAAGTACATAAGGGTGCATTTACTCTGTTAACCCTTTTACAATGCAAACATGGATTTATATAGTTTTTACCAATGACCGGTAAAAACAAATAATCCTATAACCAACTAAATATGGAAAAACAACCCATAAAGTAATTCTAATTAATAAATATAAAACATTAAAACTACCTAATAATTAAACTAAGTTTATTTTATGGGGGTGTCTTTACTAAAAGATGCATGCCCCATTTACAATAATTATTTATTACCTACCAAAAATCTAAACTAATGTTAAGACTTTGGAAAAAGTCCTAACAAACCCCCCTATGATCCAAAGTCAGGTCTTGGACACATACCAAGCATTTTTCTAAATTTTTCAAATTTGATTCTGTCAAGGGGTTTTGTGAAGATATCAGTTGTCTGATCGACAGTTGGGCAATATATTGGATCAAGAGTTTTCTTTGCCACCAGCATTCACAGATAATGGTATTTGACATCCATATGTTTTTTTTTGGCATGAAACACTGGATTCTTGGACATCTTGATTGCACTTTGATTATCAATGTATAACTGTGTAGGAGCAAACTGAGAAACCTAAAGATCTTCAAGAATATGACGAAGGTAAACAATTTCTCTGGAAGCATCCCATGCTGCAATATACTCTAATTTTGCTTATGAATTTTCCACTGTATCCTACTTCTTACAACACCAAGCAATGGCAGTCGAACCCATATGCATAGTGTATCCTGTGGTTGACACTCTGTCATCCACACATCCGCCAACATCTGCATCACAATATCCAACAAGTTTGAAGTTCTTGTTGCAGCGGTATTCAAGGCCATATGTTTTCATTCCCTGAAGGTAATGAAGTATTCGTTTTGTTGCATGCCAATGAATTTATGTAGGCTCATGCATAAACCTAGATAAAATTCCAACTAAAAATGAAATATCGGGCCTGGTAGTCATCAAGTATATCAAACCTCCCACCAATTGTCTATATGTGGTGCCATCAAAAAAGGCACTGCTATCATCCTTAGACAATTTCAAGTTACTTTCCATGGGAGTGAGGGTAGGTTTGCAATCACTCATGCCAAACCTCTCTAATAACTCAAAAATATACTTAGTTTGTGAAATGAAAATACTATGCTCTTTCTCAGTTACCTCTATGCCTAGATAGTAGTGAAGAAGTCTAAGATCTGTCATCTCAAACCCATCTTTTAATTCCTTCTTCACAGACTTGTTATGGTTTTCATCATTACCTGTCATAAACAAGTCATCAACATAGAGAACTAGTATCACCATTTTCTTACCCTGCACTTGAAAATAGAGAGTATCATCTGGTTCACTGCAATGAAAACCAATGGATTTTGAGTATGAATCCATTTTCTCATACCAAGCCCTGGGTGTCTGTTTGAGCCCATACAAAGCTTTTGTCAATTTACAAACTTTGTGTTCAGCACCCACCTGTTCAAAACCCTAAGGTTGTTTCATATGGACTTCTTCCTATAAATCACCATTTAAAAAAGCACTTTTAACATCTAGTTAATGTACTTTCCAACCATTTTGTGATACTAAGGAAAATACCATACAAATAGTGTGCCATTCGACAGTTGGTGCAAATGTTTCCTCATAGTCAATACCTTCTTATTGCGCATATCCTTTTGCAACAAGTCGTGCCTTATGTTTATCAATGAAGCCATCTAATTTATACTTAGTCCTATAAACCCATTTACATCCAATGGGTTTAACATGTGGAGGAGGATCAACTAAAACCCATGTATTATTGTTAAGTATGGAATCATACTCTCATTTCATTGCCTATTGCCAACCATGTTCATTAGATGCCTCCTCAAAAGTGGATGGCTCAGTGGAAGAAGTAGTAACAACCGTAGCATTGTTCACCTATTTTCGAGAATTCTTGGGCCCTGTTAAACAAACTTCATCTGTTGTCAAGTCAAAAAAAGTACTTTGAGCCCATTTTGGATACTTAGACAAATTATTCAAATCAGGGACTCCAGAATTCTCATTATGTGTATCATTCGAAGGGGGACTTAGAGAATTTTCAACAATTTCTAAGTCATCACACTGTGAACTTGTAGATGAAGGAGAGGAAGGTGAAGGAATTTGAGTCTCATACCATAACTTCAAAGAGTTATCCCCATTATTCAAACCCTTATCTCTTTTTGTATTTTTCTTCTCTAATCTATCAAGTTGAGAATCAATCTCTACAGTGTTCATAGTCTCAAACTCATCAAATATTACATCTTGACTCACTATGAATTTGCCTAAATCTTGTGCAAGCAAATGAAACCCCTTTTTATCTTCAGAATAACCAAGAAAGATGCATTTTCAACTTCATGGTTCCAACTTAGTTCTGTGTTGAATAGGAACCAAAGCAAAATAAAGACATCCAAACACTTTCAAGTGTTTAACTTTGGGTTTAAACCCATACCATGCCTCATATGGAGTTTGTCCCAAAAGTGCAACTATGGGGGACCTATTTCTTAAATACACTACAGTACCTATGGCTTCGGCCCAAAACTTATCATCAAGCTATTTATAGTGCAACATGGCATGTGTTGTGCCCTCTAAAGCTCTATTCATTCGTTCAGATATTCCATTTTGTTGTGGATTATAAGCATTACTACATTGTTGAAGAATTCCATGTTCTCGACAATAGTCTAAAAATTCATTAGAGGTATACTCACCTCCATTATCTGAACGAAGAGTGGCCAAATGTGAACCTATTTCTTTTTCAACTAAGTGTAACCAATCAAAAAACTTAGTGAAAACTTCAGATTTGTTTTTCATAAAGAATACCCAAGTCATCCTAGAAAAGTCATCAATAAACAAGACAAAGTATCTACACCCACCAATGGATGACTTTTTCATGTCACATACATCACTATGAACTAACTGTAAACATCTGTTAGCTCTCCAAGATGACTGTTTAGGGAATTTTTCCTTATTTTGTTTGCCCAAAACACATGACTTACAAAGAATACTATCTTTGCAAAAAGTGGGCAACCCATTCACCATACCATATCTATGCAAATCCACTAAAGAGTGGATATTCAAATGTCCATAGTGAAGATGCCATAACCAATGTGTAGACATAGTACCTATACCTGTGTCAACATCTTTCGCAAGTTCTATATTGGGAGGAAGCACCTTACAATGCAATCTAACCAAGTTTCCATCTTCATATCATGTATACATTGTTTTATAATTATCCTTCACTGAATTGATGTAAATGAGCCCATTTTCAAGCACAATTTGATAACCTTTATTTTGAATAGTTACTAAAGAAAGTAAGTGTTTCTTCAATGTGGGAACATACCAAACATCCTCCAAGTATTTTATAGACCCATTAAGAAGAAGAATTCGAATAGAACCAAGTCCTAGTGGTGTATGCATAGACTTATCTGCTAAGACAACTGGAGAGAGAGAAGCTTCCTTATAAGACCAAAAGAAATCTCTCCTAAATGTCATGTGGTTGCTCTTGTGTCTAAAACCCATACATCTGTGAGCTCATCTCTAGCCTCATATTCAATATAATCAATGTGCCCCAAAGTAGTGAATGCAAATTCATGGGCAACATTACTAGATTCATCATAGTCATGATCAGCATACTGAGTAGAGTTAGTCTTAGTCACTTTTTGTGGCCTCTAAATTTTATCAAAAGGAATCCTACATTGTGAGGCAATGTGACCAAATTTTCCACATCTATGACACTGAATGTCTGATCTACCTCGACCTCTACCCCTATATGAATTGTGACCATGTCCTTGATCACTTGTTTCATGTGAATGTGATTGATTAGATTGTTGATTATTTGAATGGCCCCTACCTCTATTTTGATATATGCCTCCTCTGTAACCTCGACCCCCTCTATAACTGTTTCCTCTATTGTTTTGATGCCCAAATGAAGATGAACTAGGCTTTGACTCTAAAACATGGGCTTCTTTGGTTTTCTTGGATTTCTTGGGTAAAGAGAGGTTGTGTTGGATGAGCAACTCAGCCAACTTATCAAAGGTGATGCCTGTGATCTTGTCAAAGACATGCAACATTTCAACAAAATTCCTATAGGACCCTGGTAGTCCTTTCAAAGCAGCAGTAACTATGAGGTCATCATATAGTTTTCCAAAACCAGCCTTAGTGTACTCAGTAGTGATATTTTTCAATTTAGACATATATTCTCCCATATCCCCATCTTCATCTAATGACAAAGTAAACAACTACATATGAATATCTATCTTCTTATGCTTAGGTTTCTTATCATACAAATATGACAATGTTTTCCATGCAATATAACTATGAGGAGAATTTTCAATATGAACATACGTATCACGAGTACAACAACATTTAATGAGAGCTAAGGCCTTAGAATCATGCAAATTAAAAATATCTAATTTAGCCTGCTCTGTTGGCAATGTGGGATTTTCATTCTTAACAATATCCCATAATTCATTAAACACTAGTGAAGCCTCCATCAATCATTTCCAATCTGAATAATTGGAAATTGTTAATCTATCACCATCTGAAAGAAAATTTTGAATTTTCAGCATTTTGAAATGAAAGTAAGTGCAGTAGAGAAATGTGCGACAAAATGCAAAAGAAATGAAACAAATATCACACTCACTGCACAAGACACTGCTTATACGAGGTTTTGCACTTAACCTCCGCGTAGAGCGTAAAAGAAAAAAAACAAGTATTTTTTATGGGTTTTGCACTTAACCTCACCAAAAATCAATGATTACACCCTTATTTCACCAAATTACAACCTTATTTCACCAATTACACCCTTATCTCACCACAATAATGCAAAAGAAATATGATTGAATTCCGCCCCTTTTTTGAAAAATTAAATAACACAATACAATAAGTATGTGTTTTACAATATTCTAATTTAAAAGGGAATATTCTTTTTAAAAAAAGCATATTCCAAAGAAAAAAAAACTTTCTCCAAAAAGAAGGGATTTGAACCCTTGACCTCCTCCTTTGCAAGCTTCTAACAAAATAAGCTTAACTAATTGCTCTAAGAGCATTTGCAGAACACTACACTTAGAAATTTCTACTTATACCAGATTTTTGTGTATGAGGGAAAATTAAAAAAAATTTACATGTGAAATGTGAGTAAATAAATTCAAATTCTTTTTCCCTTTTTATAGCCTTCTCTTCCCAACTTCTCCGATGGGACCCAGCCATGGCAAATATTTGAAATAAAACTTTAGAAACATCAAAAAATAAATTTTTGAATTTTATACTGTGCCATTCTTCCTTGGGACGCCATGGCTGCTCCTAGATGTTTTCCTACACCTGCTCTCTTTCCTACAGGCCGTACAAATCTATACAGGGAGGATAAAATTATTTTTTACTGAGTTTTAGAAGATTTTTAAAGTATTTTTTGCAGGGAATGAGTTGAAAATGAAACCTGGGCATTGGAAGGCCGTATAACTTAGATTTTTCTAGATTTTTCATTTAAAATGCAAAAATAGAGGTTTTAATGCCATTTGATCAAGATTTGCAGATGTTTTGGATTTAAAAAGAGTTGAAATGAATGTAAATCACAATGGCAGCCATGAATGAAAACTTTCAAATGTTTTTCTCAAATAAATAGGCCGTATAAATCTAGTTTTGGCCAAAAAACAATGAATTTAATAACATTAAAATGCTAAAAATTCATTTTTATGCCAGATGAGGAGGTTGAACATAGGAAAATGGAGTATGAATGATCGAAAAAGACCTGACTATGGTATATGGAAAATACAGGTTTAAATGTGAATAATATTTGAAAAATTAAAATAATTTAATAATTTTTCAAACATTTAAACCAATAAAAAAAATTCATTTTATATGGCATACCTTATTTCATGCCAAAAGATATCACGTGAATTTATTTTTCACCTTGCTCCTTCGAATTCACCAAGCTTCCAAAATAACCATGCTCTGATACCACTGATAACTCCATAACCAAAATAGGTTAAACCTTGTCCCCGCTTAGTGCGAGTGCACAAGTATTTTATTAATTTCAAAAAAGCAAGTACATAAGGGTGCCTTTACTCTGTTAACCCTTTTACAATGCAAACATGGATTTATATAGTTTTTACCAATGACCGGTAAAAACAACTAATCCTATAACCAACTAAATACGAGAAAACAACCCGTAAAGTAATTCTAATTAATAAATATAAAACATTAAAACTACCTAATAATTAAACTAAGTAAGTTTATTTTATGGGGGTGTCTTTACTAAAAGATGCATGCCCCATTTACAATAATTATATATTACCTACCAAAAATCTAACCTAACGTTAAGACTTTGGAACAAGTCCTAACAATAATTTCCAAATCTTAAAAGCATATTGGAAAGAAAAGAAAAGATGTTCAATTGACTCAACATCACTGCACATAAGACAAAATGGAGGAAATTCTTCACATTTAGCAAGCACTTTACCAACAACTAACTTATCATATAACAACAACCATCTAAAATAAGTTTTTTTTATTAAATACAAGAAGACCAGACCACTTGAAATCTAAAAGCCCAACTATGGTAGGAGTCACAGACATTCCACACACAATTAAGAATTAAGTATGGGGGATGGGTCAAGGAAAGTTTAAGGTATAACATCTTGGTTGAAAACTCATGAAGGGGAGGCCCTTTGATCCATTTGATATTGTCCTAGAATTCATTATCATTATCAAGATAATTCACATAGTTATACTCCCTGAGAGCTTTCCTTACCATGGAATACATCCTACATTGTGTAGTAGGAATGTGATACATGTGTCTAATGATGTCCTAGGAGGCCTAACCCTCAGGCCTAAATAAGTCCTTGAAGTCCCTTAAACATTTCTTGAACCATTCTAAAGCAGAGCATCCCCTAGTATGGGCCAATAGATGGTTATTGAGATGAAGGTTCCATAATATAGATCTATATCCTTGGAAACAAGATCCCATGCAACTGAAAACATGTTTGGCAATTAATAAATGTTTCACTAGGTCCCAAGCCTTCTAAATAGATGTAAAGATAGGAGATTTAGCTACTTTAAAATAATACAAAGATAACAGAATGTCGACAATCTGAAAACCTTTCCATCTAGATTTACCTTTGGGAAATCCTCTCAATTATTCATTTCTAACCAACACTTTTCATGGTTCATCTCCATTAAAGTCCTTGATGATCCAATAAAATACAAGGTTAATTCCTTGAATACATAGGTCTTTTAGGCCAAGACCACCAAGATTTCCTGGTTTACAACATAATTTCCATGAAACTGCATGCTTTTTTATATTACCCTTTCCATCTGACCATAGGAAATATATAATAATTTTATGCAATTAATTGATTTGAGTTTTATTAAATAGCCAACATGAAGCATAATATAGACTTTATGAAAGAGAGAATTTTATGAGAAACTTGGATTCTTCCTGTGACGGAAAGCAGGTGTTCATTCCACTTTTCAATTTTCTTATCAATCTTGGTGTACACCCATTCCCACATCTATTTGAGGGAATGATTAATAGCAAATCCAATCCTTAGATATCTAACCCACTGATTGGGTCCTTTCTAATCCCACCCAAATTCATTAAGCCAGTTAGGTCGGTTCTCTTCCTAACCAATAATACAAGACTTGTGGTATGCAATTTTGGATCCCGAGTCTAAGAAATATATATTCAATCTATCTCTAACTTGTGTTAGGTTATCCTTGGAAAGTTTAGCAAATAAAATTGAGTTATCCTTCTCAGTGGGAAGTTAGATACCTTCTATTGGGGGGAAATATCATTCATTCTCAATAAATAATGTAGTACCCCAACAACCAAGACAAAGAAGAAGGGAGAAAGTGGACACCTTTGCCTAATTAATCTTTGTAGGGGAAGAGATTATATAATTTAGCTATTTACATCCAAAACTATAGAGGCATCTTTGAATAAAATAGAAATCATTCAACAAAACCTATCCTGACATCCAAAAGCCCTCAACATTATTTCAATAAAGGGCCATTATATTCTATCATGTGCTTTTTCAAAGTCAAGAAGAATTATTCCAATGTCTTATTGAGACTCTCTTATCCAAAACATTATTTACTAGGTTGCAATGAGATTATAATGTATATATCTTCCTTCCACAAACCTAGTCTGAGCTTCAGATATCCCATGGGGTAATAATGGGGACAGCCTCTTTGCCAAAATCTTAGCAGAGATTTTATAAGAAACATTGAGCAGTGTGATTGGATACCAATTTTTCACAAGGGAGGGATCTCCTTATTTTTGAATGAGCTTAATGACCCCTTTATTGATTTCCAAGCCAAGAGATCCCACCACAATTGCTTCTTTATATAATTTCAAGCAATCTCAAGAGATCTAGTCTTTATTTACCTTATAAAATTCATGCAAGTTACCATCAATACCAAGGGCCTTGTTAGATTTCAAAGAGTCAATTACATCTTAACCTCATATAATGAGATATCATTATCCAAAAATGATGCTTGAACAAAGGTGATTTTCATTGGAGAAACCTTCTCACACAACACCCTACTATATTCTATCTGCTCATTCATCCCCTCAGTTAAAAACAAGTTACATTAGAAATTTAAAAAGTCTTTTTTGATAGTGTCTTAGTCTTCTAAAATCTTAACATTCTCTTTAATACATGCAATTTTTTGTTTTTGATGTTTAGATTTTAGAAATCGAAAGAAAAATTTGGAACCCTTATCACCCAATTTGAGTTAGTTGATCCTAATCTAAACTTGGGTTCATGTGGCATAATAAATTTGATGTTGCCTTAAATCATGATTGGTAGAGGAAAGCATATTGAGAAAATACATATTGTTTGGGTCCCTCTGAAGGTCAACTTACAACTTGATAAGCTGATCTTGGGTAATTCTGAAAGATTTTCTTTTCCTTTTTGCTTTAATTTAACCATGAGACCTAGCAAAAATTTTAGATAAGTCCATAATTATTTCAAGTATCAATTTTGGAGTTATAATCTAAGGCAAACATTCCCACATTCTAGACTACTCATGAACCATCCACAAATTCTCTATCTTCAAGATGAGATACATTGAGTTTATACAAGACTTTCAAGGTGGTCTTCTCATCTTTATCATCATTGCTAAGAAAAAACTTTAATTCAATGGGGTGATGGTCTTAGATGGAAAAAAAACAAATTTTGACCACATCACCATTATCTATAGGACAAATCTCAAAGGCATATTTACTTAAATAGAATCTATAAAGTCTTGAATAAAGTCTTCTAGGCCTAACTTGGTTATTACACCAAGTATACCAAATGCCTTTACTTTGAGACTTACCTTTATACAAGAGGTCTGCTAATTTGTGAAATATTTTAAATTTGGTCCAAAAAAATAACTCATTACCTTTCTGTATATCTATATATCATCCCAGTTTAACCTCTCTTTATTCAATCATATAAAAGTCACCTCTGAATATCCACAAAATGTCCTTCAAATTAGATGTGAGCCAATTCCACAGTTCTATTCTTTCTCTATAGTCATTTTGGGCATATATATTGCAAATATCGAAAGTCTTATCTTGCTTATTGATTACAGCCTAGACCACCCTATTATAGGGAGAAACACCATGTTCTATAATATTATCCTTCTAAGATTGGTTAATCATAAATGAGGCACCCCCTGTACCTCTATTGTGGTTAGTTAAGAAGAGAATTACATTAAGCCAAATAAAATTAAGGGTGAAAGATAATATTATGCTTGTAGCTTTGATATCTTAAAGAAGGAAAATTTCAAGTTTAGCTCTGGAATGCCTAAATTTTCTAATAATTGGTTTCCTATCTGAGGATTCAATCCCCCTTACATTCCAACTAGTAATCTTTATAAACAAGTATAGTATTACTTGGTTTTATTAGGGGACTTACTTCCCCCTTTATTTTGATACAATATGGAAAAACATTCAGGAACCTTATTTTCCTTATTCCCTTTTTACTGTTATTATCACTATCATCCAAAACCCCACTTCTTATCCCTCTTCCCTCTTTGACACTAGGGACATCTAGGAGAATATTTTTAGTAACAATAGTTTTCAATCTTTTTCTAGAGACTTTGGGGGTCCAGTATCCCCTTTATATTGATTGGGGGGAGTAGCTTTTCGATATCACCACTGGATGGAACTTCAAAGCATCTTTATTAGGAGAAATGTCCATCAAGGGTTTTATGTGCTCAAAAAGATTATCTGGTGGAAACACTATTTCATTGTACTCCTTGTCCTTAGTTACATACCTATGAACATTTAGAGTGCCCTTTAAAGCCCCCAAAGGTTCCCCTTTGTAAAGGGGATTCACATATATCATTACCTCATCACGCAAGACTAGATCATTTCCTGAATCAAAGGGAATCCTGGCTTGTTCTGCCAACTCAACATGTTTACCATCTTCCTCAATAACTGTTACATCAAGATTGATGGGTATAGGATTACAATTAGGTAGTGGCTCCCCACTATCAATCACATGGGAATTGGAACCACTCTCATTAGGTTTTAATCCATTTTGAAACCCAATGTCATTATCATGAGATGTTCTACCATCCTAAATTTTAGAGTTAAATAAAGGATTTTCTATGTTTTCTAGGTTTTCTATTCGAGTCAAGCAGGGATTAAAAAGAACATATTTTTTATTGAGTTTAGGGCCTCGTTTAGAGACAGTATCATTATTTTTATTGGAAATAATTAGAGGGCATTTCTTCCTCATGTGGCCATCCTTTTTATAAAAAATTAGGCATTTAAACTTCTTAATCCCTGGATAGGGCATATATAGGAATTCTCATTGAATTCAAATACAAGGGATTTAAGAAATGTATCCAAAGGGTCTAAAGAGATTAGAAACCTCACATTCATATGGGCAAGAGACCACCTAGTATCTTCAACCCTATGCAATTCACCAAGAGTATGAAGTGATTGAGGAAGGAAATTCCATAATTGAAGGGGGTATTTTCAATATCAACCCACCTAGGGGCCATTTTGAACATCAAATCTTGGCTTCCCAATTTAGTGTTCCAAGAGACCACATTAAACAATGATTACCCAACATTCCATAGGGCTTTATTTATGACTCCTTATTGCATACTAGAATTTTTAAATAGAACCAAGAAAACTCCTTTGTGAAATATTCTACAAAAACTGACATAAATACCCATTTTCATTCCCCAAACTAAATTTAGTCTGTTATCAAAAAGAATTCTTAAGGGAAGAGAGTTTTTATTCAGACAAAGAAAATACCAACATTTTTAAGTTGAGACTCTTCTCTATCCAAATATTTTTCAATAGATAGATTGGTTTGAAGAAAAAGGGTTTTACCAAAGCCAGGGTACTTACCTTTCTGCCCCTTGCAGCCATTTTTGAATCCATCCTTTGGTGCTCTACTCAAGCCAAAAACAAACTCTGTACTTTGTGAATGGATTACAAACTACTCTTGTCGCAGAACTTCATTGAAAATCTTCCTATTTTCATCAATTTTTCTATTATTCTTCTCAATATGAATATCTGAGCCACAAGAGTTAGGACATTCATTGCGTACTAATTTTTCATTTCCATTTCCATTAATACCAACTTCTCTAAGATAATCTACATGATTCAACACTCTTTGATCATCATCTTCCATAGGTAATTACCATTAAATACACTTATCATCAACCAACTAGCATGTATTAATGGATCAAGGGCAAGGTAAGGGAATATAGGTGACATGCACGATAAGACTAAGAGGACACATAATCAAAGCTCATACATGGAATTAAAACAAAATTCAAGCATAATAACAATTAAACTTAATTAACTATTAGCCAAATTTCATACCTTGTTTTGCAGCTTTCTTTAGCTAATTTCAATGTTCACTTGTTTATTTTAGCTCACTTGTAAAAGACCAATTGTTTTGTTTTCTTTTCTTCTAAGCTTTTATTCGGCCTTTTCAAGTGTCTTTTCTATCTTTTGCCCAAAGTTTGAATTCTTTCAAGTTTTTTGTCTCAAACAAAAGGTCTGAAAGAATTCTCTTCCTTTGTCTTTTCCCAAAAGATTGTCCTTCACAACTTTTCTGAAAGAATTATTTTGGACTTTTTGTCTGAAACAATCTTTCTGAAGGGTACCTTTAAGTTTTTCGAAGGGTCGCTTTCCCTCAAAAGTGCCCCTAAAATTTTTTTTTGAAGGGACACTTTCCAAGCTCAAAGGGATCATTCCAAAAGGAAGTGACCTTAGCAAGAAGTTTGAAGGAATTATTTGAGACTTTTTGTCTACAACAATCCTTCAGATAAGCCATACTCTAAAGGCCCAAAAAGACATAGACCATTCAAAGGGGAGAGCATGCTCATGGGAAATATTTTATGGAAAATGACTGATGAAAATGCCCACGGAAATTCTTTTGGGGAAAGTACCCACATGAATTATTCAAGAAGGGTGCCCGAAGGAAATGTCCAAGTGGAATGACGATTGAATAAACATCAACTTCAAGACAATGAGCTAACTATTAGTGTTCAAACAAAAGGATTCACAAGAAGATCTAAGGGCTCACATCCTTCATCCATTAAAATAATGAGAGAGCCCATATCACCATTGATCGACCAGGATTCTTATCATTTCAAGACAGCCAACTAGGGAAGAGAAGAGGCCAACAAAATGAAAATGACAAATCACCATGCCCAATGGAAGATCATTAGCATGAAGACAAATCTACAATAGGTGGATAGTCGCATTAATGCCATGACTTAGTTGAGAATATCCAAATTCTATTAACACGAACCATTGAAAAACCATCTTTGAGAGAGCAGGACCAAATGTGTAACAACTTGTGATGACATGGATCAACCAAATGGCTCAAGCAATCATCCTTTGTAAAGACAGTTACAATTGAAGATGGTGACTTAAAACAAATTGATTCCTCTCCTTGGTGCAAAAGGCTTTCCTCTTTCTCTTCCTTCTTGCTATATATACAACCCCTTGGCTAGTGAAAAATCATTCACATAGTGTATGGTGAAGCCTTGATGGAATGATATCATATTTTGCCTTTGATCATTAATACAGTCCTTTTTATTAAATTTTTGAACAATTGCTTGAGTGTAGAAGTGATGTACAGTGATAACATGTGATGATTTTTCATCCTTCTATCCTTTATACTTCACACCTGAGCAAGAGTTCTTGATTTAATAGGTCATCTAGAGTGTGTTTAAGTTTATGGAACTACCGCAAAATTTTTAACTATTCTTGAATGTGTAATATGACATTCATGTGGAAGAAAATCTTTGTGCATCACCATTCTTAAGATAGATTTCCTTTCTACAATTTCTAACTCTTTTTCCTTCAAGAAGATTGGTTAAGACATAAGTGGTCCTATAGAGATACATACAAGGAGATAGCCCTTTAAATCTAGAGGTTTGTTTCCCCTATAAGCACACCCACATGCCTAAAAATGTCCCAACCTCCTAAACCAAAATAGGTTGAACCTTGTCCCCGCTTAGTGCGAGTGCACAAGTATTTTATTAATAATTCAAAAAATCAAGTACATAAGGGTGCCTTTACTCTGTTAACCCTTTTACAATGCAAACATGGATTTATATAGTTTTTACCAATGATCGGTAAAAACAAATAATCCTATAACCAACTAAATACAGGAAAACAACCCGTAAAGTAATTCTAATTAATAAATATAAAACATTAAAACTACCTAATAATTAAACTAAGTAAGTTTATATTATGGGGGTGTCTTTACTAAAAGATGCATGCCCCATTTACAATAATTATTTATTACCTAACAAAATTTGCATCACAATATCCAACAACTTTGAATTTCTTATTGCAGTGATATTTAAGGCCATATGTTTTCATTCCCTGAAGGTAACGAAGTACTCATTTTGCTGCATGCCAATGAATTTCTGTAGGCTCATGCATAAACCTAGATAAAATTCCAACTGAAAAATGAAATATCAGGCCTGGTAGTCATCAAGTATATCAAACCTCCCACTAATTGTCTATATGTGGTGCCATCAAAAAAGGCACTGCTATCATCCTTAGACAATTTCAAGTTACTTTCCATGGGAGTGAGGGCAGGTTTGCAATCACTCATGCCAAACCCCTCTAATAACTCAAAAATATACTTAGTTTGTGAAATGAAAATACTATGCTCTTTCTCAATTACCTCTATGCCTAGATAGTAGTGAAGAAGTCCAAGATTTGTCATCTCAAACCCATCTTTTAATTCCTTCTTCACAGACTTGTTATGGTTTTCATCATTACCTGTGAGAAACAAGTCATCGACATAGAGAACAAGTATCACCATTTTCTTACCCTGCACTCGAAAATAGAGAGTATCATTAGATTCACTACGATGAAAACCAATGGATTTTGAGCATGAATCCATTTTCTCATACCAAGCCCTAGGTGCCTGTTTGAGCCCATACAAAGCTTTTATCAATTTACATACTTTGTGTTCAGCACCCACCTGTTCAAAACCCTAAGGTTGTTTCATATAGACTTCTTCCTATAAATCACCATTTAAAAAAGCACTTTTAGCATCCAATTGATGTACTTTCCAACTATTTTGTGTTGCTAAGGCAAGTACCATACGAATAGTGTGTCATTTGGTAGTTGGTGCAAATATTTCCTCATAGTCAATACCTTCTTGTTGTGCATATCCTTTTGCAACAAGTCGTGCCTTATGTTTATCAATGAAGCCATTTGATTTATACTTAGTCTTATAAACCCATTTACATTCGATGGGTTTAACATGTGGAGGAAAATCAACTAAAACCCATGTATTATTTTTAAGTATGGAATCATACTCTCATTTCATTGCCTATTGCCAACCATGTTCATTAGATGCCTCCTCAAAAGTGGATGGCTCAGTGGAAGAAGTAGTAACAACCATAGCATTGTTCACCTATTTTCAAGAATTCCTAGGCCCTATTAAACCAACTTCATCTGTTGTCAAGTCAAAAAAAGTACTTTGAGCCCATTTTGGATACTTAGACAAATTATTCAAATCAGGGACTCCAGAATTCTCATCATGTACATTATTCAAAGGGAGACTTAGAGAATTTTCACAATTTCTAAGTCATTAACCTGTGAAATTGTAGATGAAGGAGAGAAAAGTGAAGGAATTTGAGTTTCATACCATAACTTCGAAGAGTTATCCCCATTATTCAAACCCTTATCTCTTTTTGTATTTTTCCTCTCTAATCTATCAAGTTGAGAATCAATCTCTGTAGTGTTCATAGTCCCAAACTCATCATATATTACATCTCGACTCACTATGAATTTCCCTGAATCCTGTGCAAGCAAACGAAACCCCTTTTTATCTTCAGAATAACCAAGAAAGGTGCATTTTCAACTTCATGGTTCCAACTTAGTTCTATGGTGAATAGGAACCAAAGCAAAACAAAGACATCCAAACACTTTCAAGTGTTTAACTTTGGGTTTAAACCCATACCATGCCTCATATGGAGTTTGTCCCAAAAGTGCAACTATGCGGGACCTGTTTCTTAAATACACTGCAGTACCTATGGCTTCGGCCCAAAACTTATCATCAAGCTATTTATAGTGCAACATGGCATGTGTTGTGCCCTCTAAAGTTCTATTCATTCGTTCAGATACTCCATTTTGTTGTGCAGTATAAGCATTACTATATTGTCGATGAATACAATGTTCTCAACAATAATCTAAAAATTCATTAGAGGTATACTCACCTCCATTATCTGAACGAAGAGTGGCCAAATGTGAACCTGTTTCTTTTTTGACTAAGTGTAACCAATCAACAAACTCTACACCCACCAATGGCTAACTTTTTCATGTCACATACATCACTATGAACTAACTGTAAACATCTGTTAGCTCTCCAAGATGACTGTTTAGGAAATTTTTCCTGATTTTGTTTGCCCAAAACATGACTCACAAAGAATACTATCTTTGTAAAAAGTGGGCAACCCATTCAACATACCATATCTCTACAAATCCACTAAAGAGTGGATATTTAAATGTCCATAGCGGAGATGCCATAACTGTTGTGCAGACATAGTACATGTACCTATGTCAACAACTGTTGCAAGTTCTATATTGGGAGGAAGCACCTTATAATGCAATCTAACCAAGTTTCCATCATCATATCCTGTATACATTGTTTTATAATCATCCTTCACTTAATTTATGTAAATGAGCCCATTTTCAAGCACAATTTGATAACCTTTCTTTTGAATAGTTACTAAAGAAAGTAAGTGTTTCTTCAATGTGGGAAGATACCAAACATCCTCCAAGTATTTTATAGACCCATTAGGAAGAAGAATTTGAATATATCCAAGTCTTAGTGGTGTATGCATAGACTTATCTGCTAAGGCAACTAGAGAGAGAAGCTTCCTTATAAGACCAAAATAAATCTCTCCTAAATGTCATGTGTTTGGTTGCTCCTGTGTCTAAAACCCATACATCTGTGAGCTCATCTCTAGCCTCATATTCAATATAATCAATGTGCCCAAAAGTAGTGAATGCAAATTCATGGGCAACATTACTAGATTCATCATAGTCATGATCGGCATACTAAGCAGAGTTAGTCTTAGTCACTTTTTGTGGCCTCTAAATTTCATCAAAAGGAATCCTACATTGTGAGGCAATGTGACCAAATTTTCCACATCTATGACACTGAATGTCTGATCTACCTCGACCTCTGCCCCTATATGAGTTGTGACCATGTCCTCGATCACTTGTTTCATGTGAATGTGATTGATTAGATTTTTGATTATTTGAATGACCCCTACCTCTATTTTATTATCTGCCTCCTCTGTAACCTCGACCTCCTCTATAACTATTTCCTCTATTGTTTTGATGCCCAGATGAAGATGAACTAGGCTTTGACTCTATAACATGGGCTTCTTCGGTTTTCTTGGATTTTTTGGTTAGAGAGAGGTCCTGTTGGATGAGCAACTCAGCCAACTTATCAAAGGTGATGCATGTGATCTTGTCAGAGACATGCAACATTTCAACAAAATTCCTATAGGACCCTGGTAGTCCTTTTAAAGCAGCAGTAACTATGAGGTCATCATCTAGTTTTCCAAAACCAGCCTTAGTGTACTCAGTAGTGATATTTTTCAACTTAGACATATATTATCCCATATCCCCATCTTCATCTAATGACAAAGTAAACAACTGCATATGAATATCTATCTTCTTATGCTTAGGTTTCTTATCATACAAATTTGACAATGTTTTTCATGCAGTGTAACTATGAGGAGAATTTTTAATATGAACATAAGTATCACAAGTACAACAACATTTAATGAGAGCTAAGGCCTTAGAATCAAATTGAATATATCTAATTTAGCCTGCATTATTGGCAATGTGGGATTTTCATTCTTAACAATATCCCATAACTCATTAAACACAAGTGAAGCCTCCATCAATCATTTCTAATCTGAATAATTGGAAATTGTTAATCTATCACCATCTAAAAGAAAATTTTGAATTTTCAGCATTTTGAAATGAAAGCAAGTGCAGTAGAGAAACGAGTGACAAAATGCAAAATAAATGAAACAAATATCACACTCACTACACAAGACACTGCTTCTATGGGGTTTTGCACTTAACCTCCACGTAGAGCGTAAAAGAAAAAAACAAGTATTTTTTATGGGTTTTGCACTTAACCACACCAAAAATCAATGATTACACCCTTATTTCACCAAATTACAACCTTATTCTACCAATTACACCCTTATCTCACCAAAATAATGCAAAAGAAATATAATTGAATTTCACCCCTTTTTTGAAAAATTAAATAACACAATACAATAAGTATGTGTTTTACAATATTCAGATTTAAAAAGGGAATATTCCCTTTTCAAAAAAGCATATTCGAAAGCAAAAAAAAACTTTCTCCAAAAAGAAGGGATTTGAACCCTTGACCTCCTCCTTTGCAAGCTTCTTACAAAATAAGCTTAACCAATTGCTCTAAGAGCATTTGCAGAACACTACACTCAGAAATTTCTACTTATTCTATATTTTGTATATGAGGGAAAATTTTTAAAAAAATTACATATGAGTAAATAAATTCAAAATTTTCCCTTTTTACAGCTTCTCTTCCAAGCTTCCTCCTGTGAGACCCACTAAGGAAAATATTTGATAAAAAAACTTTAGAAACATCAAAAAATGAATTTTTGAATTTTATACTGTGCCATTCTTCCCTTGGATGCCATGGCTACTCTTGGATGTTTTCCTACACCTGCTCTCTTTCCTACAGGTCGTACAAATCCATACAGAGAGGATAAAATTGTTTTTGACTGAGTTTTGGCAGATTTTTAAAGTATTTTTTTGCAGGGAATGAGTTGAAAATGAAGCTTGGGCATTGGAAGGCCGTACAACTCAGATTTTTCCAAATTTTTCATTTAGAATGCAAAAATAGAGGTTTTAATGCCATTTATCAAGATTTGTAGATGTTTTGGATTTAAAAAGAGTTGAAATGAATGCAAATCACAATGGCAGCCATGAATGAAAACTTTCAGATGTTTTTCTCAAATAAATAGGCCATACAAATCTGGTTTGGGCCAAAAAACAATGAATTTAATAACATTAAAATGCTAAAAAATCATTTTTATTCTAGATGAGGAGGTTGAACACAGGAAAATGGAGTATGAATGATCAAAAAAGACCAGACTGTGGTATATGGAAATATACAGGTTTAAATATAAATAATATTTGAAAAATTAAAATAATTTAATAATTTTTCAAAATATTTAAACCAATACTATATGGCATACCTTATTTCATGCCAAATGATATCACGTGAATTGATTTTTCACCTTGTTCCTTCGAATTCACCATGCTTCCAAAACAACCATGCTCTGATACCACTGATAACTCCTAAACCAAAATAGGTTGAACCTTCTCCCCACTTAGTGCAAGTGCACAAGTATTTTATTAATAATTCAAAAAATCAAGTACATAAGGGTGCCTTTACTCCGTTAACCCTTTTACAATGCAAACATGGATTTATATAGTTTTTACCAATGACCAGTAATAACAACTAATCTTATAACCAACTAAATACGGGAAAACACCCGTAAGGTAATTCTAATTAATAAATATAAAACATTAAAACTACCTAATAATTAAACTAAGTTTATTTTATGGGGGTGTCTTTACTAAAAGATGCATGCCCCATTTACAATAATTATTTATTACCTACCAAAAATCTAACCTAATGTTAAGACTTTGGAATAAGTCCTAACAACATTGCCTAAATCTGGAAGAGGCCTAAACATTATCTTCTAGGGTATAAGATTTGGAGATAATAGTTTTGGCACACCCGATGGTACCCCAGTTCCTGGTTATTTACATGTCAAGGTGAATGTTGGTCTTGACAAATCTAAGTTTGTACTCTTAATACAGCATTTGGTGACTCCAAAAGGTGAGAATCTCTTGTTTTAGATCAACTTTCCCACATTATACTTTATGGTCCTCACTAGGTCATCTAGGACTTCCGATCAAACGCCTCTAGCTAAATCTCTTCTTGAAAAATAATGCCCTAAACCATTCCCAGTGCTTAGAGATCCTTGGCAAGGAGGTTTTGGAGAAGAAGAAAAAGTTGAGGAAGTTGGAGAAATAGGAGAACAAGAGGAAAGAAGAGAAATGGATAGACAAAAGCTTTTCTTTGCCTTTAACACATAAAATCCAATTGACCTTCTTACATATGACCCTATTCCTCCCAATGCTACCAAGAGTCTCCTTGGTTTCAATGCAGAGGGTCATATTACCCTATCTAATCATATTAGGGACATTTAAATTTTTTTTAACTTCTATAATGTCACCCGAGCCAACATATCCATTAGATTGCTTACTATATCTCTAAAAGGTAAAGCACTTGACTGGTATAGGACATTGGAATGTGGTTGCATTACAACTTGGGATGGCTTTAGGGAATTGTTGGTGACTAGATTTGAGAATAAGAGTGACCACACTTCACTGATCTATCAACTGAATGTGATAAAGAGAGGTCCTAACGAATCTATGGGGGATCTCAATGAAATATTTCAAAATACATGGCATAGGTTGCCACATGTCATGATACCTCCTCCAAGCTTTGTGTTCCCCACCTATCTCAAAGGTATTAATATTGATGTAGTAGTGATGTTACAATATGTGGGAAGATTCACTCTGTCTAATGCATATGAATTAGCTATTAAAGCTAAAAATAGCTTGACACAAGCTAGAAGACTCCCTCTAAGAGTTTCCATGTTGTTGTTATCTCATAGTTCAGTTAAAGCTTCAAGCATAGCTCAAATTCCTAACACCAATGTCAAGCCAAGAGCCTTCCCCAAGAAAGTAGATAGTGATGTGGATAAAGATGAGGAAATCTAGTCATTACGTGCTTAGCTCAAGCAAGCTCAGTTCTGGATAAGTGCTCCTCTTAATCCACAATATTATATTCAACAAGGATATAGAGCTCTACTCTAATACAATCACCAATGGAGAGGACAAGGTTAGTAAGGTTTTAATAGGCAACCCAATGCCTATAATCCCAATACCACTCCTCCTAAGGCAATCGTTGCAGTACATGCTAATCTGGTCCATGGAGAGGATCATTTAGACCAATGGAGGCAACCTCAAGGTTAGTTTGTGCATGATGGTGGAGAAGATAACCAAACCATAGTGGCACAATAAAAAGATACTCCTTACATGACATCAAAAGAAGTGAATCCCAATCAAAAGAATAACTGTGGAGAAGGCAACAACCAAAGTGTAGGCATGATGAACTTCCAAGCAAGAGATGATTATGTGTTAAATCAAACCATGTCAGTTGCAACCAACACAAGAGCCAAGAAGAGAGAATTGGGAAAAGGTCAAGAAACATGAGTAACTCCAAGATATGCCTCTCTAAGGCCACTGACTGTGGATCCTAGTGCAATTTCTACTACGAGTTATGCCCCTCAACAAAATCAGAATGCTAGTTGGGTTATCAAGCCTACAACACAGCATGTTCAAACTCATTATCTACCTTCAAAGGTCTAAGAAAAGGTGAATGCTCCCTCTCTAAACATTATTTATTCTTTGAATAGTACCAAGACAAGCGTATCTCTTTGGGAAGTCTTGCACATGCCTGATCAAAAGGAGCTCTTGCAAGAACAACTTGAAAACATTCATGTAGCCCCTCAAACTTCAAAGCACAATAGTGTGCCCCTTACCAATTCTCCAAGCCCTATCTTAGATCCCTCCACCAAATCTAAAGATCCTCCACCCTTCTACTTCACCCTCATTGTGGGAGACAAATTGGTCCATAATTGCATTGTGGATAGTGGAGCTAGTACCACTAGTGTGCCTAAAGTGGTGGCTAATAAGCTAGGATTAAAATATGAGCCACATAAAAAGGGTGTATTACAACTTGATGGGACTCCAACTAAGATATCAGGACTGGTCAAAGGTCTGAAGGTCTTTCTACATGATTGCCCAAGTTTTCCAATTTTTCAAGATGTTGTGGTGGTAGACCTTCTAACTCATTTTGCTATCTAATTGTCAAGGGACTTCACAGCTAAGATAAGAGGGTACCTTTTTACGGATTAGTCTTTCCTAGATTTTAAACAATATATATGACCCCAAGGTGACTATAAGGACTCAACCCTTATCAAGATTTAATATTGAGTCATACATGGAGACAAACTCAAATCAGAATTGCCTAATTAACAAAGAGCAAGAAAGTGTTATGGACAGTGAAGCATCCTCCCCCCTTGAAGCTATTTCTAATGTCTTCCTTGATAAATACATCACTAAAACACATGGAATTGATCCATATACTTTCATTGAAGAGACTGATTTGGGAGTTTATTATATGCGTGAAGGGGATGTTCCAATCCCTTCACTCACTAATGAAGACCATGAACTTGATGGGATGTGGGAAATGTTCTTTGATGACTCAAAAAGTAAAGTAGGTGCATGAGCTAGCATTATATTATTTTATCCATCAAAGCATCAATATTACTCCTTATATAGATTCCACTTTAGCTACGCTTACAATGTGGCAGAATATGAAGGCCTAGTCCATGGTCTTCAATGGGCAAAGAAGAGAGGAATCAAGAGTTTAAACGTTTATGGAGATAGTGAATTGGTCATCCATCAAGTGAGAAGTCAAGCTACAGCCAATAATCCTTTACTTAAATCCTATAAGCATAGGGTATGGGACCTACTTGAATAATTTTATGCCTTGAACATATAACCCATATCAAGTGATTCCAACAAACATGATGACAGATTGGCTGCCATAGGGGCACAATTTGATACAGTTGTTGATGTGGGACAAGAGAAAGATCACTCTCATATCAAGATCATTGTGAGGTGCTCTATTCTAGATAATGAAGTGTCATGGTAGGTATTTTAAAGTGATGAACACATTACACACTTCTTGCAAAATGAGGTAGGTTTCTCCTCAAGAAACCAAAAGAGACTACATGATCAATATGAAGAGCAAATCATTCAGTTAAAGACATACAAGATACCTAAGGGGTTGATTACCTTAGAGAGTGTTTTCAATGAGGATGATTAGAAGAAGAAAGAAAGAGTGAGCATTTCAACAAAGGAAGAGAACTATGAAAGAGTCTTGATTTTCAAGTACAAATTTTTGAAATTTGGCAAGGTATGTTCTCAGCCTGAGAGGCAGGCTTTTATTGAATTGTGCAAAGAGTTTCATGACATCTTCACTTGGGATTATAAAGAATTGAAAGGGTTTGATCCAATTTTAGCTCATCATACCATTTATTTAGAACTTGGAGCTAAACTAATCAGGCAAAAGTAAAGGCCTATCAATCCCAAGATAGAGGAACTCATGAAGAAAGAGCTGACTAAGCTGATTGAGTCTAGGATTATCTTTCCTATCAAACACTCAACTTGGGTGGCTAATCTTGTACCTATCCCAAAGAAGAATGGAGAGATCAGACTTTGTGTGGATTTTCATGATCTTAACAAAGTGTCTCTCAAGGATCATAATCCACTACCTTCCATGGAACGAATTATGTAAGTTGTTTTAGGTTCTCAACATTTCTCACTTCTTGATGGTTATTTAGGCTACAACCAAATATTGGTACATGAGGATGATCAATTCAAGACAGCCTTCACTATAAAGTGGGGAACCTTTGCCGATAAGAAGATGCCTTTTGGTTTGTCCATTGTTGGAGCCACTTTTCAAAGAGAAATAGACATGGCTTTTAAAGGTTTGATCGATATGATTCTAATTATGTACCTAGATGATGTAACAATTTTTTCAAAAGATGTTGTTGATCATATGAAACATCTAAGGTAGGTGTTTAAGAAATTCAGGGAGTATGGCATATCCCTTAATCCAAAAAAGTGCATCTTTAATGTTCATGAAGGTAAACTCTTGGGGCACATTGTTTCAGAAGGAGGCTTGTCTATTGACCCTGAAAGGATTGAGGCTATCCTAGGCTTGTCCTTACCTCAACATAAGAAAGGACTACAAAGATTCTTAGGGAAAATAAACTTTGTTAGAAGGTTTATTCCAGACTTTGTAGCTGTGGTAAAGCCTATCATAGCCATGCTAAAAAAGAACCAAGTTTTTACTTGGACAAAGGAGGGAAAGAGCAGTTTTGAGACAATCAAGCAAGCAATTGCAAAATCCCCTACTCTCTTAAACCCAAACTTTTCCAAGGATTTCATACTCTATACCTTCACCAACCTTGATACAATCTTAGCCATGATTATGCAAAAGAATGATGAAGAGATAGAGCAACCAATTGCATTCTTCAACTAAGGATTATAGGATTATGAGGTTAGATATAAATTTGTTGAGAAGCAAGCTTTGACAGTGATAAAGGGATTGAAAAAATTTAGGCACATGGTCTCAAACAATAAGATACATGTCATGGTTTCTCATCCCAGCACCAAAGAGTTTCTCCTAAGTAAGGACCTTAATGAGAAGAGAGTTGGCTGGATCATAAAGGTGATGGAGTATGACATGGACATCAAGGTGACAAACTTGGTGAGAGGACAAGGATTATGTGGGCATTTAGCTTCAAATTTGTAAGAGCCAAAAGAAGAGGTCTTGATCAACCAAGTTCACCCCCAACAAGCATCACATACCAGTCAAGAGCTGGACACAAGACATCATCAATTTTCTTCAAAATGGTGAGTGTCCCAATGGTTTAAGCAAGTCTTAAAGGAGATACTTTAGATTGCATACCATTCCTTATTGCCTTATTGATAATGTTCTTTTTATAAAGGACACAAATGGTGTGATGTTGAGGTGTGTTGATAGTGGTTAATTTGACATGCTACTAGAAATTTTTCATAATGATACAAATGGAGGTCATTTCTCTCCTAGAACTATAACTGCAAAGATAATGAGGGCTAGTTACTATTGGCCTAGTCTTTTTAATGACTGTTACCATTGGGCTAAGGTATGTCCTCAATGTGCCTTCTTTGTAGGTAAATAAAAACTTGTATCCTTTCCATTGAATCATATCCAAGTGGACCAGCCTTTCATATAATGGGGCCTTGATTTCATTGGTATGATCAACACTCCACCAAGTGCTAGACAAAAATGGATATTGACTACTACTAACTACTTCACAAGTTGTGTAGAAGCTGTTGCATTGAAGGAGGCAAATGAAAATTCTATCTTGTAGTTATATACGAGCATTATAACAAGGTTTGGAGTTCCTCACTTCATCATTTTTGATAATGCACTTGCTTTCTTAAGTGCCAAAACTTTTGATTGGGTAGGTAGGAATGGAGTTCACTTGAGTACCTCATCCAATTATTACCCTCAAGGTAATGGATTGGCTGAGTCTACCGACAAGAACCTCATCAAGATCATTAAGAGAACATTGGAGAATAATCAAAGAGCTTGGTACAACAAGTTGAAAATAGTTTTATGGGTAGATAGGATTACTCTTAAGAAATCACTTGGTAACTCTTACTTTATATTTTTTTATGGGAGAGAAGCTAGGTTTTCCATAACCCAAGAACTCCTTACCCTAGAACTTGCACATCAATTGTAATTACTTGAAAACACTCTAATGGAAGTTAGGTTGATAGAACTAATGCAACTATAAGAGGTAAGGGATGATGCACACAAGGCTATGGAGCACCATCAAGTACTCATGAATAAGTCTTTTGACAAAAGAACAAGTACAAGAATGTTTAAAGAGGGTGGCTTGGTCTTAAAATGGAATGAAGATAGAGCAAAGCCAGGCAGACATATAAAGTTTGACACTTTGTGGAGTGGCCCTTACATCATCAACAAGTGCAAACAAAGCAACTCCTTTTAGCTATCCAAGATGAATGGAGAAGAATTGCCTATCCCCGTGAATGGGATACATCTGAAGTCTTGTTATTAGTCTTGGAAAGCCATGTTTTATAAATACTAGTTTAAATGTGTGCTTCCTTTTGGTTTGCTATTGTGTTCCCTAAGTGATTTGTAGCACAAGTGTATTTCATTCTTCGTGTTGGTGTGTGCCTTTGCCTTTATGTGTTTGATCATCCAGCTTGTGTGTTTTTAGTGAAGAAGCTTGTTTAATTTTTTTTGAATGTCTTATGCATGACTCCATGCCCAATGGAAGGATTTAGGTGACTGGTCTTTGGCATAGTAGGAATGCCTCCCCTCAAAATCACCAAGAATGTTAGCCAAATTTCATACCTTGTTTTGTAGCTTCCTTTGGCTAAGATCAATGTTCACTTGTCTATTTTATCTCACTTGTAAAAGACAAGTTGTTTTATTTTCTTTTATTTGGAGCTTTTGTTCGGCCTTTTCAAGTGTCTTTTCGGTCTTTTGCCCAGAGTTTGAATTCTTTCAAACCTTTTGTTTATTTTCTTTTATTTGGAGCTTTTGTTCGGCCTTTTCAAGTGTCTTTTCGTTCTTTTGCCCAAAGTTTGAATTCTTTGAGGTTTTTTGTCTTGAACAAAAGGTTTGAAAGAATTCTCTTCCTTTTTCTTTTCTCAAAAGATTATCCTTCCAACTTTTTCAAAAGAATTGTTTCAAACTTTTTATCTGAAATAATCTTTCCAAAGGGTAGCTTTGAGTTTTCCGAAGGGTCACTTTCCCTCAAAAGTGCCCTTTGAAACTTTTCTAAAGGGACACTTTCCCTCTAAAGTGCCCTTCAAAAATTTTCTGAAGGGACACTTTCACTCCAAAGTGCCCTTTAAAACTTTTATGAAGGGATACTTTCCAAGCCCGAAGGGATCATTCCAAAAAGAAGTGACCTTTGCAAGAAGTCTAAAGGAATTGTTGTGGACTTTTTGTCTGCAATAATCCTTCAGACAAGCCATACTCCAAAGGCCCAAAAATACATGGACCATTCAAAGGGGAGAGCATGCCCATAGGAAATCTTTCAGGGAAAATGTCTGATGAAAATGCCCATGAGAATTCTTTCAAGGAAAGTACTTGTGTGAATTGTTCAAGAAGGGTGCCTGAAGGAAATGTCCAAGTGGAATGATGGTTAAATGAATGTCAACTTTAATATAGTGAGTTAAAAATTGGTGTTCAAATAAAAGGATTCACAAGCAGATCCAAGGGCTCACATCCTTCATCCATCGAAATAATGAGAGAGCCCATATCACCATTGATCAACTAGGATCAGTGTCATTTTATGACAACCAACCAGGGAAGAGAAGAGGCTAATAGAATGAAAATGATAAATCACCATGCCCAATGGAAGATTGTTAGAATGAAGACAAATCTTCAATAGGTGGATAGTCGCATTGATGCCATGACTCAACTGAGAGTATCCTAATTCTATTAGCACAAGCCATTGAAAAATCATCTTTGAGAGAGTAGGACCAAATGTGTAACAATTTGTGATGACATGGATCAACCAAATGCCCTGAGTAATTATCCTTTGTAAAGACGGTTACAGCTCAAGATGGTGACTTAAAACAAATTTATTTCTCTCCTTGGTGAAAAAGGATTTCCTCTCTCTCTTCCTTCTTTCTATATATATAGCCCCTTGGCTAGTGAAAAATCATCCATGTAGTGTATGGTGAAGCCCTACTGGAATGATATCACATTTTGCCTTTGAGCATTAGTACAGTCCTTTCTATCAAAGTTTTGAATAATTGCGTGAGTGTAGAAGTGATGTATAGAGACAACATGTAATGATTTTTTGTCTTTATGTCCTCTATCCTTCATACCTGAGCAAGAGTTCTTGACCTAACAGGTCATCCAGAGTGTGTAAGTGTATAGAACTACTATAAGAGTTTTAATTGTTCTTGAAAGTGTGACTTACCTTTTGGTTCATTCTCCTTCTATTCCTTCATGCATCTCACCTCTGTATTGAAATATTCATGTTAGAATCTCTATAACTTGAAAAGGGGTATTTACATTTTGTTGTATTATGCAATAGGATATGGCATTAATGTGGAAAACAATCTTGGTGCATCACCATTCTTAAGATAGGTTTCCTTTTTGTAATTTCTAACTCTTTTCCCTAAAAGAATATTGGTTTAGACATAAAT
>JARHVA010001642.1:1342500-1347500 GCA_037957365.1 Torreya grandis
TAACATAGGAAACTAAAACAGTATGTGTAAACATTCAAGAATTTGAGGAAGAAGCATAACAAACAAGACAAGCATTGAAGTCTATAAGTCTTGTATAAAAATACAATGTCTTGTTATTTTTGTCAATATAGGAACTACATGCATATGTAAATTAGAATGATGATCACTAAATGTTATAAAATAGAGGCTAAAATAGTACATGCTCATTTATTATAATTATTGAATACTACCATAAATATAGAGTGTATGAATAGTATGATTCTTCAAGTCTACTGATGCAGAGTAATCTTTCATGAAATTAGACCTAGGATTCCTTGATTTCCAATGTTGCAGGGTGAACATAATCCTTGCAAAGCATGATACTTTCCCATTACTTGCCAACCTAAACATTTATAAATAGATAATGACAATAGTTATTTTTAGATTCGATTATAACAAACATTTGAATTCATATTCAAAATTAATATATGTAAGAATAATAATGTAACTTACCTTTTTTCCATTATATAAAAATATGAAATCACTGAGCTCTTCCTTTATTTCAATATGTTGTCTTAATTTAAGTAATCTCTAAATTCTTCCATTGACAATGTTTTTAAAGTCACACCATTCAATAAAATAGAAAACAATATTTTTGGAGAATGTGTTCCATCATTGTCATCTTGGTCATTCTAGATCCATGTCTATTGACCTGATCGATGAACATATCTCCACCTTCAGAATTGGAATGACATGTATTAAACCTACATTTAAATCTAATACCTAAAAAATTTATAAATAACATTCATAGAGAAATTGTTAAATATCATAAAATATGGTTATAAACTTATTAAAAAATGAGTGAATAATTTTTTACCTGAAGGAAATTATATCATGAGACAATCTACATTTTATTTCTTCTCCTTTCTAAGAGCATTCTTTTAACCCAATCAATGCAAAATAAGTATTATAGAAATCTATTATAAGGTGATGAAGTAGCATATGTTTTGTTGGTTTTTTAAATGGAAGTCTCATCCTTAAACATATGACAAAAAATTCTGATTGGCATGAATAAACTGATGTGTACATGATTTCCTCCTCTCAACTTCAAATTTGTTTGCACCTCTTCAAAATTCTTGTAGCAATAAGAAGTTATGGTTAAAATATATATAGTTGGCCATCTAAATGAATTAATCATTGGAAAATCAATCTCTTCCATTTTTCCATGTGATACACCAGTTTTTGGAATGACATATGTATCTTTATAGAACCATATCCCTTGTTTCATCAACCATGTAGGGTCCTTTTTGGCATATATAATTTCTTCAAATTTCAAATGAATAGCATAGAAAGTACTAGTAATGCATTCAATTGGCTCCCACTCCTCTTAATTTGAAATGCACAAACTTATAAGAAAAATGAATGTAGAATCCTTTTCTAAAACATGGATAACAAAAATTTGAAAAAAGAATAATATAGCCAATAAAATAAATGTGGTGAATTAAAAAAAAAAACATTTTATTCCTTACTTACAGTTAGAACCAATTTCTAGGAATTCCTTAATTTTTGAAATTGATTCCTTCAACATCTCTTTCATATCATAGACATGTGCAATTTTAACTTCTAATATTTGTTTACCTCCTTAATTCATCTTGAAATATTTTATCCTTCCTTTCCAATGGTGTTTGACATCAAAAGAATGTCTTCTTCTCACTTTATGTTCACCGTTCATAGAAGGTCTCATTGTAACCAATGAACTGATAAATAAAGTCATTGGAATCTAATTCCCATCATCATCTTTTAAGTTGTAAATGACAATAGATATTATCTCACATTTAGGTCTTCAAAGTGACATTTATCCCTAAAAATTAATTATAAGAATATAATGAAATGTTAGGTCAAATTGACAATGAATACGTACCATCACTATATAGATATTTGACAAAAGCACATAACAAACAATTTTTTTAGGTCTAACTAAACAAGGCGCTCTATAACACTTAGTCCTTGGTATATTTTTCACCAATTTATTCCTCATTATGTTGGGATCCCATTAAGTATATAGCTTTAACAGGCTCTTTTACGTAAAATAATCTCACTTTTTCCCTCTATTTTACATATCACTTATTTCCACCTTTGCATGTGACTTGATTCATGTATCATTGACTTCAATTCTACCACACAGCTTCATTTTTCATTTTTTATGCATCACATTTCTCTATCTAGTATCATATTCTCAACTTCTCAAAGTTTTCTTATAGTCTTTGTAACTTCACTTTCATCATTACTAAATTGTGATTGATTTGTTCTATGATGTGATTTGTTTATCTTCAGAGTTACACATGTCGGTTACCTCTCTCCCCCTAATTTGGTCAAACTCTATCATCATTGCTCAGTAAATAATCATAAGTGTATTCATAAGTTTATGTTTCACATCAATTTTGGTTCTCAGATTCTTATTGTACAAGCTCAATCTTAATTTTTGTTCAACTATTCTTTGATTAATATATTATAACAATATGCAAGTATTCCCTATACTCTATAATAGGATGAACAAAACCTCATTCTCCATTTGACTAATCTTGAGAATAAAGAATAAAGATATTGGTAACACAAATTAAGATACAAGTGGATCAAACAAGGAGACTTGAACACAAAAAAATCCACTCCATAGCCTCAAATAGACAACATATTGATTTAGTTAAAAGAATACAATAGATAATGGGGATTACATAATAGAGGATACAAGGATTCTCACTCATGCTTCTCATTATTACCAAAATGTATTGACAGAACATCCTCCCTCATGCACAAATCAATAGGTTCAAAATAAAATGAGTCTTATTATCTGGGCCCAAACCAATATGCCTTTAGGAGAGAAATTCATTAACTTATGCATGACCTTCCAAAATCAAGGAGCAGCCCGATTCCCTAGATTTAGAGCCCATGCTTGAATGTTAGAGCTACCAAAGTGGAATTTTCCACATAGATGGTAAAGCATGGTATAGACTTAACAAAATTGTAAATGATCCATGAGCATTAATTGCATTTGCAGCTTCTTACCCTTTTGAGTTCATATTCTTGTTTGTTCCTACCCTCTTAAAATATTTCCCACTCCTTGAAATTCTAAACACCAACTGGAGATACGCAAAATCAGTGGAAAGGATGAAATGCAAAAAAAGTGGTAATTAAGTGAAGATTCAAAAGGCTCACAAACCATATATTTTAATTTTATTATGATTGAAACCAATGTTTTCACAAGACTCTTTCAGTAAAATTTTTAATTAAAATCTCAACTACATGGATTTCAAGTAGATTAGAAAGGACAATGGTGGAATAAACTATTTGTCACACCCAAAAAATTCATCTCAAACACCCACAAAACCATACATTTTTTTTAATACTTTAATGAACACACTACCATCATTGCTTACAGAGAAAGTTACACTAATAGAGAATACAAAACTCAAGCAGATAAAAGAAATCAACACCACTTCACTATCATGACCCAAATAGCTACACTTCAACTTATAATGTAATACAAAACACATGGAGAGTCTAATCTCATGGACAAACTTATTTGATTATTAGTGACTTGAGTACCGACAGCCTATAGATCCCACTCCATAGATAAAGTAACATTGGAGAGGAAATAAGACCATAGATAGATTATGAAACTAACCATATATATCTAACATAATGTAAAACCCAAATGATGTGAAAATGTACAAAGTCACTTAAGATGAGACAAGTTTTAGTGCTTTTTACAAATATGCCCCAACCTTACAACCAAACCAAAGGTAAATCTTAGAGGTGAAACTTCACCATTAGGGTAGGAAATCTTACTAAAACTATTAACATTCACAATAATAATAATAAATAAATAAATAAACATGAAAATAGGAATAGACCAAACCAATGCTACAATTAAATGACATAAATACTCTTAAGGCTAAAACAGTTCAAAAGGGCTAAAAGGGATAGAAAATGACACTAGAATAAATATGCAAACAAAAATTTGTACCTATATAAATTAATGGATCAACTATGTGCACCAAATAACTCACAACAAAAAAGTTGGTTTAGATCAAGGATGAATGAAACAAAGTAAAAAGTTATCATTCCAAGCATCGCTTGACAATAAATCCTATTGTTCTTAGAAAAATAATGACAAACAAGGTACAAGGAGGGATTATTAAAAATATCAAATAATGTAATAAGCTGAAACTAAAAGATCTTATAAGGATACAAAACTTAAATGATGAGGTTACAACTATTGATTTCTAGAAATACAAAACTGAACAATTTATTTAACAAGGTTTTCAGAGTGACTCTGCAGACCAAATCAGAAAAAATAGAAATTTTATGTGAAACAACCTTTAAAATGAGATGGAAAATAAGGCTCTAAAAGGGATTAATTTATTCTTGGCAACAAATATCAATTTTCATATCCATAAATAATTGGTACCAAAGTTTATTTTTGGGTTAAGGGAAATTTTGTTATTTTTAAAGAGTGGATTCTAGGATGAAATTATTAAATATATAACAAATGAAAATTGCTTAAATACTTTACTAATTTTGAATTTTTGACCTTGATAAATTTCCTAGATGATTAATACCATTAACTTAAACACTCCTCTTTGTCGGTATGCAATCATACTAATTTCTCCAAATCTAACAAAGCACGCAAGGGGCTAACTCTAAAGTTGAATAAATTTTAACTCATATAATTTCCCATAACAATTATTCTTATTCTAACTACTTCTTAGTAGGATTTTCTTAACATTTCCTTTCCAAGGCTAATTTGTTACATTGGATTCTAATTCATATCTTAATCCTTTATCACAAGTCTAGATTAAATTACATAACTTTTACACATTTGGATTTTGATTATTTGCACAACAAATTAATATTTTTGCCAATATATATTAGGAGATAAATAATTAATCTGGTTTTATTATTTATTTTATAATCCTTATTTAGAGTTTTTGTCTCTAAGCTAATTCACAGTCTATAAAACT
>JARHVA010001642.1:1355000-1375000 GCA_037957365.1 Torreya grandis
GGTAATACAATGAGGGTTTATACCATAGTTTACAACTATACATCACCATAATTATTAGTTTCATCGAAACATTAATTGATCTTAGGAAGGGTTGTTATTTCACATAAAATTTACACATATGAGGTAAGCCACAACATATACACAATAATGCTACTAAACATAACAATGTACATCACACAAATACTCAGTCATACACAAACAACATTTGTATAACAAAATTCCATCATTTGTAAGGTTTAGTGAGTATACAAATGTTATGGGAGTTTACACAAAATCTTTCAATTATAAATGCACAACAACTTCACATGTTAAGGTTACACTTTAATAACTTAAATGTTATGCTTACATAGTTTCATGACAATTGGGACAACTTTTACAATAACATAACATAATTTATTAGTTTCACACAAGGGTCAAACAAGCACATAGGTCCAAACAATGGATATATCATCTCTAATGTTATCATTGTCCATCATCTTCCTCTATCATAGCCACAAAATAATATCCATGTCAATCCTTTTTCATATGATCAAAGTGCCTCATATGAAAATGTACAAGTCCTTCCTGAAGAAGCAAGCTCTAGTCTCAGTTGTTTCCAACTAGAATTTCCCTAAAATGCAATTCCTATACTTACATCCCTATGATCATCTGAAGAAGTAACTATCGATTGTAATAAGGGTATAAGTTCTTATTAGATTCAATATTTATGTTTTCAATCCACCCACTTTTTTGGGTAGTTTATTAAATTTATTGGCTTTATTAGGCATATCACTAAATAAGGAGTGCCACCAAAGATTCCCTCTGTGAGACAAATTAGTTTTCAAGATGGATAGATACGCTTAATGACAGGTTCTAAAAGTCCACAAAAGGGGAAACCATCTTTGCTTAGTCTCTAACCAGATTAATAAATCTTAGGAACCATCATTAAGTTGTGTTATACAAGTAGTGAAGATGAACAATATAGGTTTACTTAAGACATTTCTAATGACTAGGATGACTCTACAAGTCATAAACTCCACAAGACACAAAATTCATACATATCAACAATATCATATAGAGGTTCAAACACAGATACATTAAAACATAACAAAAAGTTACCAACTGTGTATTATGAATAGGTACATAATATCTTATTAAAATATTACTTTCTTCACATTACTAAGAGATAAATTTTAACTATTCACTTAGTAACATTTCATCAATCAGATAAATGCATAATAGACCTATTATTAACACTTTTTTTTTAACACCGTAAGGTTATTTACATTTTTATAATGACTTAATTGCAAGAGATAGATCTTAGATCAAAGAATGTATCATTTCAAGGAAATATACTATAGCCTCAAGAGTCATCTACAATACAACCATGCAACAAAAGTCTTGTAAGTCTCACCAATTTACTTATACAAACTATTAACCACTAAATTCATTAAGATATTTATCACTTCCTCATCTTAACAATAACACTATCATATCTATACCTCAACAGCAGAATAATAATAAATAAGAGCAAAAAAATTCTATATAATTGTAATCATACCATAACAAAATCTTAAGGAAAATGAATCCTCTACTCCCTCTCAAAACAAGGTTAGTTAATTATAGTAAAATACTAAGGAAGTGTATTATGATAAGTATACTTCATAAGTACATATATAGGAAAAACACAACCACAATAGCATTAATATACTATTTTTATATAAATAAATATATCACACACTATATATTATACAAAACATTAATTTGGAGTATAGACATGCCTATGATTATCAATTCAAAACTCTAAAAAACTTCACCCAAGCACTAACAACATGGTCTCATAGTTCAAAATTCTGATCTCAATTCATTGTGATTTCAACGGGTATAATAGAGTAAGAGTAAAAAGAAGCCCGAGTATAGTGATGATAAGTTTCACAATTTCATTAGCAATACCAAACACAATTCCCTAAAGGTCCCGATGTTGAACTTGGGATCTGATACCAAAAGGTCATGCCCAAAAAAATTCCATCTCAGACACCCATAAAACCATATAATTTTTTTAATACTTTAATGAATATACTACCATCATTGCTTATAGAGCAAGTTACACTAATAGAGAATACAAAACTCAAACAGATAAAAGAACTCAACACCACTTCATAGTCATGACCCAAACAACTACACTTCAACTTATCATGCAATACAAAACACATAAAGAGTCTAAGCTCAAGGACAAACTGGTTTGATTATTACTGATTTGAGTACCGATAGCCTATAAACCTTGATCCATAGATAAAGTAATATTGGAGAGGAAATAAGACCTAGATAGAATATGAAACTAACCATATATATTTGACACAACATGAAACCCAAACAATGTGAAAATGCACACAGTCACTTAAGACTAGACAAGTTTTAGTGTTTTTTACAAATCTGCCCCAACCCTACAACCGAGCTAAAGGTAAATCTTAGAGGTGCAATTTCACCATTAGGGGAGGAACTCTTACTAACACTAATAACATTCACAATAGTAATATATAAAAAAAACATGAACACAGGAACAGACTGAGCCAATGCTACAATTAAATGACATAAATACTCCTAAGGCTACAATAATTCAAAAGGGCTAAAAGGGATACAAAATGACACTAGAATAAATATGTAGACAAAAATTTGTACCTATATAAAGTAATGGATCAATTATGTGTACCAAAAAACTCACAACAAAAAATTTGTTTCCTATCAAGGATGAACAAAATGAAGTAAAAGATTATCATTCCAAACATCGCTTGATGATAAATCATATCGTTCTTAAAAAAACAATGAAAAATAAGGTACGAGGAGGGCTTATTAAAAATATCAAACAATGTAATAATATAAAACTGAAATATCCTAGAAGGATACAAAACTCAAATGAAGAGGCTACAACTATCATTTTCTAGAAATACAAAAGTAAATAATTTGTTTGACAATGTTTCTGGAGTGACTCCACAAACCAAATCAGAAACAATAAAAATTTTCTGTGCAACAGCCTTTAAAATGAGACTTAAAATAAGACTTTGAAAGGGATTAATATATTCTTGGTAACACATATCAATTTTCATATCCATAGATAATTGGTACCAAAGTTTACTTATGGCTTAAGGGAAATTTTGTTATTTTTAAAGAGTGGATTCCAGGATGAAATTATTAAATTTATAAAAAATGAAAACTACTTAAGTACTTTACTAATTTGGAATTTTTGAGCCTGCTAAATTTCCTAGATGATAAATCTAAGGTAGATTAATACCATTAACTTAAACACTCCCTTTTGTTGGTATGCAATCAAACTAATTTATCCAAATCCAACAAGGCACGCAAGGACCTAACTCTAAAGCTAAATTAATCTAATCTCATTTAATTTCTTGTAACAATTATTCTGATTCCAACTACTTCCTAGGAGGATTTTCTTAACATTTCTTTTGCAAGGCTAATTCATTACATTGGATTCTAATTCACATCTTAATCCTTTATCACAAGTCCAAATTAAATTACATAACTTTTACACTTTTGGATTTTTATTATTTGCCAACAAATTAATATTTTTGCCAATATATATTAGGAGACAAACAATTGATTTAGTTTTAGTATTTATTTGATAATCCTTATTTAGAGTTTTTGTCTCTAAGCTAATTCATGGTTTATAAAACTCCAACAATGTATCTCTACTTTAAAGGATTAAATAGATGAATCAATTTTAAAAATGAACTAACAAAAGAAGATTCATTTGTTGAAACATGATAAACACTATTTTGTATCCATATTAAAATGAGAGCATTACAAGTTTATAAATTATTTTTACAACTTACACAATTATATGCTAAAATTAACAACAATAAAATGTTTTTTTTACGATTACATTCAGGGTCTACATCCTTTTTAGATCTAGATTACAATTAACCATTACACAAATCTTTGAATAAAAAGGATTACACTACAACTTTGTTTTCAACAACTATTTAAACAAACACTACAGAATATCCTTACAATCTAACTGTACTGAGCTCCTCATCCTGCACTATGATAAAGACAACAATGGGTCAGTGTTTCACTGAGCAAGTGACTCCTCCCTCTTAAATACTTTTCTTTTCCCAAGTTAATAAGCAAGTTAAATAATGAATTTAACCAAATAAATATTCTTGTAAACTCTATGATTATGACACATTGAGAACATAAGCATTTATAACATCGACTGGTAAAATAAACTAGGCTTTTAAGTTTCCAAGACTCCCAACCTACATCAGATTTATACATTCATTACTATTTCAATAATAACAAAATAACACAGATTTTGAACTAACACACATTTAAGTGAATGCCTTACTCCCCTAGATATTATCAACATGGGGCAACATTATAGGGAAGACTAGCAACCCATACATCGCTATGAAAATTTGCTTACTAAGCACCACTATAGATGTGTTACTCAAACTGGAAATAGATTTCCAATAAGAAACTATATGAAACTATATTTCTCTTCCTAAATGATGAAGAGTCTAATTAGACAATTATCCATTATGGTAGGTACAAGTTCATAAACTTATACCTACTTATAATGACTAATTTATCTTTAAGTGGTAAATAAAAAAGTCTAATTTTATATTCTCATAGAATTTTAGTGTAAACAAACATGATATAATACATTAAAATTCTAATATACATATATGTATATATGCACTTATGAATACATACAATCATAAACAAATATATACATGTATGTATATATATAAAAAAATATAAGCAATTTATTTTATGACAATATTACATATTATATATACATATGTATGTATTATATATGTATATACATATATAGACACACACACACACACACACACACACACACACACACACACACACACACACACACACACACACACACATTCAAATAAAATGTATCTAATTACATATATATTAATATATATATGATTTTTTTTACTATGCTTTCTAAATGACAATGGCTAGGGCATCCAATGTGAAGTATGCAATGACTACTATTACGCATAAGGACGGTTAGGTTTTTAATGGCCGTATAGAGTAGATACTTAGAGCATTAGCATGATAAGGTCAATGTTGGAGGTCAGCGATGGAGGTTGATCTTAGGAGGTCACAGGTTTTGAATCCATAAGGCAAAGCATCGACAAGTTTGGAAGATTGGAAAGAGAGAGAGGGGGCGTAAGGTAACTACCTATCCCAAGAAAATTAGACAAACAAATAGCCAGGGCTTCTGTCAATTCAATGATCTCCTTTTTATATCAAGCCAGGGTTTTAAAGGTGGTAAAAACACCTTTAGTTGTCAATTTTGAAGATAAAGCTTTAGAGGAAGTTTTGGAAGGTGAAAATTGGTATACAGAGAGGGGCTTGGTCTATTGCTTTGACAGGGTCTATCCCTATCTTCCCTTTCTTCACCAGTGGCTCTCAAAATCTTGGTAATCAGTGTTGAAAGGCACTATGGAAATTTATCCCTATGCCAAAGATTTTTTTATTATGGCTTTCGATAATTTGGAAGATCAAAATAATATTTTTTAATCTAAATCTTGGAGTTGTGAGAATCACCTTCTACTCATGAAACCCTAGTCTCCTGATTTTAACCCTCTCACAAAAAATATTTCTCTTTGACCCATATAGGTGAGGCTACCATAGCTTCCACTTTAATTCTAGTCTGACACTAGTCTTTCAGTTATTGGAGGTGCATTGGGTGATTTGTTGAAAATTGACGCCTCTTTGTTGGATTACTTTTGGACTACATTTGCCAAGGTTTTGATGTGTTTAGAAATTAATCAAGATCTACTTGAAAGGATTGAGTCAAGAGTGAAAGATAGGTACTGGTCTTAAACCATATATTTTAAGGGGATCCCCTTTAGATGCAGGAATTATTTTTAGATTGGTCATCTTTCTACTTCCTGTCTAAAATCTAAGAATAAAACAGAATATTCATGGGGGAAGGAATCTAATAAGGATAATCTTTTAGTATTTGTGAAAAGAGATCATGATCTATCTTCAAGAGTGGTTTTAGAGTTTATAATGGAAAATAATTTTAAAAAGGTAGCACCATCTATTTTACCATCTCAGAATGTTCAGTTAAGTGGAACTAGTGGTAAAAATGCTAATAAGAACAAAGAATTCAAAGATAATTCAGAGGAAGGAAGATGTTTTCTAACTTCAAATTCCGATAAATTTGGTAATGAAGAAGAATGAAATATTGTTAGAAGTAGGAAAAAAGGTCGTTTTATTCCTAACTCTCTGCCCAAGACTTTAAATACTCAATGTAGAATAAAGAAGGATGAGAACTAGTCATATGGGGATTCCATTTGATTAAATTTTATTTATTTGAAGCTGAAGTATTTTTAATACTTTTAGTATGCTTGTTTTCTTTGAAATAGGTTATTCAGATGTCGTGAGGGTTAGTCTATTAAGACAGGCTATTTTTGTTTTATGAATTTTATGTTTATTGGGAAAGGGCCCGTATAACCCTTATATCAAGCTACACACACACACACACACACACACACACACACACACACACACACACACACACACACATAGAAAATGACATTTTTTAAAATAAAAGTGTTAACATCTTTTATTCCATCATGAAGAGGTGAAAAGATACATCCAAAAATCCAAATAACAAGTTGGCTGAGAAGAGAAAAGCGTAGAGGCTCTAACACAAACTGAACAAAAGTCATAAATAAGACAAGACCAGAGCAAAGCCTCGATCTGATATAGAGAATATCCTCAACTATAAAGAGAAAGTAATAACATGACATGAAAAGAAAAGAAAAGAAGAGGTACTAGCCTTCAATGACCCATATGCGTGTTTGACGGAGATCCCATTCTATCTTCAATCTTGCCCTTTTTACCTTTCTTTTTTTTAATTCCTACCAAACTTCATGCGTAATCTCGGCTCTGACTATCTATAATTGTGTATTTTGGTATTCTATAAGAGGAAGATTTGTCTTCGAATTTAGGTGTGTGTGTGGCACTGTTTCTTTATCTGATTTATATTTTTTTGATTCATGAGCTCTCTTCATTCCTCTTGGTATTAACCCAACTTATTCAATTTTTATAGTTCAATTTTTATTCTCCTGGTGTCCCCTAGTAATGGGAGCAAATTCTTCAATGTGTATGTTTTGGTCACTGATTATTGGTTCCTCAATTTCTATCCCAGTTGACATTCTGCTTCTAGGTTCACTTCTGCATCCTCCTCCTCTTATGCGGGAAAAGACTACTGTTTATAAGTGGGTTTCATCCCTTTCTTGTTTGTTGGTAAATTCTTTGTCTGTGGACAAGAAGCCCGAAGATACCTAATTTGCTTACAAATATGACATCAAAAGGCCATATTCTCAAAATCTAGGGATTGAGTGTACTAGATTTTCCCACATCTGATAATCATTTTCTCAAGCAAACCTTTGTTGAGATCTATTTCCATACATATACATGCATATGTACATAAACTTGATTCCATTCTCTTAGTATCTACTTTGACAAACCTACCTAGGCTATCCCCAATTTGTATAAATGCACTCATAAGATATATGGGTAGGTTAGGGAACCATACCCATATTGGCATAACAGTAACTGAGTGAGTGTTTGGATCAAAATATAAGATCCATGGAGTGAGGTATAGACCCATTATCCCCCAGAACTAGGGTCCATCTAAAAAAACTTTTAGGTAATCCTCTTCATCAAAAAAATGTTCTATGAAGAATCCCTTGGAGTAGAGGGAAATTTCACAATTTCTTGACTAGGTTGAATGTACCCACTAGAATAAGGCTTTTGTGGTTGGCCAAAAACCATTGAATCTACATATCACAACCTCCTATTCTAGATTTTCTCTGTATGTGATCACATCTTCCTTTGCTATCTCCACAGTTGAAACCATCTCTCCCTGTTCCACTATATAGGCACTAGCTTGTGGAATAGGTTTCAGATGTGCTTTAATTGCCTTCTTGTTTGCAACATTCTTGTAGAGCCCTTTTGATCAAGAATAAGTAGAAGCATCCTTGTAAGAGAAAGTTGGTACTCTCCCATTTCCATTCACCCCTCTTCTCAGCCTCATTATTAAGGATAGAAGGGAATATCTAGTTATTCCATATTCAGACATGTTTGAGTTTTCCAGATTTTTGCCTTTGTATATAAGGCACTGGAAGGGTGTGGGGATTTCGACAACATTTTCAATCTATTGTTTAAGATTCAACACACAATATAATTAATTAACCACACAACATAAAGTGTTACCTTATATGGTTTTTATTTGGATCTAAAAACCAATTTGTATCCTCATATTATATCTAGCTCCCTGCATCTTCATTTTGTCAATCACATCACCGACATCCATTATTCTTTGGCTTAGGGCATATTTGGTTTGCCTAGGCCCCTGTTGTAGAGCCATATGTATCCCCACATAAGGGATTTTGATGGGAGAGGGATGCATCCTTCTTCCCAATCTACATCCAGGGAAGAGTTGCCACTTCCCCCTTTATCTTTGCATTTTGCCATACATGATCTATCGATTTGTCTGGCCAAATATTTGATGTGGTCCTCATCCATTCTAATAGTAGCAAGTCTTTTTTATACTCATTTATCAATTGGTTTGGAGCTGATTGGAAAAAAACTGAGTGGTTATGGAGTGCTTGTGTATACCTCCCTCCATTCTCTAATCTAGTCACCATCACTAACCTACAATCTCCAAAAGGCTTCAAATTGGATTTTGACCTATATACAAAATGACATATTTAATTATATATTTGAATATATAAATAATGAAACAACAAATAACAAATGAATCAGAAAACATTTATATAGTAATCATCGTCGTCGTCATCATTGTTATTATTATTTATTTATTTAATTTTTCTTTGAAAAAACATAAAACTACCCCCGATTGTCAACCAACGACTAGGGTTTTAATCCCTGGCCATCAACTAGGGACACAAGGATGTGGGGTGGACCAGCTAGACTGATCCCTCCACCTTCCTTCTATGAGAGGGGGATGGGGTCAACTTAGCCCCCCTCTCCCCCTCCCCCCACCCACGCCTAATATATATATATATATATATATATATATATATATATATATATATATATATATATATATATATATATATTGTTTTTTTTTAAATTTCATATATCACACACACACACATAAAATTAACATAAAAAAAATTAGTGACTCAGTAAAAAATTAAAATACTAAAAGATTTTTTTTCTATATGACATTTTATCATAACAATAAAATCAAAATACCACAAGAATTTAATTTTTTCTATATGATATTTTATTTGAACTAGTATGTTTACCTAGCCCAACAAAAGGACAAATGTAAATCAAATTTGATAGTTTACAAGTAACTCAGTTACCTATGGTTCCAAAAACAATTTGCATAATCATAAATAAATACACATAAATAATAATCTTTAGACCATATTTGGACTTCAAACAACCATTAAACAGCTCCCACAATTAAAAACTTCAAATAAGATCAGTAAACCACTTTCTTTCTCCATTGTTTAACTTGTTTATTAACTTGGAAAATAATTAATGGATTTAAGGGAGAGAACTCACTTGCCTGAACCAAAGAAGCTCTCTCTTTCCACTTGACTAGACATCCTTCTCCATGCTCACCTTCACGCTTCTCCTCCCTTCTCTAAATGGCCAAGCAAACATTTATTCAATTGATTTCTTTCAATGCATAAATTTTATATAGTGAACAAGGAGCTGATGGGTGAAATAAAAAATGGTGTTAGATGAGATAATACCTAACTTCTCCTTCACACTCAAAGACAACCAAGAATGATTGACTAAAATTTTCCTTCCCTTCTACGACATTTGACCATTACCTTGGTATATTAAAATTTTGATGGGACCAAAGTGGGGGTAATGGGTAGACATTTAATTACTTCCACTTGTAATATTTATTAATACACAATACTTGTGTATATGTGTATTATTATTTATTTATTTTGTTTTTAATTTAGTCATTATCATTATTGTAATATATTTAGGAGAATTTTCAATTACATTGTGCATTATCGATTCATCATCTCATCTCGTGAGTAAATATATATAATTATTATGTTATTAGAACATACATCTTTATTTATACACACACACACAACAAGGGAGGATACTATATAACTATATATAATCACCTCCCTTATACATATATATATATATATATATATATATATATATATATATATATATGAGGTGATGACATTTGTTCATACTCATGAGGAAAGAGAAAGGGTGTAAGGAAGAGAAGCTATGCATTATATTGCATAATAAATTTATATAAATGTATTTATATAGACACGAGATTTTCTTTTCGATACCAAGCTAAAATCTAATAACTTTATCAAGGAGAGAGAGGGGAAACACAATTCAATTTTATACATCACCTAGAATTATTGCACAAGGCAAACATGATAAGTTGGATTAGGTAAAGAGTTAGGTTTTGTATAAGGGTATTACACTATTGATATGATTATATGCATACACATTTCCGTACTTTCATGAGAAGATCAAATTGAAACCTAGATAGCACAATATACAAAATTATCTATCCCTTTCTAGAAATTACACAACTGCATCTTAATCTATTCATCATCATTGGGATCATTATTCTTACGTACCTACATAAATATATAAATAATCTTCTTTGCACCTACATAAATATACACAAAATATTTTGGAAAATAATCACTTTTTATAGAAGAACAGTTGAATGAGGAGCTACAGATTCTACTCATCAACTATTACAAACCTACATTTCTAAAAAACTAATATTCAACCAATATTACTTGTAGAAGAATAAAGGAGAGAGCCAAGAATGGATGAGAGCACGAAAGGAATGAACTAATACATGATAAAATAAAATTAACATAACATAAAAATTATTGAGACAAAGATAAAAAAGAAAATAAAGAAGCAATTAAGTGGAGTGTTTCTAAAAAATTATTAACACAAGAAAAAAAGAAAAATAATAATTAAATGAAGCAGTTTTAGAAGTTTTGAATGTGTAAATAACCCCACTTAACTCATATGGTTAAGTAAATTATTTTTTATTTGATTAATACATTTGATGAAATGAGAAATAAATAAGGTTCTTACAAAGCCCTTTTTAAACTCATATTTCCCCTGATGGATCTTCACATATCAAGGAGCTAAGGTTTTGTAAGAAAAATAGTCATACAGTGACCACCATAACTGATCAAAATCTCCCACACAAAGCACAAACATATATACGAAGGTAAACAAAACCTAGAAATATCATATTTTTACTATTTATGGACATGATCGGCCTCACATAAGACAAGAGTACCCCCTTATCCTATCTATCTTAGGGGTTATTGTTTAGGGCTCATTTCAACTACAAATTCAGTTTCACAGTCACCATATCCAACCACCCTACTAGTTTCAACTTATGATTCCTCTCGCAACACTATTTTTTAGTTAAGGCTTAGTCTTTCTATTGCGCTTTCTTTATTTAGTAAGTTTATAGATTAAGAAAGTTTCAAATCAATAGATGATTGATATTTACAGTATTGTAATTCTTAATTTTGCACAATAGTTTGTCATTTAGGGTAATCTACATATTATTAGGTTTCCTCGAATTTAATAAAACACAAAGAGAGTTATATGAGTATTATCAAATTCTAATCCCATCTAATGTAACCATGATCATCCGAATGTGACATTGCCTTGTGTAATAGTAATGTGTACATATAATAACGTTTCAATTATTTTAGGCCCTAAAAAAATCAGAATGTTAACATGTCACATGTCATGCTCATGTGTATGTTGTCAATCTCATTCACTGTACCCCAAATTCTTAAGAAATCAAATTGTGTATGTATTACATTATTGCTTGTCATTTACAAAAATGCCTTCTCTATGTTCACTGATAATGGATTTGATGACCATTGGCTCCTCAAGTGGAACATCCTTATAAATACCAATCCTTGTAACATGTCAACTAGGAGAATATCTTCTTCTAGTAACCTCGTTCTAAGTTAGAACCTGATGGACCATTGACTCCTTTGTAGGAAAATCCTAAGATATCTTGGTCTTCTTTAGATGGGTAGTAAGAGAAGATGGAGAAGGGGACCTTATTAACCTAGTGCCAACTTTTTCGAATGTACTAATTCCTCTATCCACAAGTTTTTCAATCTTTTGTAGCAATACACAACAATCATTTTCTCTACATCCATTAATATGATGATAGTTACAAAATGGTATTGTCCTAACTCGTTCAAAGTGATGTGGATATTAATAGTAAGTATGAGGTAAATTGATTAGCTTATTATCAAGTAATGTTTGTAAGACAACGCTTGGTTGATTCATGAAACTATCAAATTCAAGTGGTTGATTCTTATTTTCCATCAATGTCTTTATGGTAACATTAGCCTTGTGGAGCAACATATGAACTATTTTAAAGGCAAAGGAGCGGAGGAGTGAAGCATGTGGACAATATTTGAAATTGGTTTTTTCCCACCTGGTTGGGCCCCCTGAGTGCGATAGGTGGGACCACGAATCTAATGGAGGTCACTGCAAGTAGCAGTACCTCTGGGGATCTATCCAAGAATCTATTAGGGGATAGTCCATCCAATGGATGGAAGAAGGCACTCATAGGTGAAAAGACGTGTCCATCGAAAGGCATGTCGCACCTCCCTATTCTCTCAGAGGGCAAGGCATTGAGTATCCCAGACGATCTAGTGGAGGAAATAGTGGCATCCATGGACCTTACGCTGGTTGGTAAGTTTTTTTCTTTGTGTCTTAATATAGAAATGCTTATAATATGGATTATGTCTAGGTGGAAAGTCAAAGGGACTGTTTCAATCACAGCCATGGCTAGAGGTCTATTCCTTTTTAGATTTATGAATAGGGAGGACATGATCACTACCCTTGCTAGAGGTCCCTGGTTGTTTGGACCACATTCTCTAGCCTTATGCTCGTGGAAACCAGGATTTGATCCCAACTCGGACCTCAATAAGACAGCACCTGCTTGGGTAAGATTACCAGGATTCCCTTTGGAATTCTGGGATGAAAAAATCTTCACAGCCATTGGCAATTCTATTGGTCAATATGTCACCTCAGATCATATAACCAGAACTAAGTCCAGATGTGTGTTTGCTAGATTCTGTGTTAATGTTGAAATAAATAAGACTCTCCCTACGTCCATTGAGCTAAACTCTAAATATGGAACCTGGACTCAGCGAATTACTTATGAGAATGCTACCACTTTCTGTCAAATATGTAAGAAGAAGGGACATCTAGTGACACAATGCAAAGTGAAGCAAAGGGGGATGTAAGAGGATTCCCAGAATGTAGAGGAGGAGCAAGCAAACAACAAGTAGGAAACAGAGAATAATGTGGAAATTCCTGACAATACAGGAAAAGGAGAGGAGGGGAAGGGAAAGGAGGCTACCCCTAGCAGTGAAGGTGAAGTTTTCCTAAAGGAAAATATAGGATTAGATAATAGTCAGAAGGCTACAAAAGAAGGAGAGGAGGAGAAGAGAAAGGAGGATATCATCAGTAGTGAGGGAAAAGAGGTCCCAAAGGAGAATATAGTATCTGACGACAGTCACAAGGCCACATTTAACACAGTCTACACTTTAGAAAAATAGACTAATATGTTTAAGGGGTAGGAGGGGACCTTTTGATAAAGGAAGTTAATGAAGATGACACAGTTTCAAGGATTGGACAGGAAGAAGTAACACCTAAAAGTCACACTCAACGAGTACCAGATCCACAGTCAAATACAGACTTTTTTCATGATCTGAAAGATGGAGGCCAGGTAGGAAACTACTTGGCAACAGGGGTAGTAGGACAAGATGGCAGCAATGAACAAGAAGAATGGGTTACCCCAAAGAAAAAGATCTGGAAAGGTAAAAAATATGCAGATGTTGGTACTGAGCCGAAACAAGGGAGTCCAACCCTAAGGGAAATAAGACAAAGAGAGATTGCTAGGGAGATTACCAGTGGAAAATAGAAAACACTGGAGTCCCAACCCTCCAAACTCTCTAAATGAGAATATTATCATGGAATTTGAGTGGCTTTAACAGTCCCTCAAAGCAGTTTGAGGTTAAAACTACATTTAAGATAATAAACTAGATATTCTATTACTCCAAGAAGTCAAGATGAAAGAGGAGAATTTTGCAAAAATCACTGACTATATATGGCCTAAGGTGGCTTTTTGTATTAGTCCTACTGAAGGGGCTTCAGGAGGGATTGTCACTATGTGGAATAGTGCTAAAATCCAAGGATCTCTTATGGCCCATAATAAGCACTTTTTGATTACCAATTTTTCCATAAATTCCTTAAACTGGACGTTGGTAAATGTTTATGCACCGAATAACAGAGCTTTGAGATAGAAATTATGGATAGATCTGAGTAGCTACAGGAATAATCCTCAAAATTTTAAATGGATGATAGCTAGAGATTTTAACACACCTTTATACCCTTCTAAAAAATAGGGTGGAATTATTGATTACTGGGACAACATGTTCGACTTTGCTGAATTCATCAATGATTGGGGATTATTGGACATAATGTTGCAGAACCAAAATTTTACTTGGACCAATAGAAGAAGAGGAGATCAAATGATTCAGGTTAAATTAGATAGATTTCTAATATCAAGCAACTGGAATGATTATCATAATATGTAGGCGCAGGCTCTACCTAGAACCATGTTCGACCACTGCCCGATTATCCTCAATTGGAGAGATCAGGGACATCACGGACCTCCTCCATTCCATTTTGAAGCTATGTGGATTAAACACAAAGGTTTTAGACAAATGGTGGCTCAATGGTGGAATATTCCCATTCAAGGTACTCCCATGTTTAGAATAGTCAAGAAACTCTAGCACATTAAACAAGAAGTTTATGGCTAGAATAGATACAGTTTTGGGCAAGTTTTCCAGCAGAAGAAAAATATAATGGGAAAACTCAAGGCTATTCAACAATTGATTGATCAAGGGGATGACTCTAAGGGCACCTTAGAAGAAGAGAACAGTCTGTCTTCAGAATGGAAGAATCTGATGGAAAGGGAAGAGGTTTTCTGGAAACAAAAATCCCGTGTTCAATGGCTTAAAGAGGGTGATAGGAACACTGCTTTTTTTCATCTCTCAGCTATGAAACATAGAAAAACCAACTCAATAACTAAGCTTGTCCTGGATAATGGAGACATTATTACTGAGGATAACGAAATAGGGGAGCAAGCCAGGGTGTTCTTTTAGAATCTGCTTACGAAAGAAAACAATAATGATAGAATTGATAGATCTATGAGTCAATTCATTGATAAAATCCCCTGTTTGATAACAAAAGAAGACAATCTGGAAATGTTAAAACTTGTATTCGATGAAGAAGTACATGCTGTTTTATTCTCCATGGGTGCTTTTAAAGCCCTGGGTCATGATGGCTTTCCTCCTATATTCTTTCAGGAATATTAGGAGATTGTTGGAGCGGACCTCACAGCTGCAGTTCATGATTTTGTCAGATCTGGAAAGCTTTTGAAACAAGTCAATAATAACTTCATTGTACTTGTTCTTATAAAATATCAACCTTTACACCTTGCTGATTTCAGACCCATTAGCTTATGCAACACTATGTATAAGATATGTACTAAACTGCTGGTTTTTTGAATTCAACCCTTGCTTGACAAAATTATTTCTCCTGCTCAAAAAAGTTTCATCCTAGGCAGACAGATTCTTGATGTTGTGATCACCACACATGAGACTATCCACTCCATGGATAAGAGCAGAATCCCTGGGATGGCCCTCAAGCTTGATATATCCAAAGCTTATGATAGAGTCTCATGGACTTTTCTATTCCAAGTGATTGGAAAAATTGGGTTTAATGATAAATTGTCTTGCTTATTATGGAATGTGGTCTCTTATGCTAAATTCTCAGTGCTGTTTAATGGTGTTCCTAGAGGGTTTTTCTCCTCAAGAGAAATTTGCCAGGGAGACCCTCTCTCCCCGTACCTATTCATCATTATGGCTGAGGCACTAGGAAGATACATACAAGTTGATATAGTTTCAAAAAAGCTAGTAGGCATCAAACTTGCCTCTTCCCTTCATCCTATGGTTATACAATAGTTTGTGGATGATACCATCTTATTTGGCATCTCATCGGTGATCGAAGCTAGAAGATGGAATAATATACTTAATGATTATGCCAGAGACTTGGGACAAAGAATAAATTTCCAAAAAAGCAATGTGTACTTCTTCAACAATCCCAATGAACTTAGACATATAATCATTGATATCTTAGATTGTGATGAGGCTGACCTACCAGCTCCTACCTAGGTCTCCCACTCTCGGTCAAAGAGGTATCTTTAGGTTTTTGGAATGGTATTGTGGAACGTACACAGAAGAAACTTCTTGGGTGGAAAGGGAAACTACTCAGTAGTGCGGGTAAGCTGCAACTTCTTCAGGCATCCTTGCAAGGTATTCCTACTTACTTCATGTCTCTTTTTTAAATTCCTACGTATTTTGTTGAAAAGCTGGAATAGATCCAAAGGAAATTTTTATGGATGGGAGTGGAAGACAAACAGAGAATGTCTTTAGTCAGATGGGAAAAAGTGTGTCTCCCAAAATCTCATGGTGGACTTAATATAAGATCCATCAGGAAAATGAATAAAGCCCTCCTCTCAAAAGTTAGTTGGAATCTAATTCACAACAATAGTAAGTGGGGGGAAATAATGTATGCCAAATACATGCATAGCATTGATGATTCTAGCTTTCTTCAACAGGCGGGGTTACCCCAGGGGTCTGTGATATGGAATAAAATGCTAAAAAGTAGAAGTCTTTTCAAACAGGGAATTAGGTGGAAGCTTGGAAATGGCTGGCAGATTAAATTCTAGGAGGATAATTGGTTAAGGGACAAGCCTCTCATCTCCCAAGGAAACTATGGAGAAATTATAGACCTGACTACTCAGTTCTTTGGTGATAGGGTTAGTGATTATATGGAAAATAACAATGGGATAAGGAGCTGGAAAAACCTTTTGGATTGCTGTGTGCACAGGCCTAAGCTTATCCCAAGAATTTGGGAGATCCAACAATGTGTTCAGGAGATCAAAATCCCACTCTTCCCTTGGGAGGATGAACAATACTGGTGGCCGGATAAGAATGGATCATTCTCTGTCAAATCTACCTATCATCTGCTTACACCTGAAGCTCAGAATAAGGAGGTATGGAAAAAGGTTTGGAATCATAAACTCATTCCAAAGATTAACTTGTTTTGGTGGGCTATTGCCCATAACAAAATCCTTACTCATGACAACCTTCAAAAGAGGGGGTTTACTTTGGTCAATAGATGTTTTCTGTGTGGTTCTAGAGAGGAATCAATTTCACAACTATTCATACACTGTGAGTTTACCCGGGATTTATGGGGCACAATACTTAACAACTTTGGCATTGAATGGGTTTGCAATTCTGACCTTAAAGAAGTAATTCTTAGCTAGAACTCAACCTTCACACATCCCTGGATTAAGGAATTATGGAAGCAAGCTCTGCCATGCTTGAGCTGGACTTTATGGAAAGAGTGAAATCACAGAATTTTCAGGGACACTGCTAGAAATGTTGCTCAAGTGTTTAACTCCTTTGCTAGGACCATCTTGGAAAGTGTTACAATAGCTCATATTAGTGTTGCGGAGAAACCCCTATCTAAATTTGAAAGTCAAATTGTTGCCAAATAGAAGGTTTTAAACCTTATCCCTGGGCATGATAATTCCAAAATTCTTCAGAGACTTCATACTAAATGGATACCACCTAAACCCAATTGGATGAAACTCAATTTTGATGGGGCATCCAAGTTGAGTGGTAAAGAAAGTGGAGGAGGAATAATAAGAAATGAAAAAGGAGGGATGTCTGTTGTCTATGCTAGTGGCATGGGTTGCTAGAGCAATAACTATGTTGGAGCTATGGCCTTATTTTGGGGATTAAAGCTAGCTATATCCCTAGGAATTAGAAATTTGAATATTCAGGGAGATTCTAAGTTGGACATAGATGCTGTTAATAAAGCATCTAACATTGGTATCCATCTAAAAGACATCATTACGGACATCCAGTTTCTTTTACAAAAGTTTTCTGAAGTTGAGATTACCCACACCTACAGAGAAGATAACAGGGTCGTTGATTCTCATGCCAACCTTGGTCAGCAATTCTCAGGATGGAGGGTATGGCAACAAGGGGCTCATATACCCCCAAACATTAGAGAGATCATTCAGAAGGAGATGACGAAGCTTGAATGATGCACATTGATGACGAAGATAGCTTTCAAAGGCGGTCCACGTGGAGAAGGCCATTGCGGATCATGGAAAATGATAACCTTAGTACTTCCTTGATTGTCATGATTAATTCCTTGTATCATGAGGTGGAGATGTGAGAGTCGCATCATGAAAACCAAGGGGGAATTATTTTCAGGAATGAAAGTAGACGTCATCGCGGCGGGCCATTTTGTAAAATGAGCCTTCACATCTGCATTCAGTGCAAACGAAACTGAGGGCTTGTTACTTGTTTGAAGCTCAAGGTGGTAATTGGGGTATGAAGAGCCAAAAATTCAAGAAATTTTGGAGGACACTAGTGGGAAACAGGCTTCTCGAGTTTTTGAGGTCACTAAAGAGCAGGGTGCTGATTCTAGGGGAATTGCTGATAATAAGGAGAAGATGCATGTGGAAGAAGCTGGTGAGGGTTCAGAGAATAAGTATGATTGGAAAACAGATATTGGGGCCTTGAAGGTCCACATTCAAAAGCTGGAAAAGGTCTTCGCCAAAGGCCTTTGAAATAACATTCTGCTGAATATGACTATGTTGGAAGCGGTGGGTAATCCAGGGAATGCTGACAATGCAGACAATGAGAATCTTAAGGATCTTGTTAATTCTATAGTTATGTAGTTTCATCCTTTCTGACGCTGGTCTTCCAGTGTTTCGATTTGCTTCTGACTTTGTTTCTCGACTGTGCCGTTGGTTTGGTGCTAGCATCTTTTGTTTGCCAGCCTTCTTGTCTTTTTTGACTGTATAGGGTTCGGCCCCTGGTTTGCCGCCTTAATTAATCAAAAACATTAGCCTTGTAACCCATGTCCTTTGACTCTTGCCTTTTATTTAGGACCTTAATTAGAATTTTTGCCTTAGGAGGTGACACACTTAATTCATCTTTCTTATCCATAACCACATTTTTAATTTCCTTTTTATGTGTCTTATGATTAATTTCCTCATGTGTAACTTTCTTGTGATTAACTTTTGTATTTCCATGATCACGAGTTTGAATATATACAAGTTTATCCTCGAGTGGGATACCCATTAAACATAAAGATTGGATTTTTGGTTGGAGTTCATTTATATATTGCATCATAGTAATCATTTGATTTACAGTAATGATGACACTTTGGATATATTCATTCAACAAACAAGTCTTATCATGGCAAGTCACATTAAGAACACTACAATGAACAATTGGAGAAGAAATAGATAGAGGTTTATCTATAAAAGGTACGCCACTAAAATTTTCATTGTTACATTTCTTGGAATCACATTTTTTGTAAACAACATTTCATGTCTTGGGATTATACTTTATGGAAACATCATCACACATTTGTTCTAAAGGAAACATAGAGATGACACCACATTGTGTTTTAATATAAATCTCATGTAAAGTAGAAGAAATATCATCATATTTATTTTTAGGAGAAAAAAGAATATTATCACATTCTTTTATAATAATAATATCATTTTGCATGCACGTATTATGTCTTGATATTTTATAACACCAAATAAGATTAATTATGTTGGCAAATTGGTGTGGTAACCTATGTGTGATAAATGGATATTATTCACACAATTATTTATGTGGATTGATATGATGCAAGCCATAATTAAGTGTATCTTGCTAATTCACATATGACATTGAGCTCTTAAGAACACACATATTTGTATTTTGTTGACTTTCCTTATTGTTATAGTGTATAGTTATGATTTAACC